>JAXRKP010000164.1:352500-390000 GCA_037039925.1 Doris montereyensis
TGATCTGCAGCTGTGGCGACGCCTAGCGGGTTGTATCCGAAACGTCACGCGCGTTTGTACTGTCTTCCTTGATGAAACCTTTGTCACTTGTTGTTGATCTTGTGTCCATGACACAATTTGTGTCGCAAGCTAGAGTGACAGATTGTGATGAGTGTGGAATCAATGACAGATTGTGACGGGGTGGAATCAATGACAGATTGTGACGGGTGTGAAATCAATGACAGATTGTGACGGATGTGGAATCAATGACAGATTGTGACGGATGTGGAATCAATGACAGATTGTGACGGATGTGAAATCAATGACAGACATGGATTGTGAAATCAATGACAGATTGTGATGGGTGTGGAATCAATGACAGATTGTGATGGGTGTGAAATCAATGACAGATTGTAATGGGTGTGAAATCAATGACAGATTGTGACGGATGTGAAATCAATGACAGATTGTGATGGTGTGAAATCAATGACAGATTGTGATGGGTGTGAAATCAATGACAGATTGTAATGGGTGTGGAATCAATGACAGATTGTGACGGATGTGAAATCAATGACAGATTGTGACGGGTGTGGAATCAATGACAGATTGTGAATGGGTGTGGAATCAATGACAGAGATTGGAATCAATGACAGATTAGATGGGTGTGGAATCAATGACAGATTGTAATGGGTGTGAAATCAATGACAGATTGTGATGGGTGGGAATCAATGACAGATTGTGATGGGGTGTGGAATCAATGACAGATTGTGATGTGGAATCAATGACAGATTGTGATGGGTGTGAAATCAATGACAGGTTGGAATCAATGACAGATTGTGTGAAATCAATGACAGATTGTGATGGGTGTGAAATCCATGACAGATTGTGATGGGTGTGAAATCCATGACAGATTGTGATGGGTGTGAAATCAATGACAGATTGTAATGGGTGTGAAATCAATGACAGATTGTAATGGGTGTGAAATCCATGACAGATTGTGATGGGTGTGAAATCCATGACAGATTGTGATGGGTGTGGAATCCATGACAGATAAACACGCACCTTTGTTTCATTGAACTTTACAACACCCACCATATGCTGTGATCTCAGAGAGAATTTAGAAGAAAAAAAGCAAGATGAAAGATGGGTTACGAAGTCAAACTACCAGTAGCGCATGCCAACTGTCCACTATTACACGCAGCAAATAAAAGCTTTTTTCAACCTGACGGGGCATCAATATACAACCAACTGTCCACTATTACACGCAGCAAATAAAAGCTTTTTCAACCTGACGGGGCATCAATATACAACCAACTGACTACTATTACACGCAGCAAATAAAGCTTTTTCAACCTGATGGGGCATCAATATACAACCAACTGACTACTATTACACGCAGCAAATAAAAAGCTTTTTCAACCTGACGGGGCATCAAGCTTTTTCCTTGACCAACTGACTACTATTACACGCAGCAAATAAAACTTTTTCAACTACTAATACAACCAACTGACTACTATTACACGCAGCAAATAAAAACTTTTTCAACCTGACGGGCATCAATATACAACCAACTGACTACTATTACACGCAGCAAATAAAGACTTTTTCAACCTTTCGGGGCATCAATATACAACCAACTGACTACTATTACACGCAGCAAATAAAAGACTTTTTCAACCTGACGGGGCATCAATATACAACCAACTGACTACTATTACACGCAGCAAATAAAGCTTTTTCAACCTGACGGGGCATCAATATACAACCAACTGACTACTATTACACGCAGCAAATAAAAGCTTTTTCAACCTGACGGGGCATCAATATACAACCAACTGACTACTATTACACGCAGCAAATAAAAGCTTTTTCAACCTGACGGGGCATCAATATACAACCAACTGACTACTATTACACGCAGCAAATAAAGACTTTTTCAACCTGACGGGGCATCAATATACAACCAACTGACTACTATTACATGCAGCAAATAAAGACTTTTTCAACCTGTCGGGGCATCAATATACAACCAACTGACTACTAATACATGCAGCAAATAAAGACTTTTTCAACCTTTCGGGGCATCAATATACAACCAACTGACTACTAATACACGCAGCAAATAAAGGCTTTTTCAACCTGACGGGGCATCAATACACAACCAACTGACTACTAATACATGTAGCAAATAAAGGCTTTTTCAACCTGTCGGGGCATCAATACACAACCAACTGACTACTAATACACGCAGCAAATAAAGGCTTTTTCAACCTGACGGGGCATCAATACATAACCAACTGACTACTATTACATGCAGCAAATAAAGGTTTTTCAACCTGTCGGGGCACCAATACATAACCAACTGACTACTATTACATGCAGCAAATAAAGACTTTTTCAACCTGTCGGGGCATCAATACACAACCAACTGACTACTATTACATGTAGCAAATAAAGACTTTTTCAACCTGTCGGGGCATCAATACACAACCAACTGACTACTAATACATGTAGCAAATAAAGACTTTTTCAACCTGTCGGGGCACCAATACACAACCTTCTGGTTGAGAAACAGGCTGAGCGTCTTTTTTTTTCTCGCGGTTGTAAAAGGAATATTATACACACATAAAGTTTAACATTTAAAGTGCTAATAAGCTGATTGTATTTTGGGTGAATAAAAAAATCTACTTACCGTCCATTGATGGCGTGGCGATAATCTAAAAACAATTATGATGACATTCCCTCCATTCGCCATGAAAGCAATTTGTGTCCATGACACAACAACAACAACAACAACAACAACAACAACGTGTTATCAAGTGGCGGCCAATGATAAACAGAAATCTGACAGACATCCGCCTAAATGAACGCCTTATCACAATACGCTAATGAACGGAAAAAGGGAATTGCTCTGAGTTGATTATAGTATTTTCATCTGGCAAACAAAAGAAGGTGGGTATGCATACAAGGAAATATCAATAAATAACTAAAACACACAGTACAAGCCTAATAATCTCTTCTCTATCTCTCTGTCTCTCTGTCTGTCTGTCTGTCTGTCTGTATCTCTCTCTCTCTCTCTCTCTCTCCTCTCTCTCTCTCTCTCTCTCTCTCTCTCTCTCTCTCTCTCTCTCTCTCTCTCTCTCTCTTTCTCTGGATCGATAAACTCGGCCGTTAAAGCATGCTAGACTCACGTGGGCACGTTAATTTGTCACCATGAAGAGTGTGCGCGTGTGTGTGTATGTACGTGTGTGTGTGTGTGTGTGTGCATGTGGGTGGGTGTGTGTGTACGAGTGTAAGTGGGGTGTGTGTGGGTATGTGCCAATTTCTATTCAACGCCTATAACAATGGTGTCTTAAACTGTCTCAATCGATCCCCACTAGAACAATGGAAAACGACTTTTATTTTTTCAACAAACGCTGTACAGTGTATTATGAGTAACATGATACTGAAGACTATAATTAAGTAGTTTGATTACATAAATGCAGCTGACTGAGATATGGAAATGTAAGAAAGCTATTAGAATTTATTATATAGCATTGTTACTATAATTAGATCAAAGTCTATTAGGTCTTTGGTCACTGGGGTGCAGCAATCCGAGATATGCACGTCTAACAAGGCAATCTAAAGCATTGTTATTTTAACTAGTTGAGAGACTAGTTGGTGGAGTGGTTTCTCAACAGTTATGGATCTAGATCTAGATCTAACTATATCACGATTCTGCTGAGAGGACTCGGTAGTCCAGAGGCAAGGTATCGGCCTCTTCACCAAAAGGTAGTGGGTTCGAGCCCCGCCAACGGTTGAAAAAATATTTTAGCAAAAACTACCCCCTCCCACCCCTGGTTGATCGATATCTAGTCCCATCGGAGACAGACGATAAAAGGAAGGAGGTCCCGTGTGCAGACCATAACACTATGTGCACGTTAAAGATCCCTTGGCTGTTTACAGGTCTCGTCAGTCTGGGCAAAATTTTAAAAATCCTACCAAAAACCCAGAGATCACCTTAGTAGTGGAAATGGGTAAATCAAATGAAATCAGATTCTGCTGACGCTCACGAAAGGATTGAACTTGCCTGTGTAGGGATCTCTAATGTACACAGAATGATGACAACGTCATCTCCGAACAAGAACTTCCTCCAATGCTGTTTACTCGAAAGAAGTCGAGAAAATGTTTCAACCTGTCGGGCGCGCGAACCCACGACCTTTAGGTTAAGAGGCCAATATCTTGCCCGTGGACCATCAAATCCAACGGTGTCAATGAAAAAAAAAGTTATAAAATCGCTGTTGCAGATCTTAAATCTTTACAGCACCAAAAGATTTGACTGATGTTGTGGAGTTAAATGCATTTGGATTATCAACATGCTAGATTTATACCCATTTAAAGGTGCCACTGAAATGGGGAATATTTTTCGACTGTATATTGTCCACTCTTATATCTGGAATCAATGAAAAGATGTATGAAAACAGCTGACGTTCAAGACTATGTATAAAAGTAAATATCGATTATTTTGACCCAAACCTCGATTTTCAGATTTTGAATCTTTTTTTATTATTATTTAATTTTACCCACATCCGCAACTAAAGCAATTTCGGGGATTTTGGTATGATTTTCTAGAAATAATTTTGGCATGATTTTCTAGAAATAATTTTGGTATGATTTTTTAGAAATAATTTTGGTATGATTTTTTAGAAATAATTTTGGTATGATTTTCTAGAAATAATTTTGGTATGATTTTCTAGAAATAATTTTGGTATGATTTTCTAGAAATAATTGCCCGGAGGACATTATAAACAGTCAAGGGAAGAGTGTTGTGATTTACTCACGGGGCCTTCTTTCTATCGTTTGTCTCTGATGGGACTAGAGTCGATCCACCTACCTCGCCAAGGTGGGAGGGGGGAAGGGGGTGGATTTTACTGTTTAAAGTTTCTTCAAAGCCTAGATGCCCATAAAGATCATCACAGTCACTACTGTAGCGGGGTACCTCAAGGCATAAGCCGGTTTGTCGCAGGCTTTACTTTCCCTCTACCGCTGATACCTATTGACACTTAGTAAAGGGCGACTGATACCTGTCTTTCCAAAAGGCAATACTGCTATTTCGCTAACAACGTTTCTATTTTGTAATCTTCATAATAATATTTTTTTTTAAAACAGCATTTTCCTGCGTGGCCATAACATGGTCGACTCACAATGGTATTAACTATACAATTGACACATTTGGAATCTTAATCTTCATCAGATTTACAGTTGCCATAATTATTTTGTCCTGTCTCAAAAAAAATAAGTAACAACAAAAACAACAACAACAACAAATTCTAGATTTCGTTATCTTCTAGCAGAGTGCTGTAGAGTATTGGGTGGGTAGCATTCACAACGCATTTCTAAATTTTGTTCCAGATTTCGTTATCTTCTAAACCAAAACGATGTTAATGAAGCACCTTGATAAAGACACTTTAAATTCTAGCCATTATTTACCTACCTTACTTATTGCCACAATTCAATATAATAATAATAATAATAATAATAATAATAATAATAATAATAATAATAATAATAATAATAATAATAATAATAATAATAATAATAATAATAATAATAATAATAATAATATGCTTTGCAAATGAAAACAGAAATATATCGAGAAAGAAAAGTTCATAGTTATCAAAAATAAAATCTGACGCATAAGCCTACACAATGTTACACTTCAACCAACCTGTTGACACCTGGTTGCTACCTGGAGACTGAGTCTCCGCCATGTGAATAAGTGGCACAGCTTGGCCGCCAGTGAGCACGCGTACGCACACACACACACACAGACACTCAGACACACACACTCACACACTAAAAAATCCCTACTCTGCAATCATACTGCAACTTTACTGATAAAACGGGAACTATACAGGTGAATGAATTTGAAAGAACCGATTAAAGACACATTTTATGGCAATAATAACCCTTAAAAAAAACACAAACAAAAAACAAAACAAAACACCCAAATAAACAGAGTTGACAAAACACGACCTGTGAATATAATAATGTATGTCTATCCCCTGCAGTGACGAGCGTCCAAGCCGGGAAGGGAAAGTCCCTCCTACCATTAAAACAAATAAGAAAACATAATATCATAACGTAATACAATGAGAGAGAGAGAGAGAGAGAGAGAGAGAGAGAGAGAGAGAGAGAGAGAGAGAGAGAGAGAGAGAGAGAGAGAGAGAGGGAGGGAGAGAGAGAGGGAGGGAGAGAGAGAGAGAGGGGGGAGAGAGAGAGAGAGAGGAGAGGAGAGAGAGAGAGAGAGAGAGAGAGAGAGAGAGAGAGAGAGAGAGAGAGAGAGAGAGAGAGAGAGAGAGAGAGAGAGAGAGAGAGAGAGAGAGGAGGGAGGGAGAGAGAGAGGCATTATAGTAGTTAGTATGCACTTTTCTGGGTTCCGCATGAAAGAACACTAGCCATGCGTTTCGACGTGAAAATGAAAGCACATGGCACATTGGATCTGTGTTAGAAAAATAACTGGGACCTTTGAAGAACTCGCCCTTTAGAAGGATGAGTGTGCACATCTATGTTTGTGTGTGTGTCTGTCTGCTTGACTGTCTGAGTAAAAATAAATACATTTCAATGTGTCAAAGTATGAACGAGCGCGCGCCCGCGTGTGTTTGTGTGTATTTATGCACGTATGAGCGTGTGTGCGTGTGTGTGAGTATGTATAAATGTACGTATGTGCGTATGTGTATATGTGTGAGTGTGTGTAAATGTACGTATGAGCGTGTGTGTGTATGTGTGAGTGTGTGTAAATGTACGTATGAGCGTGTGTGCATGCGTGTGAGTGTGTGTAAATGTAAGTGTGGGTGTGTGTATATGTGTGAGTGTGTAAATGTACGTATGACCGTGTGTATATATGTGTGAGTGTGTAAATGTACGTATCAGCGTGTGTATATATGTGTGAGGGTGTGTAAATGTACGTATGAGCGTGTGTATATGTGTGAGTGTGTGTAAATGTATGTATGAGTGTATGTGTATATGTGTGAGTGTGTGTAAATGTACGTATGAGCATTTGTGTATATGTGTGAGTGTGTGTAAATGTACGTATGAGTGTGTGTGTATATGTGTGAGTGTGTGTAAATGTACGTATGAGCCTGTGTGTATGTGTGTGAGTGTGTGTGTATATGTGTGAATGTGTGTAAATGTACGTATGAGCGTGTGTGCATGCATGTGAGTGTCTGTAAATGTACGTATGAGCGTGTGTGTATATGTGTGAGTGTGTTGAAATGCACGTATCAGCGTGTGTGTATATAGTGAGTGTGTTGAAATGCACGTATCAGCGTGTGTGTATATGTGTAAGTTTGTGTAAATGTACGTATGAGCGTGTGTGTATATGTGTAAGGGTGTTGAAATGTACGTATGAGCGTGTGTGCATATATGTGAGTGTGTTGAAATGTACGTATGAGCGTGTGTGTATATGTGTAAGTTTGTGTAAATGTACGTATGAGCGTGTGTGTATATGTGTAAGTGTGTTGAAATGTACGTATGAGCGTGTGTGTATATGTGTAAGTTTGTGTTAATGTACGTATGAGCGTGTGTGTATATGTGTAAGTGTGTTGAAATGTACGTATCAGCGTGTGTGTATATGTGTAAGTGTGTTGAAATGTACGTATGAGCATGTGTGTATATGTGTAAGTGTGTTGAAATGTACGTATGAGCGTGTGTGTATATGTGTAAGTGTGTTGAAAAGTACGTATGAGCGTGTGTGTATATGTGTGGAAAATGTACGTATGAGCGTGTGTGTATAAGTGTGAGTGAGTGTAAATGTACGTATGAGCGTGTGTGTATATGTGTGAGTGTGTGTAAATGTACGTATCAGCGTGCGTGTATATGTGTAAGTGTGTGGAAATGTACGTATGAGCGTGTGTGTATATGTGTGTGTGTGTATAATGTACGTATGAGCGTGTGTACAATGTGTGTGTATGCGTGTAAATGAACGTATGAGCGTGTGTGTATATGTGTGAGTGTATGTAAATGTACGTATGTACGTATGAGCATATGTGTATGTGTGAGCGTGTGTAAATGTACGTATGAGCGTGTGTGTATATGTGTGAGTGCGTTGAAATGTACGTATCAGCGTGTGTGTATATGTGTAAGTTTGTGTAAATGTACGTATGAGCGTGTGTGTATATGTGTAAGTTTGTGTAAATGTACGTATGAACGTGTGTGTATATGTGTGAGTGTGTTGAAATGTACGTATCAGCGTGTGTGTATATGTGTAAGTTTGTGTAAATGTACGTATCAGCGTGTGTGTGTATATGTGTAAGTGTGTTGAAATGTACGTATGAGCGTGTGTGTATATGTGTGGAAATATACGTATCAGCGTGTGTGTATATGTGTAAGTTTGTGTAAATGTACGTATGAGCGTGTGTGTATATGTGTAAGTTTGTGTAAATGTACGTATGAGCGTGTGTGTATATGTGTAAGTGTGTTGAAATGTACGTATGAGCGTGTGTATAAGTGTGAGTGAGTGTAAATGTACGTATGAGCGCGTGTGTATATGTGTGAGTGAGTGTAAATGTACGTATGAGCGCGTGTGTATATGTGTGAGTGAGTGTAAATGTACGTATGAGCGTGTGTGTATATGTGTGAGTGTGTGTAAATGTACGTGTGAGCGTTTGTGTATATGTGTGAGAGTGTGCATATGAGTGTGCGTGCGTGTATGAGTATGTGTGTCCGTGAGAGAGAGAGAGAGAGAGAGAGAGAGAGAGAGAGAGAGAGAGAGAGAGAGAGAGAGAGAGAGAGAGAGAGAGAGAGAGAGTATGTGTATAATATGATCTAGTGTGTACCCTATTATCTATCCCAACTGGCACTATGCAATTCCCATGGCCCACATAAGATTAAATTAGAGATCACCAGATAAGAACAGATTAAATATCATCTGCGTTACCGTAGCAAACAGGTTCAACTTGTACTGTTCTATGGGTCGTGGTTACGGGGCAAGGTCGTGTCGGCCTCATAGCTGTGGGGTCAAGCCCGTCGGGTTGAAAGATTTTCTGGATTTTTTTTTCGCGTCTAAAAATCCAATCCAATCAAATCAAATCAAATCAAATCAGAAGTACTTTTAAAAACTGAATTAGAACTGAAAAATGTATCACAGCAATACCATAGTCCTCACGACTCGTGTGAAGGAACCAGCCCCGATGGCACTGTGATAGGTTTATCTATGTGTGTGTAGGGGGGGGAGGGGTGCGGGGGTCAGGATGTCTGTGTGTTTTTATGTTTCTTTCTCACAATACGCAGTGTGATGCCGTGTCAGTCTAATGGTCTGTTCGTGTGACCTCTGTGTATAGTCCTGTTCCTCTGTCTTTCTCATTATCCGTCAAGTTATCTTTCTCTCGAGTCATTGTCTCTACCAATAGCAATGATTTTATCTTTCTATATGTCCTCCTTCCTCACTCTCACTCGCTCACACCTCTCTCTCTCTCTCTCTCTCTCTCTCTCTCTCTCTCTCTCTCTCTCTCTCTCTCTCTCTCTCTCTCTCTCTCTCTCTCTCTCTCTCTCTCTCTCTCTCTCTCTCTCTCTCTTTCTCGCTCGCCCCCTCCTTCCCTCCCGTGTCAGGGATCAGAGTGTGTGTGTGTATGTGTGTGTATGCGTGTGTGTGTGTGTGTGTGTGTGTGTGTGTGAGGGGGGCAGGTGATTTGTACCCAAGAGCGAAGAATTTATTTTGAGCTTTTTTTCGAGTAAACTTACCTGGTCCAGGTAGGTGCATCGGAGCCTAGTCCAATCGGAGATGGGCGATAAAAAGAAGGTCCTGTGTGCATATTATACCACAACACTATGTGTACGTTAAAGATACTGTGGTTGTTTACAAGGTAGACCAGGCAAAATTTAATAAGAAAATCCTACAAAAACACCGAGTTCAAATGTGAGCCTTAGTTGCAAATGTGAGCAAAATAAAAATAAAATAAAGAAACCCGAGATTCCCTTCATTTGCCGATGTGGGCAAAATAAAAATAAAATAAAGAAATCCGAGATCCTTCCAGTTGCCGATGTGGGCAAAATCTAATCACACAACTGTTTAAAATAACCAGAGTCACCTGAGTTGTGGATGGGGATAAAATTAGAAAAAAAGTTCACTGGAGCGTGTCGATAATAAGGGCGATGGGTTTCGCCGCAAACAGGTGACAAAGGCATTGCGGCCAGAGATTATGAAAGTCGTTGTTGTGGAACGTCAGGCGTAACTGTCATACTGCCTAGACGTCAACATCATAGCCTTGACGGCCAATTCAATGGAGTTTAACAAGGCGTTTACTGGTGTGTGGATGTTTGTGTTTGTGTTTGTGTATGTGTGTGCGTGTCTGTACGCAGTGGTGCAAGCACATTTTGTGGTTGTGTATGCAGTAGTGTATAAAACGAGTGTAATATATATTACCCCTTAATTGCACCTGTGCGTATAATAAAAAAAAATGTGTGTGTGTGTGTGTGTGTGTGTCTGTGTGTAAGTTTACTCATAATAATATTCCCAGCTTTAATTAACAGGCTCCGCGGTTGATAAACTTGCTATCAAATCGTCACGCTTGACAAAGTTAGGGGGTTGTTAATACGCTTACTGACTTTGTGATAGTATGGAAATCACCCACTGTGGCAAGAGCGGGATTTCAATCCTATTTCCTTACAAAGTGAGGCCCTGTTTGTTACGATGCCTTTCTGTAGCCTGAGATAATGTGTCTACATTGCACGTTGATGCAATAGTAATCCACAACTACGATCTTGCTCATCATTTTTCTTCAAATAAAAAAAAATATATAAATATAAATTGACTGATGTGTTCATAGTGCGTATCTCCGCACACACGCAGGCTCACTGACTGCACACACACACACACACACACACACACACACACACACACACACACACACACTTTAGGTCTTTCCCCCTGGCAGCCCATTTCATACAAAGCTTCTCAACTGCCGTGTAGACGTTGACACACGGTGTGGCAAGTGGTATGTCGGAAAGTGAGGGAAGTGACAAAATACGAGGAATACACAGAAAAGCCATGGCGGGCGATCGAACCCTTGACCTCTGCCTGGGCACCCGTCGCCTCGCCATGAAAAGAAAGCGTGCTACCAAGCGAACCAACTACGCATTAAACAAAAAAAGGGTAAAAAAAATGACACAGGCATCACACTGCGTGTTGTCGGAAGGAGAAAAACTGAAAAGGAAAAGAATAGAAAGGAGAGTGAAAAGGAAAAGAATAGAAAGGAGAGTGAAGAGGAAAAGATTTAGAAAGGAGAGTGAAGAGGAAAGAATAGAAAGGAGAGTGAAGAAGAAAAGAATAGAAAGGAGAGTGAAGAGGAAAAGATTTAGAAAGGAGAGTGAAGAGGAAAAGAATAGAAAGGAGAGGAAGAAGAAAAGAATAGAAAAGAAAGTGAAGAAGAAAAAAAAAGTCGAGAGAAGAATTCCAGTGACAAATAGAATGAGTAGAAGGAAAAGGACATAAAAAAAACAATGTTAGGGGTGGGTGGGAGGGGGAGAGGGAGGGGGAGGGGGAGGGGTGTCTCTCCATTTTATACCTCGCTGTGGTTGTGCATGACTCATCACTCTGAGATGACCTCTTTTGATGGACGGGGGCTAAGGAAATGTTTGTCAAGAACAAAACAATTGGCTCATCGTTGGCCCTCTCTGAATGAGAATATAAGGGGGATAACAAGAAAACAAAACCAACCACCACAGTCGATCGCGTGTTACGGTTCGTGGAATGAAAAGATACAGCGCCTACTACTACGCTTTCTTCCTTTCTTTACCTGTTTCCCATTCTACCTTTCGGTATATGGGTTCAGGTGCCCGAGATGACCTCTCCCCGGATTGCCCCGTCCTGGCATTTTCTCTGACTTTCCAAAAGAGTTACATTTCTATGCTTTAATGCCTCTTTTATATCTTCTTCCCACTTTCTCCGAGGTCTACTACGCTAAAGGTTGTTTGTTTAAATAAAAATTAAAATTAAAATTTTGATTTGATGTGCCCACGTCCACAACTAAGATGATCTCGTAGGTCTTGGCAGGATTTCTAATTTTGCCCGGACTGCCTTGTAAAATGCCAAGGGATTTTTAACGTGCACAGAATGTTGTAATCTGCACAGGGAACCTCCTTTTAATCGTCCGCATCGGATGGAGCTAAATGTCAGTCAACCTACTTGTATCAAAAAGGAAGGGGGGGGGGCTATCACTCGAAAGAAAGTCAAGAAAATGTTATAGCCGTTTGGGCTTGAACCCACGACCTTTTGGTTGAGAGGCCGACACCTTGCATTTGGACTACCGAGTGCCCTCTATTGCCGTAGAGTCAGTCAAGTGGTGAATTTCTCTAGATGCAAAATGCGACATATAAATGGCTCTGTAATATCCGTTAGAGGTGTTGTTGTTTTTGAGACAAAAAGTAGAACAATAGATTAATGACACACAGGAAATTGTTGTTGGTAGTGCAGCATAAGAAGCAACAGCAGCAACAGCAGCAGCAGCAGCAGTAGCAGCAGCAGCAGCAGTAGTAGTAGCAGCAGCAGCAGCAGCAGCAGCAGCAGCAGCAGCAGTAGTAGTAGTAGCAGTAGCAGCAGTAGTAGTAGTAGTAGTAGTAGTAGCAGCAGTAGCAGTAGCAGTAGTAGCAGCAGCAGCAGTAGTAGTAGCAGCAGTAGCAGCAGCAGCAGCAGTAGTAGCAGCAGCAGTGGCAGTGGCATTATAAAAGCTACCAGAGTAGTAGTAGTAGTAGTAGCAGTGATAGTAGTAGTGGTAGTGGTAGCAATAGCAGTAGCAGTAGGGGTAGTAGCAGCAGCAGTAGTAGTAGTAGTAGTAGTAAAGTAAGTAATAGTAGTAGTAGTAGTAGTAATAGTAGTAGTAGTAGTAACAGTAGTAGTAGTAGTAGTAGTAGTAGTAATAGTAACAGTAGTAGTAGTAGTAATAGTAGTAATAGTAGTAGTAGTAGTAGTAAGTAGTAGTAGTAGCAATGGTCAGTAATAGCAGTAGCAGTAACAGCAGTAGTACTAGTAAGTAGTAGTAGCAGTAATAGCAGCAGCAGCAGTAGTAACGGCAGCAGCAGCAACAGCAGCAGCAGTAACAGCAGCAGCAACAGCAGCAGCAGCCAATAGTAGTAGCAGCAGTAGTAGTAGTAGTAGCAGCAGCAGCAGCAGCAGCAGCAGTAATAGTGGTAGCTAAGTAGTAGCAGTAATAGTAATGGTAGTAGTAGTAGTACAGCAGCAGTACCAGCAGCAGTAGCAGCAGTAATAGTAGTAGTAATAGTAGTAGCAGCAGTAGCAGTAGCAGCAGCAGCAGCAGCAGCAGCAGCAGCAGCAGCAGCAGCAGCAGCAGTAGTAGTAGTAGCAGCATTAACAGTAACAGTAGCAGTAGTAACAGTGGTGGTTAAAGTAATAGTAGTAGTAGCAGCAACAGCAGCAGCAGCAGCAGCAACAGCAGCAGCAGCAGCAGCAGCAGCAGCAGCAGCAGCAGCAGCAGAGTGGCAGCAGCAGCAGCAGCAGCAGCAGCAATAGTAGTAGCAACATATTAGTAGTAGTAGTAGTAATAATAGTAGGAGTAGTAGTAGCAGTAGCAACAGCAATAGTGGTAGTAAGTGGTGGTAGCAGTAGCAGCAGTAGCAGCAGCAGCAGTAGCAGCAGCAGTAGCAGCAGTAGCAGCAGCAGCAGCAGCAGCAGCAGCAGCAGCAACAGCAGTAGCAGCAGTAGCAGCAGTAGTAGCAGTAGCAGCAGCAGTAGTAGTAGCAGCAGCAGCAGCAGCAGGTAGCAGTAGCAGTAGTAAGTAGCAGTAGTAATGGCAGCAGTGGCGGTGGTGGTGGTGGTGGCAGTGGTGGTGGTGCAGGCAGTGGTGGTGGTGGTGGTGGTGGTAGTGGTAGTAGTAATAGTAGTAGTAGTAGTAGTAGTAGTAGTAGCAGTAGTAGTAGTAGCAGTAGTAATAGTAGTAGCAGCAGTAGTAGTAGTAGTAGTAGTAGTAAGCAGTAGTAATAGTAAGAGCAATATGTAATTGTGTAATAGAGTAGTAGTGACCGTGTCATTACGCTGTATTCCTACTGATCTGTTACGTTCTCCATTTCAAACTTCAAAATTTACTTAAAAGCCTCTCCCCCTTTTTTTCTTCCTGAATTCGTTTTCACTTTCTTATTTTCCATTTTTTTTGCTCCTTTTAAAAAAAAAAAGTATGTTTCAAATATTACATTTATCGCTGGTGACGTTCCCTCTGTGTCAGCAGTGAGCTTTGAGAGTGATAAGAAAAATAAGATAGGACGGCATATTAGGGCATTGACAGATAAGGAGAAGGATATATTTAGGCACTTTAGAT
Source organism: Doris montereyensis (assembly GCA_037039925.1). Lineage (NCBI taxonomy): Eukaryota > Metazoa > Mollusca > Gastropoda > Nudibranchia > Dorididae > Doris > Doris montereyensis. The sequence continues at coordinate 366,786 of JAXRKP010000164.1, forward strand.
AAGGTAGAAGTATATATTCCTTCACTAAAGGCACCACACTACGTCTGACGGAATCACGTGGTCGTAGGAATATCGTCACTTCAAAGGCTTTCCTTTTCCATTGACGTTTTCTAACTTCTATTCAATTACATCTAGATATACCAAACGAGAGGAAGAATGCGTCGTTGATCAAGTAATTAGATAACTGGACCTGGGATCATGAGGTCCACGGTCCGAATCCTAGCAATGCTAGGTTCAACGTTGTCTCCCTTTGGGGAGAAAAAAAAGCCCTCAACACACATTTCCTTCACTCGATCTCGACAAGTGCAAATGGGTACACACAGAAGGGAGCAAAACATAAGCGTCCTGTCCAGGAGGTGATAATTATCACCTGTTCCTCTTCACACTACATAAAGTAAGGCAAAAGTTACGGCTATGTGCGTGGCAGGGGCTTTGAAGGAACTTTACTTTGCTTCAGAGATTGTTTCAAACAAATTAACAATTTACGCTGGTTAAACTGAGACCTCAAATCTATGTATTATCTTGCATATATATATATATATATATATATATATATATATATATATATATATATATATATATATATATATATATATATATATAATATAAGACGGTACATCTCAAACTTTGGCTGCTTAAAACTCAGCAACAACTACACCCGCAACCTCCATATTTCGCATATAGATTTCAAAAAGCCTGCTTTCTGTTCTTAATGACTAAACTTTTGGATCAAATCAGTATTTTAATTGATTGGAAAAAAAGATTGTTTTGCCTGTGATCCACGAAACTTGTTATTGTTACTAGATCTAATTTTCGATTCCCGGTGATTGCGAGAAAAAGCCCGCGTAATGTGAGTATCGAGTATTAATTTGATCTAGTAATCGTACTTGATATCACCTGTAAACAACACCGTGGTTTCTGAGCTAACCTCAAAGTTCAAGAGACCCGACTTTATAATAAAGAGAAATCATAATCAAACATTATTGACGGGCATGCTTGTAACATATATATTTTCATGGATGGAACAAAAGCCTTATTGTATACCAATTGTGTGTTGGTTAGACTGTAAATATAACTTCTTTCACATTCATGTCTCAAGCTACTTATTAATGTTGGATTGTGTACCAAATGCTTTTATTTATTGACTCTACGCGCCACTAAGAGAAAGAAAGCATGCTTTGAACGTAGGATCTAAATTAGTGATCCCAAAATCGTATTTGGATTATAACTTTCATTCATCTAGGCCGCCATTTTATACAAAGTGTGTAATTGAAACATTGGAAATGTATCGGTCACGCCCGACCGCGTAACCTCAAAATCGAGTACTGGCTCGACCTCATAGTTTTACTTGAAACCACCTGTGGTGTAATATAACGTGCTTGTATCAGAAAGCATGCATGACATAAAGCAAGACTGAACAATAAGCGCAGGTAACTGCTTTGCATAAACGTAATCAGTTTCTTTTTTCTGTCAGGAGTTATTGCCCTTGGAAGTTCAGCCATTGTAACATCCAGCTGTCTAGTTGCTGGCAGGAGACGTTTGGTGGCCACAGACAACAATTGCAGGCCTTGTGAAAAGAGGGAATCAAACCCACGACTGCCAGTCTGGGGTCCCCCTGCGTACCGCAGATCAACATGTCAAACAGGTGGGTGGGAAGGGGGGGACACGGTGCCTCACAGCTGCTAAGGTGTCTGCCTCTCAATAGAGAGAGAAAAAGTCGTGGGTGCATGCCCCCCCCCTTCACAAATAGAAAAGGTTTTCGAGTAAATCCCATTCGTCTTGGTCCAGATAGGCGGCTAGACCCCTAGTCCCATCGGAGATGAACGATAAAAAGGAGGTTCCGTGTGCAGATCACAACGCATCGTGGACGTTAATGAAGATCCCTTGGCTGTTTACATGGGAGTTTGAGGAAAACATTTTTTTTCAAATCTTACCAAAATGTAAAAGTCCCGAGATCATCTCAGGTTGTGGATGTGGGTAAAATGAAAAATGAACATTAAAAGAAAAATTAAAAAACAAAGAAAGAGACACGTCAGCCCTAGCCATGCGTGTTCGATCGACCATGGCCACTCCACGTTGAGCTTCCCCATTGCTAGCATACCCCCCCACCACCCCACACTTCCTCTTTCGTTTCATTCGTGCCTTGCGCATGAGTCCTTAAACCACCATCTTAGCCAATACTATCATTTGACAGCCTGTCCACATTATACAGTCTACAATGGCAACCATGGTATATGTGACACGTGACGTGCATATATTACAGTAAGACAGCTAGGATGTAATACATCCATATCCTTATCCATCCAACACACATTCACACACACACACACACACACACACACACACACACACATACACACCGAGCCAAGGAAACGAATCGTGAACACGGCTTTCTTTGTTTCGTTGAGATTTATTCTGTCCACCATACGCTGTGATATCAGGATGAAATAAGAGTAAAGAGCAAGACGAACAATAAGTGAAAGAGGCAAAAGAAAGAAGTAAGACCTTGCAGCAGCAGCACGCGCCCACCGTTCACGTGGAATATCAAAACACGGCATTAAGATGCAGTTTCATAACCATAGGAAATGACGTCAGTAGTTTGGACCAACAAATTTGAAAAAGAGAAAAAAAACAAAGAAGATAAGGACGAGAATGTGAAGACATTGGACGAGCACTCTACTCCGACATCGATGGCCCAACAAAGTAGCGAAGAAGAGTTGGCCTGACTTGTGATGACATTGGATGAAAGGTCGACATGGAGATCAACGCTGACCTCCCCCCCCCCCCCACCCAACCCCGAACTGATGAGGAATGGCGACAAAACAACCAAGAAACGCATCCTGGAAAGTGGGTAACAGTTCGACAAAGTCCTCATCAGCTAACAGCTCGACAAAGTCCTCATCACCTAACAGTTCGACAAAGTCCTCATCAGCTAACAGTTCGACAGAGTCATCATCAGCTAACAGCTCGACAAAGTCCTCATCAGCTAACAGTTCGACAAAGTCCTCATCAGTTAACAGTTCGACAGAGTCATCATCAGCTAACAGTTCGACAAAGTCCTCATCAGTTAACAGTTCGACAGAGTCATCATCAGTTAACAGTTCGACAGAGCCATCATCAGCTAACAGTTCGACAAAGTCCTCATCAGCTAACAGTTCGACAGAGTCCTCATCAGCTAACAGTTCGACAAAGTCCTCATCAGCTAACAGTTCGACAAAGTCCTCATCAGCTAACAGTTCGACAAAGTCATCATCAGCTAACAGTTCGACAGAGTCCTCATCAGCTAACAGCTCGACAAAGTCATCATCAGCTATCAGCTCGACAGAGTCATCATCAGCTAACAGCTCGACAGAGTCATCATCAGCGAGAGAGAGAGAGAGAGAGAGAGAGAGAGAGAGAGAGAGAGAGAGAGAGAGAGAGAGAGAGAGAGAGAGAGAGACAGAGAGAGAGAGAGAGAGAGACAGACAGACAGACAAACAGACAGAGACAGAGAGAGAGAAAGCGAAAGACAGACGGACAGGCAGATAGACAGACAACTTACAGAGACAGACAGAGAGATGTACGGCGATCATGTCTTCCCTACCCCAGCACATATCTGTCCCTCGCAAACAACTGTTTGGCGCCCGTAGAGAAGCTTTCATGGCACAGAAAAATATCAAAATCTTCATCAAAATTTTCAACTGCGTGTACGAGATGAGAGGGGACAGCTAATAATATCCCAAGATTACGTTTTATCATCATGCGCGAGTCAAGGCCAAAGTTCTCATAGAAGGCTCCGGTCTAAGTTCAATTTGCAAAGAACTAGTTTAAGATCACTGTGCTATATTTTTAGGCATAATCATACGACATGTACTTTAACAGAAGTAAGTTCCAACGTATTTACCACGATATGCTTTTAAACCAGATATTCAGTAATTCTACAAATTTAGAACGAGTACAGAATATATAGCAAGGATGGATATGAGCATAGACAGTCACAAACAAGAAAATTGAATTTATCTAAACCAATATTTCCGGTGATTAAACCTAAACGTGTCAACTTTAAAAAAAAATAAAACTCACAATTTCTCTCAACCCTGTGGTAAATTAAAACTAGGAACGAACAAGTTTGACTTCGTCTTTCTTTGTCCGTGGTCAGTCGACTGTTACAGTAGACATGTAGACATGCACCAATGGGTAGAATACCAGGCGACTGGGTAGAATAGGAATGATAACAGGTAAGGTAAAGTTAAATACTCCCCGAGTTGAGCGAACGTAAAGGTTATCAGGGCTAGAGCCATAGTTTATTTTTTAGGGCATACAAATTAAAGTTTCTTTCCTGTCATCAAGTCTGAATAGACCTTGCGATCCATTTCGCAGCCGGGTGAAGAGGAGAGCCAGAAGAATAAATAAAAAAAATATGCCTGGAATGAGAATCGAACTCGAGTGTCCTGAGCGTTAATCAGATGCGCTGCCGAGTGGGTTACCAATCACCAACGCCTATCATTATAACCAGTATGCACTGACATTTGCAATAAGGATACATTTTCTTCTTTTTTTATTTTTAAAAGTTAAGATCAGAGTCAGAGCAGACAACCATCACGTGTAATGCACAACGTCAATTTTTCATTGCCAATCCTGGGAGCTGTCAACAACCAGTGCTGTGTGGTATCACTGTCTTCCTTTTCCTGCTTTCTTCTCCTCTCAATGTCTTTTGTTCTTCTTTTTCTCTTCTCCCTTTTGACATCATTTCTCTTCTCCCTTTTGACATCCATTTTTCTTCTCCCTTTTGACATCCTTTTCTCTTCTCCTTTTTGACGTCCTTTTCTCTTCTCCCCTTTTGACATCATTTTCTCTTCTCCCTTTTGACATCTTTTCTTTTCCCTTTTCGACATCATTTTCTCTTCTCCCTTTTGACATCATTTTCTCTTCTCCCTTTTTGACATCCTTTTCTCTTCTCCTTTCGACATCCTTTTCTCTTCTCCTTTTGACATCCTTTCTCTTCTCCCTTGACCTCCTTTTCTCTTCTCCCTTTTGACACCATTTCTCTTCTCCTTTCGACATCCTTTTCTCTTCTCCCTTTTTCGACATCCTTTTCTCTTCTCCTTTTTGACATCATTTTCTCTTCTCCCTTGGACATCATTTTCTCTTCTCCCTTTGACATCCTTTTCTCTTCTCCCTTTCGACATCAAACTGTGTGATAGTAATACCAATGTGTAGATATTCCGCGTTTGTTGTCTGATGAAGGCTTTTTATACCTGAACACCACGTGTCTGTTTCTGTCTTCTTTGATAGAGTTTGTCACTTATTGTCGTCTATCACTTTTGACATCACTTCAGTATGGCTCCTTTGTCAAGTTGTCACTTATTGTCATCTATCACTTTTGACATCATTTCAGTGTGGCTCCTTGTGTCAAGTTGTCACTTATTGTCATCTATCACTTTGACATCAGTGTGGCTCCTTTGTATCAAGTTGTCACTTGTCATCTATCACTTTTGGCTTATCACTTCAGGTGTGGCTCCTTTGTATCAAGTTGTCACTTATTGTCATCTATCACTTCTGATTTCACTCCCAGTATGGCTCCTTTGTGTTAAGTTTTGTTAGTTTGTTAGGCATCCTAATTTTCACGGCCATTTTATCTAATTTCTGTCACTTCCTCCCGTCAGAGTCCTTGTAACTGTCTCGTCTTTATCCTAGAAAGGGGGGTTCGTGGTCCAGAGGCAAGGTGCCGGTTCCTCAACATAAAAATTTTCGTGGGTTCAAGCCCGACAATCTGAAATATTATATCGAGTTGTTTTGTTTTTTTGTTGGTTTTTTTTTTTAGATATACCTCCACCACATCTCGGTATCTGGGTAGATGGATCGACATCTGGCGGCATTGGAGACGGTCGGTCGATTAAAGAAGGCCCTGTGTGAATGTCACAACGCTCTGTGTACGTTAAAGATCCCTTTGTTGTTTCCAGGGCAGTACGCGCAACATCTAAAACACCCTGCCAACAACCTAAGATTAATTTTAGTAGCAGTAGATTTAGTGGATGTGGTTAAAACCAAATCAAACTTAAATCAACTGCTCCTAAATCTACAAGGCTCTAACATCTATCGCATTATCATTAAGTCCATATTTATTGTTGACGCAAGCCTCGACACAAACACAGCGAACACACACACACACACACCCCCACACCCCACTTACACGGCATACATTCAGAACACACACACATACACTAACACACACACATAACTCACGCTCACAGACACCTCTGGCACCCACGCAAAACACACAAAACCCTCATTTTTCAGGCAAACATGCACACACACACACACGTGCACACACATACACATATACATACACACACACACACACACACACACCAGAACGAAGAAACAACGAACACAGCACACACAGAGTCACACCATCGATACTCTTTGCATCTTCACAAACGTGCCAATCCGCTCAATCTTTAGTCGAAACATTATCAATGTCGCTATGCAAACAAGTGACACACGTAATGCAACAAAAAAAACAACACACACACACACACACACGCACGCACGCACCTACACACACACACACACACACACATACACACATACACACATACGTCAAACCAGGGACAGACAAAGACTTTTTTTAAAAAAGATACACATACATGCGTACTCGAGACCGGAGAGTTGGGTTTTGTTGTATTTTTTTCTTCTGCCCAAGCGACAGTCAAGTGACTTCAACGAGCACTTTCTTTTAGTCCCATCCACATGCTCACGGACCGGGTAAAAAAACAAACCATTTGCTGCACACAAATAGACACACACATACACACACACACACACACAACCACACATGAACACACAGACAAATGCACATGCACATCCATTTACACACAGACAGGTAGACTATCACACACAGACCCACACATACACATACATACATACACACAGAGATAAAAAAATAGACGTACGTACAGACACAGACAGATAGAAACATACCATACACATACAGACACAAACATCCAGCCACAGACACATACACCCACATACAGACACACCCACATACAGACACACCCACATACAGATACACCCACATACAGACACACACACACACACACACACACACCTGACGAATCACACGTGGAGTAAAGAGGTAGAGAAGGCTTGGTTTCCTAGAAATGGAAAGGTGGTCATCAACGTCATACGATATTCATGTTAGGTATAGTCAGACTGCCTCTCCCCATACCTATTACAAAATGTACAAAAGCAAAACATAAAAAGGAGTAAAACTGCTGTAGGCCAATAACTTTCGTTTTAAATCTTTTTTCGGTTTATACTTGTCCAGTTCTTTCCATAGATTAATGTTTGAGATAACTTCAGGCCACAATATTTTGACAGTGCGCCTCAAACATCTATTTATGAATGATTGTATTTTTTGTAGGGTAGTTTTTGTGGTTCTCCATGCTTCTGAGCCATAAAAAGGACCCCAACACAATAACAAGACAGAGCCTAACATAGAACCCACAGGGTAAAAGATCGAGGGGTCAGCCAAGGGCTACATGGAGAAGAGAACTAGAGGAGAGATAAAGAAGACGAGGCAAAACATGGAAATCTATGGCGAGGCTGGCCCAGGAGAGAAGTGATTGGAGATTATTTGCTGATGGCCTATGCTTCCCAACGAGCTAATAAGCCCGAAGAAGAAGAAGAAGAAGAAGAAGAAGAAGAAGAAGAAGAAGAAGAAGAAGAAGAAGAAAGAAGAAAAATAAGAAGTAGAAGAAGAAGAAGAGGAAGAAGAAGAAGAAGAAGAAGTAGTAGTAGTAGTAGTAAGAGGAGGAGGAGGAGGAGGAGGAGGAGGAGAAGAAGGAAGAAGGAAGAAGAAGAAGAAGGAGAAGAAGGAAGAAGAAGAAGAAGAAGAAGAAGAAGAAGAAGAAGAAGAAGAAGAAGAAGAAGAAGAAGAAGAAGAGAAGAAGTCCAAGAAGAAGAAGAAGAAGAAGAAGAAGAAGAAGAAGAAGAAGAAGAAGAAGAAGAAGAAGAAGAAGAAGAAGAAGAAGAAGAAGAAGAAGAAGAAGAAGAAGAGCAAGAAGAAGAAGAAGAAGAAAAGAAGAAGGCCAATAACTTATGAAGAGGATGAAATAGAAATGAACGGCTTAATAGAAGGTAGATATGGGGACAGGACAAGGACAGAAAATGTCGAGCAGAACCGCTCTTCTCATAGCCACAGGAAAACGAAGAAACAATGACTGCTTGTCAGTTATACCGCCACGCGCCAACTGGTTGTACCAGTGGTAACTTCTAAACGGACGGCGTTATAACGAAAAATCCCTTAGCCAGTATTATAAAACAGATAATCAACGTTTGACTAATTAAGTAGAAAAGGTGATGAAACACACTGTGGGATGGACCATGACACACGACAATAGCGGTATAGCCAGAGGCGGTACAGCGAGTTTTAATGATTGACGAAGTATTGGAACATGTAACGCTGAATCAGATTTTCATGCGGCAACTGTAAATCTTGAAAATGTGCATGGCCGCTCAAAGTTAAGATGTAGAGTTACTAAGCCAATTCATTTTTATTGATCCCAAATGTGATGAGATAAGATAAGATACAACTTTATTGCGCAAAAAGTGGCGCATTGTTTTGGTGTTACAATACCTCCAATACAATATGAAATACAACACACTTTTACAATACATGAATTAGTCTTCACACATAAACAGCTTAAGCATATCAAGCATTACATGACTAAAATATGCATAACATAACATACACACACAAACAAACACACAAATAATTAATATATGTAACTTTGTAATCATGGCAATGAACAACATTTCAATAGATCGGTGATGATAATGAAGCTGGTGATGGTAGTGATAATTACATTTTTTATAGATGATGGTAAGAATGATTTTTTATATATCTTTCTTTATGGCACAAGAAATAAATGGGTCTTTTGGAGCGTTTAGACATTTTAATTTGAGGTGTTCATTGATGATTTTGATCCGTAACAATAACTTCAATTTTCTGAAACAGTCAGAGACATAAAATTCATCTATAGGAAGTAGAGGAGCAACAACAACAAAAAAAAAGAAAAAAGGCAACGCCATGATTTTTACATTTCTACGAACCAGAAAGAGACTAATAGAGGTAATTCGACTCAAAAAACTAAATCAATTTGATCTACAAAATAAATCTAGAGGATAATCATGTTCGTAAAGAAAAAGAAAAAAAACAGAAACAAAATGAACAGATAGACAAGCGAGCTCAAGCCATTTAGGGGAGGGGGGGGAGGAGGTGGGAGGGTGGGGGGGGAGAATACTGACCTCATACCAAAAATCTCAGCGCTCTTATTTTAATTTTAACCCCAAAATCTCAATCCAATTTGGGTTTTTGTAGCGATGTGGTTCTTTCTCTTTTTGAAAGTCGTCAGTGCTATTGCTGATTTTATTTCTGTTGCAGTCCTTCCCACAGTCTTACTGTACTAGGGTAAAATGAGTGCTTTGTTTGTTTGGAAAATTTACCCCATCCATCATAAATATGCGGTGATCTCAAGGTGAATGAAAAAGGAAACAGCAATATTAAATATTTAAGTGAAAAGAGGGAAGGAAACAGGTAGATGTTACTGTCCATCGCCTACCCTGTGCTGTATCACGTGACCGTGCATGCATATAGCATACACACACACACAAAATAAAATATTTTATCCTTGCAACACAGCAAGTCTGATTAAAATAAATCCATAAATATGGAGATATACAAGATATCACATGCAGATGATATGTATGCATTAATGCACGCTTGCAAGATAAAAAAAAATAGTTCAGATATACAATCATTATTATAAACAGACATACAGGCAGGCAGACATACATTGTTTTCAGAGAGAATGTGTGTGTGTAAGTGAGTGTGTGTGTGTGTGTGTGTGTGTGTGAAAGAGAGAGAGGGATATATACATATATATATATATATATCAATGGATATTATATATAAATAGCTATATAGATAAATATATTATAGATAGATAGATAGATTATAGATAGATAAATAGAGACGGACAGACAAACAGATAGGCAGACAGACAGATATAGAGATAGAGAATCAGAGTAGAGACAGAGACATAGAGACAGACAGACAAGCAAACAGACAGACACACAAAAAGACAAAGAAAGAAAGAAAGACACACAGACACAGAGAGAGACAGAGATACAGATAGAGCGAGAGAGAGAGAGAGAGACGAGACAGAGAAAGAGATTAGAGAGAGAGAGAGAGAGAGAGAGAGAGAGAGACAGACAGACAGACAGACAGACAGACAGACAGACAGAGACACACAGACAAACGAGCAGACAGTCAGATCGACAGACAGACAGAGACACAGAGACAAATAAAGAAACACACAAGGACAGAGTTTTTAGAGATAGACTAACAGTGCAGTTAGAGTAGCTGAGAAAGATATCTGCAGAGATAGAAGAAGACAGAGATCAGAGAGTAGAGAGAAAGAGAGAGTTTAGAGATTTATGGATTCAAGAGAGAGCATCCTCAAAAAGGGGGAGTTGAGATGAAGAGAGAGAGCTCAAACCAGTAAATCTAGAGAGAGAGAGATTTGTCGATGAGGAGTTCTGTTTGGAAAATCCAAGAGATTTCACTCTGAGAGAAAAAGATATCCACAAGCCTAGATTAAGAGAGGAAGAGAGAAAGGGAGAGAGACCAGGAACAATTTGAGTGACTGAGCGGAAAAAGGCGGTAGAAAGGGAGAGAGGGAGGAGCAGAGGGAGCTAGAGAGGGGGGGAGAGTTGACTAGGGAGGAAGGAAAACTAGAGAGAAGAAAGAGAGAGAGAGACAAGAGAGAAGATCAAACTTTCAATCCACGGGGAGGAAGACTGTTAGTCAGACAGACAGACAAAATATGAAATCTGAAACACGTTGCTACAGTCTTGACATACAACTTTAACTACTTGATTGCTGACAAAAATAAGATGGTGTTAAAAAGATAATCGTCGCATGTATAGAGACAGATCTGGTCTAGAGAGATATAACACGATAATTCAAAATGGCGATGGCATAAAAGGAAAAATGAAACTCCACCCCCCCCACCTCAAGAACATGTAACCAGACAAACAAGATAATGCTAAACCCACATCATCAATCACAGGTAAAGCACTTATTTCCAAGACAAACATGACAATGATTTCGGAGATGATGAAGATGATTAAGATGAAGAAGACAATAACGAAGACTATTACAACAATAATGATTATAAACTGATGATATATTACAAAGATGAAGGAATCACAGTCGAAATGAAAAATAAGTAAGCCCAACCAGTGATCTATGACATAGGCGTGTGCCTACACCCTTACAACAGCATCAACGATTTACATATGACTAGTGTTTCAAACTGAAAATTCCAGAGTAGCGACTGTAAACAAGGTTTTTTGTAATACATTATTACAACATCTATATTAGCAATTAGGCCTTAGATTTACATACCTGTCTGTTCCATGGCTGTGGTGTTGACGTCGAAAGGCGTGGAGCATATTATCCTGATTGTATTGTGTTCTTTCATTACACCCAAATGTGGGAACTTGTTGAGACAACTGTATTTGATCTAGATATATCCACACATGCCAGTTTTTGTCAATTATTCTACTGTTCAAATTCATACTCTTCTGCTGCTGAATCTAACTGAATGGAGTTTGCAGTATTAAAAGAAGATTGACACACGCCAGTGTGTGTGTGTGTGTAGTAGAGGTGTGTGGGCCAAAAGTGTGTGTCAAGTCTGTTCGAGATGGTGGAACTTAATATATTATATTTTTACGGTGTGGGTGTTGGTTCAATTTATAAAATATATGATAATGCGTGCAGATGAAATAAATTTCCTTCTGGTATCTAGATCTAGATTAGTTGGCCTATTTAATAAGCAATGTTCTCTCACACATGGAGTAAGCCTTGCCGTGACCCATCTTTGAAACACAACATAATTAACACTTCGTAATTGCATCAATATAAGAGTTTCCAAAGTATAGATCTAGGCCTAGATCAAGATCTATATTATATATAAAACTAGATTCTAGATAGATCTAAATCTATACGAAGAACTGTAATAATAGATCTATGTAGATCTAGATCTAAATTCTAGATAGATAGGTCTATATGAGATAATGTAAAATTCTAGACTGGATCTAGATAGATCTGGATCTAGATAGATCTAGATCTAGATCTAGAATCTAGTGATTTGTATGAATGTTGAAATAAATTAATCCTATTTAATTTAAGTTTTAAAAGTATGCATAATTACTGAAATAGGTCCACACAGATGTATCCACGAATATCATATTCTGCAGTTTGGTGTAGATTATTATAATATAGATTCTAGATCTAGTCTAGATCTAGATCTAATAAGCAACTTACATGTCAAGTCGAGGTAAACATTAGACAAAGTAGGGGCATGGATATCTAGATCCAGATCTAGGCCCTACTGACTGGTAGTCAAGTGTTGACTTACGACCTGTCACTGGTATAAGCAAAACCTTAAAGATTTGTCGTCTATAACTAGGTTATGTTAGCTCTATAGTTAGATTATCATTCATGTCTGTGTTATAACTAGATTCTACATCTGGATCTATATTTAGATCTCAGATTCTAGATCAAATGCTGTGCTAGTACAGGAAGGAAATAAAATCATTCATAACATATGTATATGATATATATATAGTCACATATATATATATATATAAATATCCTATCATCTATATATACCCGTTTAATATATATTTATATAAAGACTAATTAGATGGCTAGATTCTATATCATTGTAATAGACAATTTCATTTTTTACTAACCATATCAACTCGGCATGTCTTAGTGTCGTTTACAAACTTAAAATGTGTGTGTGTGACAACTCAATGAACTAGGCCAACATTTCATTATTAGCAGTAGTTCCGTGATCCGCTTCCAAAGCCACCGGCTGCAGTGTACAGGTGTTATTCGAATAAATAGTGAATTCTAAGGCTTGGGTTCGACTAGCAACAGGCCATTAATATAGATACTCACCAGTTTCAAATACACATCACTTTTGTTAGGGGTCGTCGTCTGCCGTGGTGATAGCAGCAGACGACAATCGGACCACGGTACTGGGAATAAAACGTTGAGAGCAGGAGACAGGGTGAATAAAAATAGGGGGCGGGGGGGAGGTGGACACGCAGACAACTGGAACGACGGGGTAGGGAGTGGATGGGAAGGAAGGAAGACACCGCATGGATGACACATTGTCAGACGTCATTAGGTTACAAAGCTGTATCAACAACACAAATAATATCAGTATTACCTACTATTCGGAAACACACACTCATACACACATACACACCTGTCACACACGCACACACGCAGACAAACAATATAAAACACAGTGTCGTCATACATGGTGTCGTACACATTGTCGATAAGATGAAACTCTTGACACGACAATTGATTGCGTGATGGCAAGAAAAGACACACACACACTGATACACACACAAATTGTGTTATCAGGCGACGGTGTGGACTAGGTCATTGACCGCACACCGTACAATAATTTTAATATCAAAATCAAAGTATAATTAAGACAGAGAGAGAGAGAGAGAAACCAGAGAGAGAGAGACAGAGAGAGAGAGAGAGAGAGAGAGAGAGAGAGAGAGAGAGAGAGAGAGAAGGGAGGAGAGGGAGTGAGATAGAGAGAGAGAAAGAGAGAGAGAGAGAGAGAGAGAGAGAGAGAGAGAGAGAGAGAGAGTGAGATAGAGACAGAGAGAGACAGAAGAGACAGACAGACAGAAGAGGGGGAGAGAAGAGACCAGAGAGAGAGAAGGGGGAGAGAGAAAGAGAGAGAGAAACAGAGAGAGAGGGAGAGAGAGAGAGAGAGAGAGAGAGAGAGAGAGAGAGAGAGAGAGAGAGAGAGAGTAAGAGTAAGAGAGAAAAGATCGAGCCCTTGGAAGATTACAGGTGGAGAAAGAGATAGAGCAGACGAGGCAGGGAGAGGAGGTGGGGGCGGGGGAGATGGGATGAGAAAGAGAGACACACAGACAGACAGACAGACAGAGACAGGGATAGACTTAATAAGAAGGCACGAGAAAAGAACAACCGACAAGCATAAAGAAGCAAAACTCAAGACGTTATCTCTATCTGACAAGAGAGGCAGAGAACAGATAACATATGTCAAAATAGTTTTCCATAAGATGTATGTTTTTGATAGTGAAGTTTTTAATCGTTTGAAGATAACGGAAGCAAAAACTCCGTCACGAGCAAAGAAAGTTACGACGAAACGAGAAGCGGAGCACGAAGGAATACAGTTGGCAGCGTTCATAGTTTCTTCTTATCAGACTAGATTAGATTCTTATTGTGTGGCGATCTAATCAATGCCCTTAAGAGAGGAACATGCTAGGGAAATGACAGCAAAAGGAATGAATGAAGAAAAAGATTCATGGCTAAGTACAAAATTGACCAATACCTTTGGTGGCCTAGAGACTAAGTTCAGGAGGGGTTTCTCACCACATGTTCCATTTCACGTTATGGAAACCGGGATAAGGTCTGACTCTATGGGTCTTTAGAGCATTGAAGGAACGTTATATTGTTGACTGACGATATATGCTCGTTACAAAATGGATAAGAGTGTTTTAAAACAAATTTTGACCTACATTGGACTTTCTGACAGAGGGAAACCTTGGGAGGGCTCCGAGGTCACGAAATAGTCCAATGTAGGTCAACATAACTATTTGTATTATAACACCCCATCATGAAATTTAAAAAAACAACATGTGAAGTTTCATAGATTGAGATCTAGTATCTAAATCTAAATCTAGTTTCTGGGTCTCAAAATCTAGGGAAGAGACTACGTATGTAGACATCCCGATGTCCACTCAGTCTCTGCCACCCGCATACTACGACATCACCTCTCTGCCCTTATCCTTAAATAGCTTGGACATCAATATTTACAAATGAATATACACACACTTATTCATCCTCACACAGTGTGACGTCAGATAGAAAGGAGACAGGAGGCAAGAAGGGGAGAAGAGAGCAAAAAGAAAGAAAGGGAAGGTTTATTATTACCGTTATTATGCTTATAATACTACTACTACTACTACTACTACTACTACTACTACTACTACTACTACTACTACTACTACTACTACTACTACTACTACTACTACTACTACTACTACTACTACTACTACTACTACTACTAATAATAATAATAATAATAATAATAATAATAATAACAATAATAATAATAATGACAACCATAATAATAATAATAATAAAAAATAATAATAATAACTATCATTATTATTATCATTATTATCATCATCATCATCATCATCATCATCATCATCATCATCATCATCATCATCATTCTTATTATTATTATCATTATTATTATTTTATTTTTAAAATTATTATTGTTATTATTATTGTTACTATTATTATTATTATTATTATTATTATTATTATTATTATTAGTAGTAGTAGTAGTAGTAGTAGTATTATTATTATTATTATTATTATTATTATTATTATTATTATTATTATTATTATTATTATTATTATTATTATTATTATTATTATTATTATTATTATTATTATTATTATTATATCATTATTGTTATTATTATTATTATCATCATCATCGTCATTATCATTATCATTATCCTTATCATTATCATTATCATTATTATTATTAATAATATTTTTATCATTATTATTATTATTATTATTATTATTATTATTATTATTATTATTATTATTATTATTATTATTATTATTATTATTATTATCATTATTTTATTACTATTATTATTATTATTATTATTATCATTATTATTATTATTATTATTATTATTATTATTATTATTATTATTATTGTTATTATCATTACTATATTTATTAATATTATTATTATATTATTATTATTATTATTATTATTATATTATTATTATTATTGTTATTCATATTGCTATTATTAAAATGAGCATTATTATAATTATTAGTAGTATTACTACTATTGCTATTATTATCATAATTATCATTATTAATAATTTCTTTATTTATTTATCAGTTCCCATTCTACCTTTCTGTGTATGGGTTGAGATGCCCGAAATGATCTTTCTTCAGGATGGCCTATCCTGGTATTTTCTGTTTCCTTTCAAAAAAGTTAAATTTCTATACTTTAATACCTCTTTTCCCACTTTCTCCGAGGTCTCCCTTTTCGTCTTTTACCTTGGGCCTCTATACTGATTTCGCTATTTTATTGTCATTCATTATGTTTACATGCTCAAACCATCTCAATTGTTGTATTTATGTCTTAGTTTTTATGCCATCTGCTTTGGTTTGATCTCTTATTGTTGTGTTTCTGATTTTGTATCTTTTAGTTGTCCCTACTACTCTTCTTAGATATTTCATTTCGGCTGCCTGTACTCTACTGTATTCTCTACTGTCTAAGGTTCAGGTTGCGCTGCCATAGAGGAGAGTAGGACAATAAACTGTGTTGTATACTGATAATTCTTGTCTACCTACAAATGACTTTTGCTAGATGGTTATATATTGCACTTGCCTTTTGAATTCTCTGACTGATTTCTTCTCTAGTTTTCCCTCTGAGTTAATCATTATTCCTAGGCGAAATATGACAATAAGTGACAACTCCACTAATAAAGACAGAACAAACACGTGACGTTTCGGGTATTTGTTCTGTCTTTATTAGTGGAGTTGTCACTTATTGTCATATTTCGCCTTTGACTTAACTCCACTGTGGCTCCTTCGTATTATGCATTATTCCTAGGTAATTGTAGCTGTGAACGTGTTCTAAATTCTCCTGCTCATTTTAAGATTTTGTGTTTTTGCATCCCTAGTTACTAGCTTTGTTTTGGTCTGCTTTGCATTTACTCTCATTCCTCTTTTATTTAGTTCATTGTTCATAATGTTGATACTGGAGTGAAGGTCACTTTCTGATTATCTAAACCGAACTGAATCACGGCAAATAAAAGCATTGATACATTTACTGGTTTAAGCTTCTACAGACATACATTCATTTTCTTCTATTATTTGTGTAATTGTAAATATGTAGTCTTGTACACTTCTTCCTGGTCTAAATTCACTCTTATGGTCTTCTTTCTGATCCTGGCATACACTTTTCCTGGTACGCTAAGTAGTGATATCCCTTTATAATTTAAACATTCCGTAGTTGATCCTTTCTTATGTATTGGTACTACTATTCCCTTTTTCCAGTCGTCTGGCACCTGTTTGGTCGTCCATGCTTGTTCGCATATTGCATGTAATAGTTTGTCTACCTCTCTCTCTCTCTCTCTCTCTCTCTCTCTCTCTCTCTCTCTCTCTCTCTCTCTCTCTCTCTCTCTCTCTCTCTCTCTCTCTCTCTCTCTCTCTCTCTCTCTCTCTCTCTCTCTCTCTCTCTCTCTCTCTCTCTCTCTCTCTCTCTCTCTCTCTCTCTCTCTCTCTCTCTCTCTCTCTCTCTCTCTCTCTCTCTCTCTCTCTCTCCCTCTCCTCTCTCTCCCTCTCTCCCTCTCTCCCTCTCTCTCTCCCTCTCTCTCTCTCTCTCCCTCCCTCCCTCCCTCTCTCTCTCTGTCTCTCTGTCTCTCTGTCTCTCTGTCTCTGTCTCTGTCTCTGTCTCTGTCTCTGTCTCTGTCTCTCTCTCTCTCTGTCTCTCTCTCTCTCTCTCTCTCTCTCTCTCTCTCTCTCTCTCTCTCTCTCTCTCTCTCTCTCTCTCTCTCTCTCTCTCTCTCTCTCTCTCTCTCTCTCTCTCTCTCTCTCTCTCTCTCTCTCTCTCTTGGTTTTTAATCATTTCTGGATGAACTTCATCTGCTCCTGAGGTTTTTCTAATTTCACTCTTCTTATAGCTGTTTGGATTTCTTCCATTGATATATCTACATCTTCAGCTGTCTCTTCTGGATTACTTGTTACGCTTACTAATAGATCTTCACTCTTTGTTTATAAGTTCTGGAGGGATTATGTTATTGTTGAAAATACTTTCTCCATGTTTTCCATGATTTGGCTGTCTTCTTTCATCAATTCTCCTTTGGCATTCTTAATTTGTCGTATTGGACATGTTTTGGTCTTTCTCATGCTCTTCATTGCCTCCAGAACAGCTTTTGATTTCCTTGACAGCTTTCTTGAAGTCTTTGTCAAACTCTTCCCATTCTTCCTGTTTTGTTTTCCTCACCTCCTCGTTGGTGATATTTATTTTCAATTAATGTAAATTATCATGTCCTCTAGTCTGTTTGTTTGAAAGTATTTCTTCCAGGCATCCTTCTTTTCTTTGATCTTAGTCTTGACATTCTCATTCCACCATGCTGTTGCTTTCATATCTCCTTTAATGTGTTTCTTACCAGAGACCTCTTCAGTACAACTGAGGAGTATGTCTTTATACATTTGCTACTTTTCTTCTATTGTGCTATCATTCAGATCCATCTGCCTTTCATTGATAAACATTTTTATCCTAAACTGGTATATCTGTTTTTACTATTGGTTTATTTAATTCCTCTATTTTGAGTTTAGTATCTTTCTTATTGCTTCTTTTCTGTTTGCTTTCTTCAGTCAGTATTCTCATTTTGGCAATCACTATGTGATGATCACTAAATATTATTATTGTTATTATTATTATTATTATCATTATTATTATCATCATTATTATTATTATTATTATTATTATTATTATTATTATTATTATTATTGTTATTATTATTATCATCATCATCATCATCATCATCATCATCATCCCCATCATCACCCTCATCGTCACCTCCATCATCATCATCATCATCATCATCATCATCATCATCATCATCATCATTATTATCATTATTATTATTATATTATTATTATTATTATTATTATTATTAATATTATTATTAACATTATTATTATTATTATTATCATTATTATCATTATCCTTATCATCATCATTATCGTTCTCATTATCATTATTATTATCATTATTATTATTTATATTATTATCATCATCATCATCACTCATCATCCTCTCCTCTTCCTCCTCCTACTACTCGTCCTCATCTCATCTCATCTATTATTATTATTACTATTCTATTACTATTATTATTATTATTATTATTATTATTACTATTATTATAATTATTACTGGAATTCCTACCTAACTATTATTACTACTAACGACGGAACAATTGCTATTATTATTGCTATTACTACTATTATTATTATTATAAACAGACCGCCAACAACCTTACAACCTGTAGATATATTATTCCACCAGGAATAAAAAAAAGCACGAATCTTTTTTGTTTGTTTGGAGACCAGTCGTCGTGAACTCGACCAACCAATCGTTTCGTTTCATTTGCATTACGCGAGATCACTACAGTGCCTAATTGTTCCATCGCTAGGATTGTCTACTGTTTTTTCAAGGCAACGCCAAAGGTATGTTTGTGTACTGCTGCTACTACTGAGTGTGTGTGTGGATATATACGTACTACTACGTTACTTTGCGTAACTACTCAAAAAAAGAGAAGAAATTTCAAAAACGTGTTACACCGGTTAATATTATGGAGAATTTCAGTGCTAATAGCTTGTTGATTATGTTGAGGGGGGGGGGGGTTGCTAGGTCGAAAAATAGGATATCGTTCTCAAAATCCACTCCCCGCGTTTTGGTGTCGACAGTCTGTTGGCATTGTCAACATTGTTTGCACTAATTCAGTTTTTACTCTAACTGCCACCACGGAATGTTTTTTTTATGGTGGGGGTTTTCTGTTCTTTCGTCTTTTCTTTTTGTTGTGCTGGGTTTTTTTCTTTCTGTTCTTTTTTTCTTCTGCTGCTGCTGTTTTTGCTGTTCTTTACTGTCGCGAGTTGTTTTTGTTTGTTTGGAGAGAGAAATTTCCGTCGTTCCACATTTGCTATTAAAACCAATCAACTTCCAGAGACACTGAGAGAGAGAGAGAGAGAGAGAGAGAGAGAGAGAGAGAGAGAGAGAGAGCCCCCGGTTGATCACCAATATAGCGATGCAATGGAAACGTTGGTCAAGAAATAAGATGTTTGGCTCTCAACCTGAAAAAGGATCGTGGGTTCGTGTTCCGACAAAGTTGGAAATCTTCTCAGTCTCATCGGAGACAGACGGTAAACTACTTCTAGGTACTACTAGCACTACTACGTTCCTACTACTACTACTAATACTTTCCGGCAACCAAACACCACCACCACAATTGAACCATCTGCACCAAAACTCGATATCACCTGACTACTACTACTACTAGTACTATGTACTAATCGACTGCTACCGCTGCTGCTGCTACTAATAGGATATTATGTCTAATGTCAATTTTAACTACTACTACTACTACACTATGTACTACTACTATGTATGTACTACTGCTACGTATGTATGTATATACTATAGTACGTATGTATGTATGTATGTAAGTATGTACTATGTACTACTACTATGTATATGCATTTCTGTATGCATTTCTCTATGTATACTATTTCTATTTCTTCTGTCTGTATTTCTGTGCTATATATGTAAGTGTGTACTACTACTACTACTACTACTACTACTACTACTACTACTACTACTACTATGTACTACTACTACTACTACTAGTAATAGTAGTAGTAGTAGTAGTGAAGAGTAATGGCATAATATAATATGGCACACATCGCCTCGCCATGAAAAAGAAAGCGTGCTACCAACCGAGCTAACTACGCTCCAGTTAGCTGTAAGTGTCACCTGTTCCGCTTCATGCTATTGACACTGAGATAAGGTCCGGCTCTATTGGCTGTGACGTCCTTTGCTTCTCTCTTCTTTCTTTTTTACCTCTCCCTAACGTTAGATCGTTTGGTCTGTTGACTTGGTCTGTTTGATTTGTAATCCCATGCTATAGTGCTGACGGAGAATTGAACAACTGAAAGCCCTCGTTATGGTAACGCAAGCTAAGACAAATACGGGTGTTTACTGCTTGCTGGTTTAATTAGTTAGGTAAGTCAGTCGGGAAGAAGGAAACCGTATGACAATAAGGGCATTGAGGTTACGTTCCTGTCTTCCAGTGTTGTAACAACAGCTACTAAACCCTGATTATGGTCTCGTTAGAAAAGCTAATAGAGACCAAACAAAGCTAACAGAGACCAAACAAAGCTAATAGAGACCAAACGAAGCTTAGAGAGACCAAGTTAAGCTAATAAATACCAAACATAGCTAATAGAGACCAAACAAAGCTAACAGAGACCAAACGAAGCTAACAGAGACCAAACAAGTCTAATAGAGACCAAACGAAGCTAATAGAGACTACACTAAGCTTAAAGAGACCAAACGAAGTTAACAGAGACCAAGTTAAACTCATCAATACCAAAGAAAGCTAATAACGTTAGAGACCAAAGATTTGTAATCCTAAAAAGAGGCCAAGTTAATCTCATAATACCAAACGTTAAGCTAATAGAGACTAAACTAAGCTAATAGAGACCAAACTAAGCTAATAGAGACCAAACTAAGTTAATAGAGGCCAAGTTAAGCTAATAGAGACCAAACTAAGCTAATAGAGACTAAACAAAGCTAATAGAGACCAAACTATGCTGATAGAGACCAAACTAAGCTAATAGAGACCAAACTAAGCTAATAGAAACCAAATTAAGTAAATATACACGAGACAATAAACTAATAGAGACTACATTAAGCTAATAGAGACCAAATTAAGCTAAACGAGACCAAGTTAAGCTCAAAGAGACCAAAAACTAAGTTAATAGAGACCAAACTAAGCTAATAGAGATTAAACTAAGCTAAAAGAGGCCAAACTAAGCCAAAAGAGACCACACTAAGCTAATAGAGACCAAACTAAGCTAATAGAGACTAAAACTAAACTAGTAGAGACCAAACTAAGCTAATAGTGACTAAACTAAGTTAAATGAGACCAAACTAAGCTAATAGAGACCAAACTAAGCTAAGTAGAGATCAAACTAAGCTAATAGAGACCAAAATAATATAGTAGAGACCAAATTAAGCTAAAAAGAGACCAAACTAAGCTGAAAGAGACCAAACTAAGTTAAAAGAGATCAAACTAAGTTAAAAGAGGCCAAACTAAGCTAATAGAGACCAAACTAAGCTAATAGAGACCAAAATAATATAATTGAAACCAAACTAAGCTAATAGAGACCAAACTAGGCTTAAAAGAGACTAAACTAAGTTAAAAGAGGTCCAACTAAGCTAATAGAGTCCAAACTAAGCTAAAGAGGTCCAACTAAGCTAATAGAGACCAAACTAATATAGTAGAGACCAAACTAAGCGAAAAGAGACCAAACTAAGCTAGTAGAGACAAAAAGCTAAAGAGATCAAACTAAGTTAAAAGAAACTAAGCTAAAAGAGGCTAAACTAAGCTAAAAGAGACCAAAATAATATAATTGAAACCAAAAGCTAAAAGAGGCCAAACTAAGCTAAAAGAGACCATACTAAGCTAAAAGAGGTCAACCTAAAGAGGTCAACTAAGCTAAAAAGAGACCAAAAACTAGGTTAAAAGGCTAAACTAAGCTAAAAGAGGCAACTAAGCTAAAAGAGACCAAACTAGGTTAAAAAGAGGTACAACTAAGCTAAAAGAGACCAAACTAGGTTAAAGAGGTACAACTAAGCTAAAAGAGACCAAACTAGGTTAAAAGAGGTACAACTAAGCTAAAAGAGACCAAACTAAGTTAAAAGAGGTACAACTAAGCTAAAAGAGACCAAACTAAGCTAAACGTGGTCCTACTAAGCAAACTAAGTTAAAGGTACAACTAAGCTAAAACAAACTAAGTGGTCCAACTAAGCTAAAAAAGGTACAACTAAGCTATAAGTGGTCCAACTAAGCTAAACGAGGTCCAACTAAGCTAAAGTGGTCCAACTAAGCTAAAAGTGGTACAACTAAGCTAAAGAGGTACAACTAAGCTAAAAGAGGTACAACTAAGCTAAAAGAGGTACAACTAAGCTAAAGAGGTACAACTAAGCTAAAAGAGGTACAACTAAGCTAAAGAGGTACAAGCTTAGTTAAAGAGACCAAACTAAGCTAAAATAGACCAGCTTAGTTAAAAGAAGCTAAAAGAGACCAAACTAAGCTAAAAGAGACCAAACTAAGCTAAAAGAGACCAAACTTAGCTAAAAGAGACCAAACTAAGCTAAAAGAGACCAAACTAAGCTAAAAGAGACCAAACTAAGCTAAAAGAGGCCCAACTAAGCTAAAAGACCTAACTAAGCTAAAAGACACAACTAAGCTAAAAGACACA
>JAXRKP010000164.1:395000-407500 GCA_037039925.1 Doris montereyensis
AGCAAAAGAACATTGGTGATAAGCACACAGGACCTTTTTAATCGTCCGTCTCCGATCGGATGTCGATTCACCTACCTGGTCCAGGGTGGTTGGCTTCTAGCGTCGGTGTAACAAGCAAGCAGTCAAACAAATTAAAAAAAAAAACCAAGAACAAACAAAATATCTAGAAATTGAATTTTTTTAAAACGAAAACAAAACACACATGTAGAGAGAAAAAATCCAGATTGACGGAAAATTTTATATCAATTTTTGTCTTCTTCCGCTATATAAAAAAACAATAACTCACAAAGGACATCCCTGTGCTCCTGCTATAGCCCGTTTATAAAACTCGTATGCACACGCATTGGTCTGTATCTTTGAAACTGTCAGATGAAATCTGTATCTTTGAAACTGTCAGATGAAATATGTATCTTTGAAACTGTCAGATGAAATCTGTATCTTTGAAACTGTCAGATGAAATATGTATCTTTGAAACTGTCAGATGAAATCTGTATCTTTGAAACTGTCAGATGAAATATGTATCTTTGAAACTGTCAGATGAAATCTGTATCTTTGAAACTGTCAGATGAAATATGTATCTTTGAAACTGTCAGATGAAATCTGTATCTTTGAAACTGTCAGATGAATTTGAATGAAACTTGACATGGTGGTTCAGATTGCATTAAACCCTACAAAATGATTTTTACCCCATGAATAATCAACTGGTTCCAGAATTTGCTTATAGGAAAAAAAACCCAACGCGTATGCTCAGTCCAACTATTTAAAGGTTTTACAGTAACTATTGAACTAAATAATGTTTCATTTTATTGTTACCATAATGTCAATACACCAAACGCATGCCTTACACGTGATTAACTTATAAAAATGAGCGAAAACCCAACGCAAAATAAAACTAAAACAAAACAAACAAAAAACGTGCCAATTTAAGCCACAATATCAAATGGGAGTTACATCAATGTCATACCAAACTCTCAGTGGCGTTGCTTTGACTTTGTCATTGTAAGATTGCAATCAACTGGAATAACGGACTTAAAATGTAGTATTACAACCGTTCAGAATATTGCGTTAAAATTCCACAACTATTTGGACAAGGAACGCCAAACGGCGAAGGCTATTTCATAATATTCAAGACCCCATGAGAAGAACGAGCCATGCATAAGGA
Source organism: Doris montereyensis (assembly GCA_037039925.1). Classification (NCBI taxonomy): domain Eukaryota; kingdom Metazoa; phylum Mollusca; class Gastropoda; order Nudibranchia; family Dorididae; genus Doris; species Doris montereyensis. The sequence continues at coordinate 396,163 of JAXRKP010000164.1, forward strand.
ATAGACAGAAGAGTTTTAGAAAGATGGCTAAAAGATTCGAATGTGCAAAGTGTAAAGGCAAAGCTGGGCAAGGAAGGCAGAATGGAAAAGGTAAACGATTTTGATAAAGATATTATACAGAGAGAAATAAGGATTATATTTCAAGAGCAAAATTTGGTTACTCTACGGAAACTCATTGAAATTTCAGGAGACATATGAGATTTCAGTGTTTAAATCTACTTTGTGAAGGATTGTTGTAGGTGCTGGGTTTACTTCCAGGAAATCAACGTCTGGAAGAAATCTTCTTTGTGAAAGACCTCACTTGGTGGCAGCAAGGAGCAGGTATCTTCGACAAGTAAAGCAGAAGAGGGGCGAAGGCTACGGTATCGTTTACCTGGATGAGTCATGGGTAAATGCTCACCACACGTACGGAAAGGAGTGGCAGTCTGCAGACGGAATGCAAAGAGGCAAATTCCGATAAGTAAAGGGAGGAGGGTAATTTTGGTACACGCTGGAAGTAGAAGCGAATGACTTGTTGCCAATGCAGAAATTGTCTTTTAGTCACATTTCACAAACGACAGAGACTACCACACATAGGTGAACGGTACAGTTTTCAAGGAATGGTTAAAACACAATCTTCTCCTTCACTTAACAGACCATCGTGTTTGGTAATGGACAACGCATCGTATCACAATACATGTATCGTTTGCCAAAAAAGACAGAATTCCTACATCATCTAACACAAAAAAACGAGATAAAAGTATGGTTACAAAAGGAAAACATCGCGTTCGACAACTCTTGTCTAAAACAAGAGCTGCTGTCCCTTGTGTGAAGTATAAACAAGAAAAAAGATCTTCAGTGTTGATAAGACTGGTCAACAGTTTGGACACACCCGTCTTAGATGTCCAACGCACCATTCTGACCTGAATCATATTGAGTTTGTTTGGACTGAGGTGAAAGCTAAAGTTGCGATGGAAAACAAAACTTTGTCAGATATGAAAGAAATAACATTCGCTGCTTTAAACGAAGTTGATAAGCAACTTTTCGCCATATGTGAGGATCAAATTTTCAGAAAAGAACAAGAATACTGGCACAATGAAGGACTTGCATTTATCAAACCAAGGTCTGCAATTTATTTCGACTCCTCGGATTCTCATAGAAACTTTTTTGTCTACCACGGTGCGTTAGTAAAGTTCATTCAAAGCCCCTAAGGCCTATAGATCCGGATCCTATCACGGTTTCTATAGCGTGAAGCGGAACATGTGACAAGAATGACCCCCCTCCCACCCCCACCCCTCCCCCTGGCGAGGACGCTAGTCTGACGCAGGTTTTTACGCCCAAGCTATTGCTTGTACCCATTCGCACCTGGGTAGAGTGGGGAACATGCGTGTTAAGTGTCTGTCCCAGGGAACACAACAACAACGTACGTTGTAACACACGAACAACTATAACTTCGTTGTAAACGTCACAGTTTTCATGCTGAGAAGACCACGACAGCTTAGCTGATTATAAAACGCACTTTTATTCACAAAAAACAAAACAAAACTAAAAATCCCTTTCTAAAGGGCCGATGTCAGTCTCAAACCTGCAATCCGATTCATGTCATATCATTACTCACTATCCCTTAGTTGATATCATGAATCTGGGACACAGAGTGGAAAGGTTTGCTGTATAACTTAGTATAACTGTATAAGTATTGGTACATGCAACGCCCATGAAAAAAACCCCCCCCCCCCCCCATAACGTTATATGTTATGTGTTGTTACCGTAAACATTCTAATATGTGCGGCTACTTAAATGATAACTCCGCGAAACATCAAATGAATTTGCGATTGCGTAATAATGATAAAAGTACAGAATTCATATTTAAGATTTTAAGATTCGTAAGGTGTTTGTTTTTGTTAACCCTAGGCTGCATGCAAAGTGTCACACTAGCTTGTACTAGGCTTGATGAGGTGTAAATCGATGTGTGTGCACATGAGATTTGAAACGGATTATTTAAGTACTGCATGGAAGGTAAAGCGTTCCAGTTTGTTATGAGCAATATTGTTTGTTTGTTTGAATTTTCTTGTTTTTTCTTTTTGTATTGTTGTTGTGGTTGTTGTTGTTGTTGTTGTTGTTGTTGTTACTTTAGCATGACATAAACGGACATACAAAGACAAACGTTACAGTTTCTTATGCGTAATACGTCTTCACGTCTTCACGTCTTCACGTCTTCACGTCTTCACGTCTTCACGTCTTCACGTTCTCACGTCTGTGCAAAGTACAGTTCGATAGTAGCCTACGTTTCGAAATTCGTCCCCTTCCTTAAAGAGTCACAAGTTTTGAACTGAATAAGATTAAGTGTTCAAACTAAGTGTGTGCATTTGAAATGGTATTGACGTTATGCTGATTGTTTGGCTCTGAAATTGAAGAAAGGGTTATCGATTTTGCTTCTTTAATTTACATAACAAATAAGAAAGCTCCATCGACCTGTATTTTAGAGGCTTTACGTAACAAAGATACAGTACACTCAATGTTATCAAAGAAGGCTATGGCAAATTGCTTTTTACGTAGATTTCTTGAATTTCAAAGAGATGGGAAACTACAGACATACATTTCTATTTTGCCATGTTTTCCCGTTGAAAATTGTGCGTAAATACGATTTATAAGTGGTTACCATGCCTCTTGATAACTTAAAAGAATTATTATTGCTGTTAAGATGTTGATGTGAATTCAGGTATAAAATTCTTGATTTGTAGGATTTGAGCATATAGCCCGTTTTGGCATGAATAAAACGTATTGACCCGTATTAACTTGAACTCATTAAAACAAACAACAACAATTATTTGGTAAAGGTATGCGTTGACATGTGTTCACTTTGCCCTGAACTCGCATAGCATTATATCAATGTGATGAGACTTCATATTACTAGCGTGCACGTGAACCATGCTAATATCACTGAATGCGTAATTCGTGTCCCTATTTCTATTAACATGCTAGATCTATATCATTTGAGACAACAGCAGCGTCCTATAACAACTGTCGGCTAACCTTTCAGTCATTTAAATATATGTCTGTAATGAGGTCTAAAACTTTGAAAATCATGTTCATCTTCAAACGATCACAAGGGATTCAATTCAATTATTTTTCAATAGAGGCAGAGAGGGGATTTATTCAATTATTTTTCAATAGAGGCAGAGAGGGGATTTATTCAATTATTTTTCAATAGAGGCAGAGAGGGGATTTATTCAATTATTTTTCAATAGAGGCAGAGAGGGATTTATTCAATTATTTTTCAATAGAGGCAGAGAGGGGATTTATTCAATTATTTTTCAATAGAGGCAGGGGGGGATTTATTCAATTATTTTTCCATTGAGTTAGGGAGGGATTTATTCAATTATTTTTCAATAGAGGCAGAGAGGGGGATTTATTCAATTATTTTTCAATAGAGGCAGAGAGGATTTATTCAATTATTTTTCAAGAGGCAGAGAGGGGATGTATTCAATTATTTTTCAATAGAGGCAGAGAGAGGATTTATTCAATTATTATTCAATAGAGGCAGAGAGGGATTTATTCAATTATTTTTCAATAAAGGCAGAGAGGGATTTATTCAATTATTTTTCAAGAGGCAGAGAGGGGATTTATTCAATTATTTTTCCATTGAGTTAGGGAGGGGTGTACTCAATTATTTTTCAATAGAGGCAGAGACTAGAGGGGATTTATTCAATTATTTTTCAATAGAGGCAGAGAGGGGATTTATTCAATTATTTTTCAAGAGGCAGAGAGGGTGTACTCAATTATTTTTCAATAGAGGCAGAGAGGGGATTTATTCAATTATTTTTCAATAGAGGCAGAGAGGGGATTTATTCAATTATTTTTCAATAGAGGCAGAGAGGGGATTTATTCAATTATTTTTCAATAGAGGCAGAGAGGGGATTTATTCAATTATTTTTCAATAGAGGCAGAGAGGGGATTTATTCAATTATTTTTCAATAGAAGCAGAGAGGGGATGTATTCAATTATGTTTCAATAGAGGCAGAGAGAGGATTTATTCAATTATTTTTCAATAGAGGCAGAGAGGGGATTTATTCAATTATTCTTCAATAGAGGCAGAGAGGGATTTATTCAATTATTTTTCAAGAGGCAGAGAGGGGGTGTACTCAATTATTTTTCAATAGAGGCAGAGACTAGAGGGATTTATTCAATTATTTTTCAATAGAGGCAGAGAGGGAATTTATTCAATTATTTTTCAAGAGGCAGAGAGGGGTGTACTCAATTATTTTTCAATAGAGGCAGAGAGGGGATTTTATCCAATTATTTTTCAATAGAGGCAGAGAGGGGATTTATTCAATTATTTTCAATAGAGACAGAGAGGGGATTTATTCAATTATTTTTCAATAGAGGCAGAGGGATTTATTCAATTATTTTTCAATAGAGGCAGAGAGGATTTATTCAATTATTTTTCAATAGAGGCAGAGAGGGGATTTATTCAATTATTTTTCAATAGAGGCAGAGAGGGGATTTATTCAATTATTTTTCAATAGAGGCAGAGAGAGGATTTATTCAATTATTTTTCAATAGAGGCAGAGAGGGGATTTATTCAATTATTTTTCAATAGAGGCAGAGAGGGGATTTATTCAATTATTTTTCAAGAGGCAGAGAGGGGATTTATTCAATTATTTTTCAAGAGGCAGAGAGGGGGTTTACTCAATTATTTTTCAATAGAGGCAGAGACTAGAGGGGATTTATTCAATTATTTTTCAATAGAGGCAGAGAGGGGATTTATTCAATTATTTTTCAATAGAGGCAGAGAGGGGATTTATTCAATTATTTTTCAATAGAGGCAGAGAGGGGATTTATTCAATTATTTTTCAATAGAGGCAGAGAGGGGATTTATTCAATTATTTTTCAATAGAGGCAGAGGGGATTTATTCAATTATTTTTCAATGGAGGCAGAGAGGGGTGTACTCAATTATTTTTCAATAGAGGCAGAGAGGTGTACTCAATTATTTTCAAGAGGCAGAGAGGGATTTATTCAATTATTTTTCAATAGAGGCAGAGGGATTTATTCAATTATTTTTCAATAGAGGCAGAGAGGATTTATTCAATTATTTTTCAAGAGGCAGAGAGGGGTTATTCAATTATTTTTTTCAATAGAGGCAGAGGGGGTGTACTCAATTATTTTCAATAGAGGCAGAGAGGGGTGTACTCAATTATTTTCCAATAGAGGCAGAGAGGGGGTGTACTCAATTATTTTTCAAGAGGCAGAGAGGGGTGTACTCAATTATTTTTCAATAGAGGCAGAGACTAGAGGGGATTTACTCAATTATTTTTCAATAGAGGCAGACTAGAGGGGATTTATCAATTATTTTTCAATAGAGGCAGAGAGGGGGATTTGTTCAATTATTTTTCAATAGAGGCAGAGAGGGGGGTGTACTCAATTATTTTTCAATAGAGGCAGAGGCTAGAGGGGATTTATCAATTATTTTTCAATACAGGCAGAGGGATTTATCTAATTATTTTTTTCAATAGAGGCAGAGGGGATGTCTTTTCCATAATGTATCCAACCTGGGACTGTCGGGACGATTGTTGTCTCAAGCTATGAACAATGGTATCTGTTGTTTATTATGAGGGGAGAGAACACCTGGACAACCTTTCCATGAAACATTACCAAAATCAAGAAAGATTCAGAAGGAAAACTACTGCTACCTGAAAATATAACCTTTATTTGTTACACCAAATGTAACCGTCTGGCAACACGAAGCCATTATATTTATTCAACCCAGCCATAAGTTCCACTACATAAACTCACTCAAAACACAGGGTATATAAACATTGGACATAAATATAATAATATACAATCAATGTTTCTACTCTAACAAAAATGTATTGATGCCAACGTCGACTCTGACTCATGTGGCTTTCATCACGATAAAAAACGTACTAGGAACATCGTTCATGTCAAGCGATTACACACAAACACCATTGCCCTGACCTGGGTGAGATAACGTGATGTCATTGCTTAGTGACCGCATTATTAAGCTTTACTATTGTAAAACTGACAAAAAAATCCAAGTCTAAAAATATTTTTTAAAAAGCCGCCAAAGATCAAAGTGATTCGCCACTACCAGAAACAAATATAACAACAATAGTTAAATATACTACAAAATCTTTACATCTAAGATAATATAAGGCAGTATGTAAAACATCAAGACTGATCAACAGAATGGTTTTCGACAACAATTGAAAGACAACATTGACAAGAGTCTAGCAACGTAATACAGTCCCAAAACGTGTCAACTGAAACATACAACAAATTATTTGTTTTTGATTTAGTCATCATTATTAAGAACCGCCCCCTCACCCCTCCCTCTCACTAACCTTTCTTATCTATTGGTACTACCGTTATCGTTTTCCAGTCGTCTGGCACCTGTTTGGATTTCCATGTCAGGGCATATTGCATGTAGTAGTTTGTCTGCCTCTCTCTCTTGATTTTTAATCATTTCTGGATAAACGTGATCTGCTCCTGGGGCTTTTTTAATTTCACTTTTCTTTTAGCTGTTTGGATTTCTTCCATTGATATATCTACATCTTCAGCTGTCTCCTCTAGGTTACTTTGGTACTTTATTAATTGACATTTACTCCCTGTTTCATACGTTCTGGGGGATTATGTAATTGTTGAAAATACTTTCTCCTTGTTTCCATGATTTCGCTGTCTTCTTTCATTATTTCTCCTTTGGCATTCTTAATTTGTCGTATTGTGCATGCCTTGGTCTTTCTCATGCTCTTCATCCCCCCACCCCAGAGCAGCTTTTGATTTCCTTGATAGCGTTCTTGAAGTCTTTGTCCAAACTCTTCCCATTGTTCCTGTTTTGCTTTTCTAACATCCTCTTTGGCGATAGTTCTTTTATTCACGTAATATATCCTATCCTTTGGTCTCTTTGTTTGCAAGTATTTCTTCCAGGCAACCTTCTTTTCTTTGATCTTAGTCTTGACGTTCTCATTCCACCACGCTGTTCTTTTCCTATCTCCTTTAATTTGTTTCCCACTACAGATCTTCAGTACAAATGAAGTGTTTCTTTATACATTTGCCCCTTTTCTTCTATTATTATATCATTCAGATTCATTTGTCTTTCACTGATAAATCTTTTATCCTAGATTGGTATACCTGTTTTACTACTGGTTTATTTTGAGTTTACTAGCGTTCTTCTCTTTCTTTTTCTGTTTTTTCATCAGTAATCTCATTTTGGCAATCACTTAATATTTCTGCTCTTCTGTTTACTCTTGCATCCATTGTACTGTAAAAAAGGGAGCTGCTAACTATTATGTAGTCTATCATTGACTTTTCACACCTGTCTTCATTTACTCTTGTATATTTGTGGATATCTTTATGAGGAAAAATGTGTTGGCTATATTCTGCTATTCTTTAGGCAAAAATCTATTAGTCTCTCCGTTTGGAGAAGTTGTTGTCTCTCCTTCTTTACCTATTATTCCTCTTGACGTGTCTACATTGTTGCCTACTGTAGTATTTAAATCTCCTAAAGGCATTAGTTCCTGTTTGGGGTTTTAAATTCTCTGCAGCTATTTGTAAATCGTTTTCGAAGATATCTGTTTCTTCTTTAGTTGCGTCTTCGTTTGGTTCATAAGCTATTAATAATTTAATTCTCTTCCTTTTGGTTTAATATTTATCTAATAGCCGTGGGTTTATAAATTTCCAACTTTCTAGTAGTTTTTCATGTCTTTTATGCACTAGAGGCCTTCTCCTGCTCTAGCTCTATCTTTGACATCTACTCCTGAGAAGATTAAAATATGATTCAGTCCTACATTTTCTATTCCTTGTCCTTTTTTCTTTGTTTCTGTATGACCAAAATATCTACTTTGAATTTTTCCATTTCTTCAACTAATTCTAACTGTTTTCCATTTATTGCCCTAACGTTCCATGTTCCAAAAATCACAGTCCGTATTCGTTTCAAGTTTGTCTTCGAAAGATCAAGCCGGTTATATTATATGTATTTTTTCTCTGAATCTGTTTGTTTTTGGATAAGCAGGGAATTAGCCCACTGCACCCTAGGTAGATGGTTGGGCTGTCACCTTGAGGCCCCCTTCCAGGCCTTGTTATTTTCTGTCAGGGTTAACTCCCTTAGCCTTTAGTCAGTCAAGACCAATTTGCAAGGCAGCATGTTGTTTTCTTTCAGGGTTAACTCCCTTAGCCTTTGGTCAGTCAAGACCGGTCTGCAAGGCATCAGGAGACTCGTGGAGGGCGTGATCATTCCTCCCCGTACAGGTGCCTACCTGTCCTCTGCCCGGGCCCATTTACATACTAACAAGTACTCACAGACACAGCCACAAACAATCTACATAGACACAAACACCCTCCTCTCCCTCTCCCCCCCCCCACACACACACTCACACACTCACCCACGTACATAGCAGTAATAGTAACGAGTACACACAGACATAAGCAAAAACACCCCCTCCCTCCTCTCACACACACACACATACACACATACACACACACACACACACACACACACGCACACACAGAGGTCTATTTTATCTACCTGAGCTTCACGTTTCGTTACACATAACCTTCACTCACCATTGATTCTGTCAAGCTGTCGGCTTACTGATAAGGGTGAGGATAGTCACACATTTTCACGCTCCAGTAACACAATAGCATAATAACTACTCGGAAGTAATAAGCTAAATAGTATGCACGTCATTAATATAAAGCTAGCCCAAGGTGTCATTTGACCTAGCGTCTTTTTTTCTCTCAACGGATTAGGCAAAAAGTTTTACAGATGTGCCCTGTCTTTTGTTCTTTACAACGATTTGCTATCATTTGGTGATGACTAATTAATTATTTAAGTTTTGAATTGTTTCGTTGACAAACTATAATCTGTTGTTTTAGAAGTCTCGATCGTCTTTTTCGACACAGCCTCGATCGTCTTCGATTCTCTACAGATGAATCTCACCTAGATTTGAGATCTAGATCTAGATTCTTGATTTTCGCCCAAACCTATCAATGTTTATCTCATAAACTTTGATTATCGTTAATAGATCTAGCTAGGAATATGGTAATGATATGTAGATCTAGCTAGAATAAGGTAATAATGATATGTAGAGCTAGCTAGAATAAGGTAATAATGATAATGTAGATCTAGCTAGAATAAGGTAATGATATGTAGATCTAGCTAGAATGAGGTAATGATATGTAGGTCTAGCTAGAATAAGGTAATGATATGTAGATCTAGCTAGAATAAGGTAATGATATGTAGATCTAGCTAGAATAAAGGTAATGATATGTAGATGTAGCTAGAATAAGGTAATGATATGTAGATCTAGCTAGAATAAGGTAATGATATATAGATCTAGCTAACGTATGTAAACACCACGAATGATAGACAAAACTACACATGAATTTTAAAATTATTGGTCCATCATCGCTCGAACGAATGTGTTGATAGCACGAGAAGGCAAATTAAAGTTTGCTTTACTAAATGCCTGCATGGTGTGCAACAAGGCGACATTTTATACGAACACATCGTTGACAACGACTTTGATGGATAAACAGACTTTTAAAAGACGATCGAGCAAAGCATTCTTTTCATCACATTATACTAATTAAACTGAACTTGCAGAACCTTTGACAATTACTTCGTCGAAAAGATTAAAAGCATTCGATCTGACCTAGATCCTCAAATAACTCAGACAAGTGGAATTACTCCCTTGTGGTGTTTTAGCTAACGGCAGAGGAAGAAATCATACGTTTAGTTCCGCAAAAGCCCGAACAATTCCTGCCAGTTAGAACCTTTACTGGCGGATTGGAGAAAACATTCACGAATTGGCTGCATCGATTACTTCCACTGTCAACTGCTCGATAATAACTCCAGAATGTCCACAAGTTTTCAGAGGTAAATAAATGTAAACTTGTCTTATCAAGAAGCATTCACTGGATAAAGAGATCCTGAAAAAAATATCGGCCAATATCAAATCTCCATTTCAAAAAAAGTAGAACAATCGGGGCAAAAGATTGCACTATGACACGGAGAACACTAACATCTCCATCACCTTCCAGTAAGGATAGAAACTGGACACAGTACCGAAACATTCATATCAACAACTTTGAGAGCAATCTTAAAAGTATTATTGCTTCTTTTGGACCTGAGCTCCATCATCGACACTGTCTACCAAAGAACATTGACTGACGAAACTCAGGCAATATTTTGCTGTAGAGGGTGATGATCTTAACTAGTTCATCGAATACCTTACTGATCGAAATCAGAAAGTGCTAATTAATGGATCACTAAGCACATCAACGTCTCAAATTCGGCGTAACGAAATGCTTGCTTCTTAGACCTATCCTTTTCACCAGCTACACACCATCTCTGAAACATATCACGTCATCGGCCGTCGTCGACTACCACCTTTACGGCGATGACACACATATTTGTCTTCCAGTCTCGTCTGAATCGTTGCATTCTGTCATGAGTTCGATATGACACACATATTTGTCTTCCAGTCTCGTCTGAATCGTTGCATTCTGTCATGAGTTCGATATGACACACATATTTGTCTTCAGTCTCGTCTGAATCGTTGCATTCTGTCATGAGTTCGATATGACACACAGATTTGTCTTCCAGTCTCGTCTGAATCGTTGCATTCTGTCATGGAGTTCGATATGACACACATATTTGTCTTCCAGTCTCGTCTGAATCGTTGCATTCTGAGTCAGGACACACATATTTATCTTCCGTCTCGTCTGAATCACCGCATTCAGTCAAGAGTTCGATATGACACACATATTTGTCTTCCAGTCTCGTCTGAAACACCGCATTCAGTCACGAGTTCGATATGGACACACATATTTGTCTTCCAGTCTCGTCTGAATCGTTGCATTCAGTCATGAGTTCGATATGACACACATATTTGTCTTCGCGTCTCGTCTGAATCGTTGCGATTCTGTCATGAGTTCGATATGACACACATATTTGTCTTCCAGTCTCGTCTGAATCACCGCATTCAGTCAAAGAGTTCGATATGACACACATATTTGTCTTCCAGTCTCGTCTGAATCACCGCATTCAGTCAAGAGTTCGATATGACACACATATTTGTCTTCCAGTCTCGTCTGAAACACCGCATTCAGTCATGAGTTCGATATGACACATATTTGTCTTCCAGTCTCGTCTGAATCACTGCATTCAGTCATGGGTTCGATTGCGTCATGTATTGTTAAAGTAAAACCATGGATAGAGAAACCTTAACAAATTGAAACTGAACGAGGATAAGATAAAACCAAACAGATAGTCTTTGAAAAGAAAAAGGAAAAAATCAATTGTTGAGACTATTTCCATTCTTGGCTGTTCAATCCTCA
>JAXRKP010000164.1:412500-427500 GCA_037039925.1 Doris montereyensis
CTCTCTGTCGGCTATCTTCTCATTGATCTAAATAGTCGTGGAAATGTTAAAATTGAATTTGTCGCAGTACATTTTGATTTTGGTCTAAAATTGATAACAACTATAGGTGATTAAATGCATTTAAGATATAAATATGTCATAAGTTCTTCACTAAAATACAGTTTTGGAATTCCGGCTCATGGCAAAAGAAAAATTGATGGAAACCAGGTCACCCCCGAAAACAACTATAATTGAATTATATTTAGGCTATACAAAATCATTTGCTGACATGGGTGAGATTTGCCTGCGTTTGTATATCAATATGATCACAAGCGTTCATTATGGCCGGCGACCTACCGCGGTGAAAATACAGTTTAGTGGAGGTCAGCTATGATAGAAAACAGATGCGTGGAAAAGATATTATGGAAAACAACTATGTGGAAAACACACTACGTGAATCAGAATCTAGAAAAGCCGAAGGAGAAGGAGGGTGAAGAAGAATGTACACAAGAAGGAAGAATGGTGAGTTAATTAGGTAGATAGAAGAAGCAGAAGAAGAGAAGAAGAAGAAAAGAAGAAGAAGAAAGGAAGAAACAGAAGAAGAAAAAGAAAAGAGGAAGAAAGAAGAAGAAGAAAAAGGAAAAAGAAGAAGGAGAAGAAAGAAGAAGGAAGAAGAAGAAGAAGAAGAAGAAGAAGAAGAAGAAGAAGAAGAAGAAGAAGAAGAAGAAGAAGAAGAAGAAAGAGAAAGAAGAAGAAGAAGAAGAAGAAGAAGAAGAAGAAGAAGAAGAAGAAGAAGAAGAAGAAGAAGAAGAAGAAGATAATTGACCTGTAGCATTAGACAGGTGTGGAGAAAAAAGCATAGATAGATATATAATTAAATAGATAGATAAATAGATAGATAGATAGATAGATAGACAGATAGATAATATATAGATAGGTAGATAGATATATAGATAGATAGATAGATAGTTAGATAGATAGATGGATAGATAATATATAGAATAAGATTAACAAACAAACAGTTAAGCACAGGGCATATGAAAAGTGACAAATAGGGACAGGAAAGTGACAAATAGGGACATGAAAAGTGACAAATAGGAAATGAAAAGTTAAGGGACATGAAAAAGTGACAAATAGGGACATGAAAAGTGACAAATAGGGACATGGAAAGTGACAAATAGGGCCATGAAAAGTGACAAATAGGGACATAGAAAGTGACAAATAGGGACATAAGTGACAAATAGGGACAGTGACAAATGGATAGATAGACAAATAGGGACATGGAAAGTGACAATTACAAACAGTTAAGTGATGACAATTAGGGACATGAAAGTGATAAATAGGGACATGAAACAATTAGGGACATGGAAAGTGACAAATAGGGCCATGAAAAGTGACAAATAGGGACATGAAAAGTGACAAATAGGGACATGAATGAAAGTGACAAATAGGGACATGAAAAGTGACAAATAGGGACATGGAAAGTGACAAATAGGGCCATGAAAAGTGACAAATAGGGACATGGAAAGTGACAAATAGGGACATGGAAAAGTGACAAATAGGGACATGATTAGGGACAAAGTGACAAATAGGGACATGGAAAGTGATAATTAGGGACATGGAAAGTGATGATTAGGGACATGAAAAGTGACAAATGGGGGACATGAAAAATGACAAATAGGGACATGAAAAGTGACAAATAGGGACATGAAAAGTGACAAATAGGGACATGAAAAGTGACAAATAGGGACATGAAAAGTGACAATTAGGGACATGAAAAGTGACAAATAGGGACATGAAAAGTGATAATTAGGGACATGAAAAGTGACAAATAGGGACATGGAAAGTGATAATTAAGGACATGGAAAGTGATAATTAGGGACATGAAAAGTGACAAATGGGGACATGAAAAAATGACAAATAGGGACATGAAAAGTGATAAATTAGTGACAAATAGGGACATGAAAAGTGACAAATAGGGACATGAAAAGTGCTAATTAGGGACATGAAAAGTGACAAATAGGGACATGAAAAGTGATAATTAGGGACATGAAAAGTGACAAATAGGGACATGAAAAATGACAAATAGGGACATGAAAAGTGACAAATAGGGACATGAAAAGTGATAATTAGGGACATGGAAAGTGACAAATAGGGACAGTGACAAATAGGGACATGAAAAGTGACAAATAGGGACATGAAAAGTGACAAATAAGGACATGGAAAGTGACAAATAGTTAAATGAGGGCACTACTAGCGTTGCTGATTCCGGACAAGTGTGCGGTGTAAACCTAAAGCTTCACATTATACACTTCAACTGTCATAGCCCACAAGTGCCAGGTCGTCTACCTCAAAGTCAGAGACAGCACAGAGAGCCGGTTCCAATCCCAGTTGACGATAAAGAGTAAAAGATAATGTGAGAGCACACTAAACACAAGTCTGCCAGACATTGGCAAACAAGACAACTACAGCTATTGTGACATGCATTGTGGCAGATGGGACAAAACCAAACAACACACATGATTGACATTGGATATGACATCACACATGACATCATACATGGCATCCCTCATGACATGCATCACAATTGACATCACATCAAACATAACACATAGCAATGTGCATGACATCAGATATGACATCACACATAGCAAGACAAGTGACATCGGCTTTGACATCACACATAGCAAGACAAGTGACATCGGCTTTGACATCACACATAGCAAGACAAGTGACATCGGCTTTGACATCACACATAGCAAGACAAGTGACATCGGCTTTGACATCACACATGACACACACCATCATAATGACATCATCCATTAGATTACACATGTCATCTCAAAATAAATGACATGACAAATGACATTTTAACACATGATGACAAAAACATGATACTACACATACCATCACACATGAGAATGCACATACCATCACACGTGACATCACCCATGACATCCAATATGACAGAGTACTTACCCTTCTGTTTGCCTTTGGAGCTGGTGCCGCCTTTCTTGACGTCTTTCTTTGCCTGTGTACCCGCCGGTCGCCTCCCGTTGTTCTTTTGACGTTTTGTGGTTTGGACGTCTTCTTTTTGGCGGTTGCGTCATCTGGGGTTGCGGTGCCGGCTTCTTCTTTATTGCTGCCAGACATACCAACACCCTGGGCGGTGATCGCGTCTTCCGATGTGTCAAGCTTCCCGTTTCTAGACTCTGATAACGCATTGCTCTCTAGAGTATTTTTGGATTGCTTGTATTTTCGAGGTTTCTTGGCTTTTTGCTCCTTTTTCAAAGTTGCCGAGTGCCGTTTTTCCTCCGACTTCACGCGCTTTCTGTTCAACTTTCGCACTTGCGACTGTGTTGGCAATTTGTATTTGCCAGACATGACTTTTTCGATTGCTTCGTTTCCTTCGATTAATTGATCGGATTCAGCATTATCGATTACAACCAGTAATTGCTTGCTGATGTCATCATCATCGTCATCATGAACATCAACATCTTCACCATCCTCATTACGTGGCATGCCAACAGAGGCCTTCTTATTGCCTTTCGACTTAATGTCTAGATATTTCGCCAAACTTTCTCTGCCCTCTGTACTTTGTACGACGTCATCAGATTGACTAATGTTCTCACCTTTATCTATGTTACTGCTGTCCCTGGTTCGTAGATTGCCATGTACAATTTTCTCGCTTGGCTCCTTCCTCTCAATTGCACCCACTTCGAAGTCTTCAGGGCCATCGGGAACATTATCAGGACCTGACACTTTCTCTGAGTGAAAAGACAAGCCCTGGGCATCACCTACGCCGCCATCGTCGCTCAAGTCACGTGATGTGAAGGCTTTGGGCTGAAGGTTGAGGCCGGCCACGAACCTCAGCATTTCGATGGTGGCATTGTTGTGACTTTCTGTCGCGTGACCAGTGTACCTGGATACGTTCTCCAGCGGCTTATCGCTGTCCAGCAAGGGCTCAACGGACGTGAACCTCTCAAAGCCTGGACGATTCGATGTCCCGTTGACGGTCCCATTCCTATGTTCACCAGATGCTTCGTTGCTGCCAGAAAGAATGTGTCCTTCGTTTGCGTTTCATTGCTTTGTTTTTGGATATGTTCTCACGCAGATCAGATACGAGGAAGATAGGTCATATGTGCGTTCCTCCAGGGATTTTTTCTGACAAAAATTGGTCGTGTTTTGCCGAGGACTCGTCCACTTCAAACCCTTGGGAATTTCGACTGACTGATTCTATACCAGAGTCGCTTGGATCCTCTTGCCAGACACAGACGATATGCTCCTGCTCAAGGATTGCCTTCTGACGTTGAGAAGGCAGGGGCTGAGGTGGTCGGTCCGCCGTTTGGATCTGGGGTAGGCTACTGTGGCGTCGCTGTCGTCGCTGTCATGAGCATCTTCTGGCTCTCCTCTTTCCTTGGATGTCCCCGTTTGCCGCTCCATTTAAAACTGGTTTGTTGTAAGCCTGCAATTCTACCGTCGCAAGGGGACATGAAGTGAATGTCTGTGGAATCGTTGTCGGCTAGATTCTGAAATGAAACTTCTCCATCTTTGTACAGAGAGGATGGGTGGCTTTCATTCTCGCCTGGAGATTTTTTTGGAGATGGTTCTAGAACCCTGGATCAAAGATGAGGAGGAAAGAGCCTGGTGATTCCTGTATCTGAACGATGATAAATGCTCCGGACTGAGAAAAGGAGAATAGGAGTCGCCGGGTGATGAGCTGCTTGGACTGAGAGATTCTCTCTTTGTTACATAATCCGTCGGTGTGATTACGATTTCTGGAATACTCCGAACATGATTTATTCGTGGATCAAAAGTAGTCTTACAATCATTCGCGCTCGAAAGATTTTCTCGATTGGAGCGATAAATCTGGTCGGATTGAGTTTGACTGTAGGCCAAGTTTTCAACTTTAAATTCCTGTTGCCGTGATTCAAGATTGGTGGTTGAAGACCTGAATGATATGTTGTTGACGTTTCTTGTAGGTTCTGCTATCTCAACTGTCAGCGGCCGACTGAATGGAATTGAATGACCGGCGTGGTTCTGACTCGCTGAGTCGAAGATCGATGTTGACTGAGAGGAAATCGTGGGGGGCTTAACGTCCAATTCTTCATTGGATGAGGAGTGGAAATTGCTGTCCAGCGTTGGGACTTGATGCACCGTGACGTCTCGGAGACGTGCCTGATCGGCGTTGGCTCGTGTGTCGTTGACATCATCGCCGTTATCGTCGTTGTAGTTAGTCATGGCCTGACCGTGTTCACTGGTACACGTCCCACCGTCGCCTGACCTAGATTCACTGCCACGTGACCTAAATTCGCAAGATCCGTCTGAGGACGTTGGCATGGACGGTGGTGCCGGCGGCAGAGAAGTTTCAAGCCAGACATCCGGGGAATCATAAAACTGAAATCATCGCTGTCGGTGTCTTTTTTAATGAACACAGGCTGGAAGCTGGTGGGCGGTTGTGACAACCACAGCTTGGCGTGCTCCATGACGGACTTTGGGATGGCAGATGATGCGCCATCGTCAGCTTCCGGTACTTGCTCCAGATGAACTGGAACCGCAATTTCTCCTCGTTCGTGCGATGATGAGGCGGTGCTATCCCAAGTGTTGGTATATCCATCTAGCATAAGATCCGTGTCATGTGATATTTCAGCTTTGACCTGGATCTTCTCGTCTTTTGCATTGTGTGCTCGTATGCCGTCATTGTCAGACGCATAAGAGGTTGGCTCTTGCGTCATGCCATAGGAAGTCAAAGCACAGCCGTTTTTCTTCGTACTGACTTGAGTGTTTTGCGTGGGCCTCGATAACGAATCTCTGTGGAATATTCTTTCCAGCCCTAGGTTGTCGGCATCACGAGATGTCGTAGAACTTTCTTCTTTAATAAAAGGCACGTCAAAAATATTAGAATCAAACACATTTCTAGAACCCAAAGTTCGTGAATTGCGATTTGTCTTTAGAGTTTGGAAAGAGCCACCGTTACGCTCCGGGAGCCCAAGCGCCGATCGTCTTTGAGTCCTGATCTACTTCCTCCTGGTAACGTTCGACTGGATGTGACTTTCAATCTGAATTTGTTTCACTCCGTCGTCGACTTGACCTTTAATCAGCACAGATTTTTTCTTTGCTGCCGTTTCCGTTCCGCGCTGGTGCGTCACAGCATTATTATACACCTTGGTCTTACCGGCGTTTTTGGACCTTTTATAGGAGAAGTTTCGTCTACAAACACCCTTACCGTTTTTGGCAAGAGTGTGTTTTGTTACGGATACCTTCTTCTGTTGCCCCGTCAACCTTCTCCCACCTCCTTTGGAATTTTGATTTCGTTGAAACGTTTTGCTAACGGTGTCAGTCTCGTGACATTCCCGTGACTCGACCACGTGCTGTTTGTCAACCGTTGGTGATTCTTCATTGGAGGACTTGTCCCCCCGAGGTCATACGGTTATTCCTTGTACCGGGTTTGTATTCCAGATTCACTGCTGCCAGAATTTTGTCCATTTTTAGTCTCATCTGCTACGGCATCGAGACACCCATCCTCGTTAATATAACATATCCCTTTCTTTTTTAATCTCATTCCTTTACTTGTCGTTGACAACTTGATTTTCTGGCTCGACGTCGACGGGAAACGATCCAAATCAGACGCGCTTTGGCCGTCACAGGCAGGAGACGTAGACGTTGCATCGGTCGTATTGGAAAATGGCTTGTCGTTGCCCGTAAAGGAAAAAGGTGAGACTGCCACCCCTGGGGACGCATCTTTAATACAATACTGTTTGACGTTGGGCGACACCTTTTTGTAGGTAAAAATCAAATTGCCGGACGTCTCTCTTCGCTTTGGCTTTGCTGCGCCTTTTTGATGTATGCTTCCTGGCCACTTCTGCGTGTGACGAAGACGACATGGCCGCGGCCTCAGGGACGTTTGTGTTGCTACAACTATTGTTGTATTGTTCTAAATCATTCGGGGACAAACGGCTCAGAACTACAACAGCAGTTTTATTCTTTCCCGATTCTACTTTCGCATCCATTCTTCGAGAATGGCGAAAGCAGGGAATCGTCCATCTGGCAGTTTAGATCGGGAATCGTCAATTTGTGTGACGCGGAATCATTGTTCATGATGGTGACTGCCGACTGCGTCCCCGCAGGGAAGAGCGTAGGCATTTCGATGTCTGACGTCACACAGCCTGGCACGGGCGAAATGTTGCTAGCCGATGTCGTTTTGGCAAACGTCGTTGTTTGAGGTGACATGCTTCGAGGCGTGGAGCAGGCCAGGACTTATCCTTTCTATCTGTGGTGGCAAGGAATATGGAGGCGATGCCAGTGACGCTGACAACGAAAAGAAGATGATACTGATGATGTTGCTGGGGATGGTGGTGGTGCTGGTGGTGGTGCTGGTGGTGGTGCTGGTTGTGGTGGTGATGTCGTTAGTGGAGCAGCGGATTTTTCACTTGATAGGAAATGAGGAGATGAGTGTTGTAGAAGCTTTGATGGATCCGTGCTGCAAGCGTGTACAGATGAGTTTTGAGACATCTGTGATGGATCCGTGTTGCAAGTGTGTAGAGATGAGTTTTGAGACACCTGTGATGGATCCGTGTTGCAAGTGTGTAGAGATGAGTTTTGAGACACCTGTGATGGATCGGTGTTGCAAGTGTGTAGAGATGAGTTTTGAGACACCTGTGATGAATCCGTGTTGCAAGTGTGTAGAGATGAATTTTGAGACACCTGTGAGTTGCAAACGTGTAGAGATGAGTGTTGTGGCATCTGTGATGGAGCCGTGTTGCAAGTGTGTAGCTTACTGACACAAGCACAGGGGGCAGCAGAAAAGGAGGGAAACACGTGATCAATGTCATTCGTCGATTTAGATCTGCGCTTGGACAGCGCATGGATCAAGTGGTAGAGTGATGGCGCCTACAACTACAGCAATCTTTGGAGGTCAAGGCCGCTGCAGCCTTGTTAGAATTGTCAGTACAAGTTCTTCTTGACTCTTGTGAAGAAGCAAACGCTGACGATGAAAGACAATTTGACCTTCATGAGATCGACCTTGAAGACAAGGGTAATTCCTACACGGTAACATTTCAGGTCGCAATGTTCTTTCCGGTGGCACATCCCGCGAGAGCATGATAAAAGCACTTGGTTTCGATTGGATTCCACAGACCGTGCCTAAAGGCGCATGCGCATGGCGCGCTACTGGAACGCTGGCGTTTGAACACAGCTGTTGTATTTGACGGAAGAGAACCGGAAGCCGCGGGTATGGTGTCGTTGTCAGTTACTGGAGGACATGGTTCCAAACGGCAGTTGGCATCCTGAAGACGATTGGTACGACAGGTTATACTATTATTTGAAAGTAGTGCACCCGTGACGTAGCCACCTTCACACAATGTGAACGCGGATGAATACAGTGACGACATGGGAATAGGCGGGGCTTCCTAAAGTGAAACAAACAATGATGACCACCGATAGCCACTTCCGGTCGGTTCGTTGACTTTCCACCATTTTCAGACTGGGTTTCGCAGTCTCCGCTTTCTCGCCGTTGCTTTCAAAGAGCGGGCGGTAAATAGTGACGCTGTGTGCGAGCGGCGGAGTGTGAGTCGCGACAACATTGGCCTCCATCATCTTTCTCCTTTTCACATACGGAATTATGGGAATGACATCCACTTGGGGGCGTCGTGTTCTGATTATGACGACGCATCCATTCGGTCATGACATCGGCTGACCTCCGTCGGAATTTGATCTTCAGCCCGTTACCAGCGTCCGTACGCACCTGTTCGTACTCCTCACCAGTTTTGACCAAGCTGAAAATCTTCCGTCCAGACTGAAAACCTTTCTGGACATCATGGGCAGCTGTGAGTAGTACATATCTTAGGGTTGAGCCTGGCCTTGTCAGATGGCGCAACTCTTGTCTTCCAACAGCTTCCGGTACCTTAGCCACCGTTGTAGTCTCGTTTGTCGACGCGTTATCGTGAGAGGGGACGCATTGTGAATTTCCTGACAGTTCAGACTGGCCGTCTGACTCTTTTGCTGGTTCTGGGCTGGTTTGTGTTCGCTGGAGGAAATTCAAACTTTTCGTCACTGCCCTTCATCATGGTATCCTTGCGTTCAGAGATCGACGTTTCGGTTTTGGAAGAAACGAAGTTGGCGTCGTCTGCCTTTACACTTTTGGCAACAGCCAAGGGTTGGGGTTGATCTCCATCGTGTCTTCACCTCCTCGTGTGCAACTTGAGTCCCCGTCACCGACGGCAATAGGTTCACAAACTGTTGAGTGACAGCTTATTCAGCCTGATTTTGTCTGACGATTGACCTCCTGCGTCATCGCTCAGACAAAGCGGCCGGACACGTCATCAGCAAAGGGTCGATGATACGGAATTTTCGAAGTCTGGATTGTCGGGTGTGGATTTCGTTGTTTCTGAAGATCGTTCTTTATTTGAATTCATCTTTGCTTCCGCCATAACATCAGTCCAGCGCAGATGCAGGCTTTAGCGGTGTCGATATCACATTTCATCTGAATTGATTAGAAAACAAAAGGAAATTGAAAATGTGAAATATCAATTGATAATATTATTGTATCTAAGAAGAAAACAAAAAAAGAAATACCCATTGATATATTATATGAATATGAAAAGAGAATAACGAAAATGTGAATCAATACCAATTGGTTTATATAAAAAGAGGAACACAAAAATGGGAAGTTATACCAATTGGTTTTAATACTACCATGTTCACGGATGTTTATAAATCATGTTTTCTTTTCAATGGAACTCTTAAAATAACTTGCATAAGTTGACTAGAAAATAATGACACGGAAAAATAACATAAAAGCCCTGTAGAAACTAAAACAAGACAAAGACAAAGGAATAGACAGATAAAAACAATCTTTGAACATCAAAAGAATCAAACCCGTGATCTCACATTACTAATAATAATAATAATAATAATAATAATAATAATAATAATAATAATAATAATAATAATAATAATAATAATAATAATAATAATAACAATAACAATAACAATAATAATAATAATAATAATAATAATAATAATAATAATAATAATAATGATAATGATAATGATAATGATAATGATAATGATAATGATAATGATAATGATAATAATAATAATAATAATAACAATAATAATGGTAATAATAATAATAATAATATTACTACTACTACTACTACTACTACTACTAACTAATACTACTACTACTACTACTACTACTACTACTACTACTACTACTACTACTACTACTACTACTACTACTGCTACTACTACTACTACTACTGCTAATAATAATAACTAATAATAATAATAATAATAATAATAATAACAATAATTAATAATAATAATAATAATAATAATAATAATAATAATAATAATAATAATAATAATAATAATAATGATCATTTCTAGTTCTTGTATAACGCCTACCCCGATATAATATATGATATATTATGTCAAGCTCAAACGCTCAGCTAACGCCCCACCCTGCTATATATATCAAGCTCAGAGTGCAGAAACATGAATAAGCATTATAAATCAAGACATATGCATATATAATTGTCACGCACCAACAACATACACGTTACGCATGGCAACATATTTCAAACCATAGGATGGTAATACAAACGACAGTTGGTTTTATTGTTGTGGCTTTTACGGCAGTGTGTGGCTTTATGGCAATGTCTGGCTTTATGGCAATGTCTAGTGTGTGGCTTTATATGGCAGTGTGTGGCTTTATGGCAGTGCGTGGCTTTATGGCAGTGTGTGGCTTTATGGCAGTGTGTGGCTTTACGGCAGTGTGTGTGGCTTTATAGTGTGTGTGGCTTTATGGCAGTGTGCTGGCTTTATGGCAGTGTGTGGCTTTACGGCAGTGTGTGTGGCTTTATGTGCCTGGCTTTATGGCAGTGTGTGGCTTTATGGCAGTGTGTGGCTTTATGGCAGTGCCTGGCTTTATGGCAGTGTGTGCTTTATGGCAGTGTGTGGCTTTATGGCAGTGCCTGGCTTTACGGCAGTGCCTGTATTTATGGCAGTGCCTGGCTTTATGGCATGGCCTTATGGCAGTGTGTGGCTTTGGCAGTGCCTGGCTTTATGGCAGTGTGTGGCTTTATGGCAGTGGCTTTACGGCAGTGCCTGGCTTTATGGCAGTGTGTGGCTTTACGGCAGTGTGTGGCTTTACGGCAATGCCTGGCATTATGGCAGTGTGTGGCTTTATGGCAGTGTGTGGCTTTACGGCAGTGTGTGGCTTTATGGCAGTGTGTGGCTTTACGGCAGTGTGTGGCTTAATGGCAGTGCCTGGCTTTATGGCAGTGTGTGGCTTTATGTCAGTGTGGCTTTATGGCAGTGTGTGGCTTACGGCAATGCCTGGTATGGCAGGTGTGGCTTTACGGCAGTGTGTGGCTTTATGGCAACTATGGCAGTGTGTGGCTTTATGGCAGTGGGTGGCTTTATGGCAGTGTGTGGCTTACGGCAGTGTGTGGCTTTACAGCAGTGTGTGGCTTTACGGCAATGCTGGCTTTATGGCAGTGTGTGGCTTTATGGCAGTGTGTGGCTTTATGGCAGTGTGTGGTTTATGGCAGTGTGTGGCTTTATGGCAGTGGTGGCTTTATGGCGGTGTGTGGCTACGGCAGTGTGTGGCTTAATAGTGCCTGGCGGCAGTGTGTGGCTTTATGTCAGTGTGTGGCTTTATGGCAGTGTGTGGCTTTACAGCAGTGCCTGGCTTTATGGCAGTGTGTGGCTTTAGGCAGTGTGTGGCTTTATGGCAGTGTGTGGCTTTAGTGCCCTGGCTTTATGGCAGTGTGTGGCTTTATGGCAGTGTGTGGCTTTATGGCAGTGCCTGGCTTTACAAGCTTTATGGCAATGCCTGGCTTTATGGCAGTGCCTGGCCTTATGGCAGTGTGTGGCTTTATGGCAGTGCCTGGCTTTATGGCAGTGTGTGGCGTTATAGTGTGGCTTTATGGCAGTGTGTGGCTTTATGGCAGTGTGTGGCCCAGTGCCTGGCTTTATGGCAGTGTGTGGCTTTATGGCAGTGTGTGGCTTTACGGCCTGGCTTTATGGCAGTGCCTGGCTTTATGGCAGTGTGTGGCTTTATGGCAGTGTGTGGCTTTATGGCAGTGTGGCTTTATGGCAAGTGGTTTATGGCAGTTTATGGCGGTGTGTGGCTTAATGGCAGTGCTGGCTTTATACCTGGCTTTATGTCAGTGTGTGGCTTTATGGCAATGCCTGGGTTTGGCAGTGTGTGGCTTTATTGCAGTGTGTGGCGCCGGCAGTGCCTGGCTTTATGGCAGTGTGTTGGCTTTATGTCAGTGTGTGGCTTTATGGCAGTGTGTGTGGCTAATGGCAGTGCCTGGCTTTACGGCAGTGTGTGGCTTTATGGCAATGCCTGGCTTTTGGCAGTGGGTGGCTTTATGGCAGTGCCTGGCTTTATGGCAGTGTGTGGCTTCACGGCAATGCCTGGCTTTACTAGCAGTGGGTGGCAGTGTGCCTGGCTTTATGGCAGTGTGTGGCTTTGGCAGTGTGTGAGAAGCTACGGCAGTGCCTGGCTTTAATGCCTGGCTTTATGGCAGTGTGTGGCTTTACGGCAAGCACATGTGCCTGGCTTTATGGCAGTGTGTGGCTTTATGGCAGTGTGTGGCTTTATGGCAGTGGCCGGCTTTATGGCAGTGTGTGGCTTTATGGCAGTGTGTGGCTTAATGGCAATGCCTGGCTTTATGGCAGTGTGTGGCTTTATGTCAGTGTGTGGCTTTATGGCAGTGTGTGGCTTTATGGCAGTGTGTGGCTTTATGGCAGTGTGTGGCTTTACGGCAGTGTGTGGCTTTATGGCAGTGTGTGGCTTAATGTCAGTGTGTGGCTTTATGGCAGTGTGTGGCTTAATGGCGGTGCCTGGCTATGGCAGTGTGTGCTGCGGCAGTGTGTGGCTTTATGGCAGTGGTGCACTACGGCAATGCCTGGCTTAATGGCAGTGTGTGGCTACGGCAATGCCTGGCTTTATGGCAGTGGGTATGGCAATGCCTGGTGGCAGTGTGTGGCGGTACCTGGCTATGGCAGTGCTGGCTTTATGGCAGTGTGTGGCTTTACGGCAGTGTGTGGCTTTGGCAATGCCTGGCTTTATGGCAGTATGTGGCTTTATGGCAGTGTGTGGCTTTACGGCCGTGTGGCTTTACGGCAGTGTGTGGCTTGATGGCTTTATGGCAGTGTGTGGCTTTTTGGCAGTGTGTGGCTTTATGGCATGTGGCTTTATGGCAGTGTGTGGCTTTATGGCAGTGTGGCTTTATGGCAGTGTGTACATGGCAGTGCTTTATGGCTGTGTGGCTTTTCATGGCAATGCCTGGCATGGCAGTGTGTGGCTTTATGGCTGGCTTTATGGCAGTGCCTGGCTTTATGGCAGTGTGTGGCTTTGGCAGTGCCTGGCTTTACGGCAGTGTGTGGTTTATGGTGCCTGGCTTTATGGCAGTGTGTGGCTTATGGCAGTGCCTGGCTTTATGGCAGTGTGTGGTTTTATGGCAGTGTGTGGCTTTATGGCAGTGCCTGGCTTTATGGCAGTGCCTGGCTTTATGGCAGTGCTGGCTTTATGGCAGTGTGTGGCTTTATGGCAGTGTGTGGCATTATGGCAGTGTGTGGTTTACGGCAGTGTGTGGCTTTATGGCAGTGTGTGCTTACGGCAGTGGCTTTATGGCAGTGTGTGGCTTTATGGCAGTGTGTGGCTTTATGGCAGTGTGTGGCTTTATGGCAGTGTGTGGCTTTATGGCAGTGTGTGGCTTATGGCTGTGTGTGGCTTTATGGCGTGTGTGGCTTTACGGCAGTGTGTGGCTTTATGGCAGTGTGTGGCTTTATGGCAGTGTGTGGCTTTATGGCAGTGTGTGGCTTTATGGCAGTGTGTGGCTTTATGGCAGTGTGTGGCTTTATGGCAGTGTGTGGCTTTACGGCAGTGTGTGGCTTTATGGCAGTGTGTGGCTTTATGGCAGTGCCTGGCTTTACGGCAGTGTGTGGCTTTATGGCAGTGTGTGTGGCTTTACGGCAGTGTGTGGCTTTATGGCAGTGTGTGGCATTATGGCAGTGTGTGGCTTTACGGCAGTGTGTGGCTTTATGGCAGTGTGTGGCTTTATGTCAGTGTGTGGCTTTACGTCAGTGTGTGGCTTTATGGCAGTGTGTGGCTTTACGGCAGTGTGTGGCTTTATGGCAGTGTGTGGCTTTATGTCAGTGTGTGGCTTTATGGCAGTGTGTGGCTTTATGGCAGTGTGTGGCTTTACGGCAGTGTGTGGCTTTATGGCAATGCCTGGCTTTATGTCAGTGTGTGGCTTTATGGCAGTGTGGCTTTACGTCAGTGTGGCTTTACGGCAGTGCCTGGCTTTATGGCAGTGTGTGGCTTTATGGCAGTGTGTGCGTCGGTGGCCGAGCGGTGAGGCTGCCGGACTTGGCATCAGGAGGTCCCAAGTTCAAATCTTAGCAAAGCCAGGTCCGACGTTGTGTTCCTTGGGAAAGACACATAACAGGCATTTTCTCCACTCTAGCCGTGCAAATGGGTACAAGCATTAGCTTGGGAGTAAAACTCTGCGTCCAGGCCAGGAGATGATTAGTGTCACCTGTTCCACTTCATGCTATAAAAACCAGGATAAGCTCCGGTTCTACGGGCCTAAAGGGACCTGCAGCAACTTTACTCTATGGCTGTATGGAAAACGACGTGCAAGCTTCAATTTTCTTCCTTAAACGTCTCGGTTAGTTACATTTCTCTTAAGAGTTTGGGGGGAGAGAATTCCCGACTTTCTGGGGCGCAGAAACGAGATGGACTTTCGGCAAACTGTTTCAAAGCGTTTACGAGGAATTATTAACTGTTTTGTATCGGCCGAAGATCGAGGCTGACGATTTGGAACGTATGGGGAGATCGTGTCAGATACGCAGATGGGGCAGTATAGTGTATATTATGTTAGCATCCGTTATCTCGCTATGAACAGAAAATGCTCTCATTCAGCCCGAATATATTTTTTCTGCTTGTGTCAATTCTCTTTTTTTCGTCTTGTCTTTGTTCGCACGAGGGTTGTTGTT
>JAXRKP010000164.1:430000-465000 GCA_037039925.1 Doris montereyensis
TCCCTCCCTCCTCTCTCTCTCTCTCTCTCTCTCTCTCTCCCTCTCTCTCTCTCTCTCTCTCTCTCTCTCTCTCTCTCTCTCTCTCTCTCTCTCTCTCTCTCTCTCTCTCTCTCTCTCTCTCTCTCTCTCTCTCTCTCTCTCTCTCTCTCTCTTCTCAGTCTCTCTGGTAGAAAATCTGAGAAAGGTCTTGTGTCACTTTTACCCACGGAGATCATTAAGTCTAAGACACTATTGACCATGTCTCCCTCAAAAACACTGTTGCCGAATGTCTTCACCATAACCTCCCTTGTTGTAGTCTTAATGTAAACAAGAATGACAATGTAACACATCTATGAAAAAGCCAAATAACAAACAAACCCCCGAATAATAAAATAAAAAGAAAGAGATAGAAAAGTTAACAGGATGTTCCAAACAAGAAGGACAATGTAACACATCTATGAAAAAGCCAAATAACAAACAAACCCCGAATAATAAAAATAAAGAAAAGAGAGAAAGTTAACAGGTATTTCCAAACAAGACTGACAATGTAACACATCTATGAAAAGGCCGAATTACGATCAAACCCCAAACAATAAAAAAAAAGAAAGAGAGAGAAAGTTAACAGGTATTTCCAAACAAGAATGACAATGTAACACATCTATGAAAAGGCCGAATTACGATCAAACCCCAAACAATAAAAAATAAAGAAAGAGAGAAAGTTAACAGGTATTTCCAAGCTTAAAGAATGATAATGTAACACATCTATGAGAGAAAGCCGAATTACGATCAAACCCCAAACAATAAAAATAAAGAGAGAGAAAGTTAACAGGTATTTCCAAACAAGAATGACAATGTAAACACATCTATGAAAAAGCCAAATAACAAACAAATCCCGAATAATAAAAATAAAGAAAGAGAGAGAAAGTTAACAGGTATTTCCAAACAAGAAGGACAATGTAACACATCTATGAAAAAGCCAAATAACAAACAAATCCCGAATAACAAAAATAAAGAAATGCTAGTGAAAGTTAACGGTATTTCCAAACAAGAATGACAATGTAACACCTCGAAAAAGCCAAATAACAAACAAATCCCCATTAACAAAAATTTAGCCGTTTCGTGAAAAAAAGGTTTATTTATTCGTACGATCGAACTCGCAATAACTGAAGTCATTTCGTTATTTCTGCCTGTCAATTCAATTCCTAAAGACAGATGCCGTCACGTTATACATTGAATTTAATTTGAGAATTCATTTCTTTCACAGCATCTTTGCTTCACTCCAGTTGTTCTTGGTCAGTTGTCGGCGAGACTGGCTTGCGTGGAACCTTGTTTACTATTATGAGACAATTCGCCCAATGGTAGTGACGGTTGATCTTGCATTTGATTACTGGACTGGTGGAAGTGGTAAGCTAGTGTCATAAAGTTTCAATTACCACAACCTTCTTTAAGACGGACAAAGATAATGACTTGTCTTTTGAATAGAGAGCAAGTCATGTTACCTGTAGAGAGAGAGATCTAGCAATTTTGCGAGTGGAGAGAGAGAGAGAGAGACAAGAGAGAGTTTTGCGCAGAGATGAGAGAGAGAGAGAGAGAGAGAGATACAGACAGGCAGAGAAAGAGAGAGAAAGAGAGAGACAGACGGACCAAGAGAGAGAAGAGAGAGAGAGAGAGAGAGAGAGAGAGAGAGAGAGAGAAGAGAGAGAGAGAGAGAGAGAGAGAGAGAGAGAGAGAGAGAGAGAGAAAGGGCGATACAGAAAGACCAATAATATATTATACGTTTTCATTGATGGAAATAATATTAAAGAAACAATGAATATCATATTAGAACATTAACTCTTACCTCAGGGTATTGTATTATATAACAACAAACGTACCGTTTGTAAACGGGTCATTTCACCAAAAATCCGGCAGGACTAATAATTTTTTCTACACATGAAACAACACAGCAATCAGCACTTTGTGTTTTGAAAAGATTAAAGAGAAATATCCATGGTAACACTAAAAATAAGAACAGCGAAACCAATAGGAACCTATTTTCGGCAGAATTTCCCACAAAACAAAAAAAAATATACACGAATGGATGAAGATAGATGTAGATCTACGTAGTCAGCGAAGGCGACAAGCGAAACCAAAATTATCTAAAGTTTTATTTAAGTACTGCGATACTAGATAGATCTAGATCAAGTCAGTCAATGACCGTGTAAGGTGTAACAACTATAATCTAGCGTTTTAGTATTGCAATACCGCGGTAATTGAAACGGTGCACATGTTGTTTTGTGTGTGCGTGCGTGTGTGTGTGTGTGTGTGTGTGTGTTTGCACCAAGCTTCAGAGATAAAGACGTTTTTGACTTCAGAGATAAAATAGGATTGAAACAATATGCCACTATCAAACCTTGCCAGCTTTAGCTCACTGTTGGAGAGATAACGATTCGAAAGAGACTTTAAAACAAAAAGAAGGTTTCAAAAAGAAGAAAAGCTCTTGTTTAGATCACATGGGGGCGATAAGTCGTAAAACAGTCAATCGGATCCGCATAACATCGACGTGTGTCATTGAAATTTTCCCGTGCACCATATGCACTGATCTCACGGTGAATTACAGGAAGTACTAAGAAGGAAGATAAGTAAAGAGTGAAATGAAAAGAAGTAGGACTTACCAGCAACGCCCTCAATCTCTCATGAATGAAATACAGAGCCGACATCGGCGTTTCACTATTCAATTTGCTATTCTAACTTTATCTGCTGATTTGGATTCGACTGTTCAATTTACTATTCTAACTTTATCTGCTGATTTGGATTCGACTGTTCAATTTAATTGATTTGGATTCTGTTCAATTTACTATTCTAACTTTATGTACTGATTTGGATTCGACTGTTCAATTTACTATTCTAACTTTATGTGCTGATTTGGATTCGACTGTTCAATTTACTATTCTAACTTTATCTACTGATTTGGATTCGACTGTTCAATTTACTATTCTAACTTTATGTACTGATTTGGATTCGACTGTTCAATTTACTATTCTAACTTTATGTACTGATTTGGATTCGACTGTTCAATTTACTATTCTAACTTTAGGTGCTGATTTGGATTCGACTGTTCAATTTACTATTCTAACTTTATCTGCTGATTTGGATTCGACTGTTCTATTTGCTATTCTAACTGTATGTACTGATTTGGATTCGACTGTTCAATTTACTATTCTAACTGTTATCTGTACTGATTTGGATTCGACTGTTCATTTTACTCGTCTAACTTTATCTGCTGATTTGGATTCGACTGTTCAATTTGCTATTCTAACTTTATGTACTGATGATTTGGATTCGACTGTTCAATTTGCTATTCTAACTTTATGTACTGATTTGGATTCGACTGTTCAATTTGCTATTCTAACTTTATCTGTTCCTAATAACGCTACAATGACATGTACTGATTTGGATTCGACTGTTCAATTTACTATTCTAACTTTATCTCTGATTTGGATTACTGTATTCTAGTACTGATTTGGATTCGACTGCTCAATTTACTATTCTAATTTATCTGCTGCTTTGGGTTCGACTGTTCAATTTGCTATTCTAACTTTATGTACTGATTTGGATTAGTTTGTTCAATTTACTCTTTTAACTTTATCTGCTGATTTGGGTTCGACTGTTCAATTTGCTTTTTTAACTTTATCTGCTGATTTGAATTCGATTGAATACTATTTAACTGTATCTGATAATTTGGGTCAGACTGTACAATTTACTCTTCTAACTTTATTTGCTAATTTGGATTCGACTGTACAATTTACTCTTCTAACTTTATTTGCTAATTTGGATTCGACTGTACAATTTACTCTTTTAACTTTATTTGCTAATTTGGTTTCGACTGTTCATTTTAATCTTCTAACTCTATCTGCTGATTTGGGTCAGACTGTTCATTTTAATCTTCTAACTCTATCTGCTGATTTGGGTCAGACGGTTCATTTAACTCTTCTTTTTTTCTTTTTTTTTCCTTTTTTTCTTCTTTTCTTTCTTTTTTTTGTTTGTTACATTTCATTGAAATTTCATCAAAACATCAAGTGAAGGCATTATTTCAGATATTCAAGTATTTAAGGTGAAACTAGATACAATAATTCTTGAAACATCATCAATGCATCTCTATCAAAGTCGAACTTGCTTTGAATGAATACATTCACAAATATGCAAATAAAGGGCAAACAGCAATGACATCCAAGTGAGGAATCAGCAATCAAACCATGGCAAATTGTTAATTATCTGAGAATTACAAAACATTATTAAGAAAATGTTAACATGAAAAGGTATGCATATTATTGGCTATACAAGTCATGGGTTCCAGAACTTGTTTCGTCTCTGTCTTGCTTTCTATAGATTATAGATGCAATGTTTTGAAGATCAAGCTTTTAAGATGGGGTAGCAATGTCTGAATGTTGTGCACGTGGTCTCCATAGTCGCAGTCCTCCATAATCCGGATCGTCTGGTCTTGCCAATTAAGCAGATGTCGTTGACGCATTTTCGCATATGGGCTGTCGTCTTCGCTGTTCTTGACGATGAAGTTTCTTATCCTTTGGTTGGTAACGCAATACTCAATAATGAGATCATCAGTCTCTGCAAGAATAACATGTGTCGTTTGAAATGTGTCTAACACGAGCTTTAAAATGTCCTTGTTGCGATCTGGCTGTGTAATATGCCTCCCTGTGTCTTTCGTGATTTTGAAGATCTGGACGCTTATTTTATCACAGCGAAGTTGCTTGATCATGTCAGCAAAGCGTGTGTGATTACTGTTACCACCTTGTTGGTTTTCCATGGATGAGTTTTCCTCACTTGTGCGAGAGCTTTCTTTGTCATATTCGGTCTCACTGTCTGACGTGATAGATGTGTCAGAAATGTGTAGATCTATCTTCTTCTCGGTGTGTTTCGTATCTGTCGCTGTGTCGTCTAGGTTGTTTGATTCACTGATTGTATTTCCGACCATAGACGTGTCGTCAAGGGGCGATGTTACGGTTGACACGCTGAATAAATGGATAGCACTGTTGTTACTCTGGATTGAGTCCGTATTGTTGTTGTTTGTTTGTTGAATGTCAGCACGTCCATTTTCTTTGTTTTCAATAAAATCCGTGCTCGTAGATAGATCGTCAAGGAGCGATGTTACGGCTGACACGCTGAATAAATGGATAGCACTGTCGTTACTCTGGATTAAGGCCGTACTGTTGTTGTTTGTTTGTTGAATGTCAGCACTTCGAATTTCTTTATTTTCAATAAAGTCCATGTTCGTAGATGTTGTTGCTGTCTTCGTTGCTACTCTTGTATGGTGTTGTTGTTTTCTAAAGTTGTCTCGTCTTACTTGGCTCGGCGACTTCCGTCTGAAGCTGGCAGGAGTTGAATGATGACCCGTCGACACACTCATGTCGGCCATCTCCATGCCATCAAATCGAAGGACGAGGGTAGTGCGCTCTTTATTTCCAGCTACCTGGAAGGAGGAGAGGTGAGATTCCTCTAAAATGCTGTTGATGAGACATTCCAGCATCGTCGGAGGTCCGCTAACTGGCATATTGATGTCGTTCAACCGCAAAATAAACTTGAAATCATAAAAAGGGCGAGAGATTTTGGATTCGACTGTTCATTTTACTCTTCTAACTTTATCTGCTATTTTGGATTCGACTGTTCATTTTACTCTTCTAACTGTATCTGCTATTTTGGATTCGACTGTTCATTTTACTCTTCTAACTTTATCTGCTATTTTGGATTCGACTGTTCATTTTACTCTTCTAACTTTATCTGCTATTTTGGATTCGACTGTTCAATTTACTCTTTTAACTTTATTTGCTAATTTGGATTCGACTGTTCATTTTACTCTTCTAACTTTATCTGCTATTTTGGATTCGACTGTTGAATTTGCTCTTTTAACTTTATTTGCTAATTTGGATTCGACTGTTCAATTTACTCCTTTAACTTTATTTGCTAATTTGGATTCGACTGTTCAATTTACTCTTCTAACTTTTTCTGCTAATTTGGATTCGACTGTTCAATTTACTCTTCTAACTTCATCTGTTAATTTGGATTCGATTGTTCATTTTACTCTTCTAACTTTATCTGCTATTTTGGATTCGACTGTTCATTTTACTCTTCTAACTTTATCTGCTATTTTGGATTCGACTGTTCATTTCAATCTTCTAACTTTATCTGCTGATTTGGCTTCGACTGTTCATTTTACTCTTCTAACTTTATCTGCTGATTTGGGTCAGACTGTTCATTTTAATCTTCTAACTCTATCTGCTGATTTGGGTCAGACGGTTCATTATACTCTTCTTACTTTATCTGCTGATTTGGGTCAGACTGTTCATTTTAAACTTCTAACTTTATCTGCTGATTTGGGTCAGACTGTTCATTTGAATCTTCTAACTCTATCTGCTGATTTGGGTCAGACTGTTCATTTTAATCTTCTAATTTTATCTGCTGATTTGGGTCAGACTGTTCGTTTTAAACTTCTAACTTTATCTCTTCTCACTTTACATGCTGATTTGACTTCGACTGTTCATTTTACTCTTCTAACTGTATCTGCTGATTTGGGTCAGACGGTTCATTTCACTCTTCTTACTTTATATACTGATTTGGGTCAGACAGTTCATTTTAATCTCATAACTTTATCTGCTGATATGGGTCAGACTGTTCATTTGAATCTTCTAAGTTTATCTGCTGATTTGGTTTCGACTGTTCATTTTAATCTTCTAATTTTATCTGCTGATTTGGGTCAGACTGTTCATTTTACTCACCGAACTTTATCTGCTGATTTGGGTCAGACTGTTCATTTTAATCTTCTAATTTTATCTGCTGATTTGGGTCATACTGTTCATTTTACTCTTCTAACTTGATCTGCTGATTTGGGTCAGACTGTTCATTTTAATCTTCTAATTTTATCTGCTGATTTGGGTCATACTGTTCATTTTACTCTTCTAACTTTATCTGCTGATTTGGGTCAGACTGTTCATTTTAATCTTCTAATTTTATCTGCTGATTTGGGTCAGACTGTTCATTTTGCTCATCCAACTTTATCTGCTGATTTGGGTTCGACTGTTCATTTTACTCTTCTTACTTTATCTGCTGATTTGGGTCAGACTGTTCATTTGAATCTTCTAACTCTATCTGCTGATTTGGGTCAGACGGTTCATTATACTCTTCTTACTTTATCTGCTGATTTGGGTCAGACTGTTCATTTTAAACTTCTAACTTTATCTGCTGATTTGGGTCAGACTGTTCATTTGAATCTTCTAACTCATTCTGCTGATTTGGGTCAGACTGTTCATTTGAATCTTCTAAGTTTATCTGCTGATTTGGGTCTTCTAAGTTTATCTGTTGATTTGGGTCAGTTCATTTTACTCTTCTAATTTTATCTGCTGATTTGGGTCAGACTGTTCATTTTACTTTTCTAACTTTATCTGCTGATTTGGTTTCGACTGTTCATTTTAATCTTCAAATTTTATCTGCTGATTTGGGTCAGACTGTTCATTTTACTCATCGAACTTTATCTGCTGATTTTGGTCAGACTGTTCATTTTAATCTTCTAATTTTATCTGCTGATTTGGGTCAGACTGTTCATTTTACTCTTCTAACTTTATCTGCTGATTTGGGTCAGACTGTTCATTTTAATCTTCTAATTTTATCTGCTGATTTGGGTCAGACTGTTCATTTTACTCATCCAACTTTATCTGCTGATTTGGGTTCGACTGTTCATTTTACTCTTCTTACTTTATCTGCTGATTTGGGTCAGACTGTTCATTTTAATCTCCTAACTTTATCGGTTGATTTGGGTCAGACTGTTAGTTTGAATCTTCTAACTGTATCTGCTGATTTGGGTCAGATTGTTCATTTTACTCTTCTAACTTTATCTGCTGATTTGGGTCAGACTGTTCATTTTAATCTTCTAATTTTATCTACTGATTTGGGTCAGACTGTTATTTTGCTCATCCAACTTTATTGCTGATCGACTGTTCATTTCTCTTCTTACTTTATCTGCTGATTTGGGTCAGACAGTTCATTTGAATCTTCTAACTCTATCTTGGCTGATTTGGGTCAGACTGTTCATTTTACTCTTCTAACTTTATCTGCTGATTTGGGTCAGACTGTTCATTTGAATCTTCTAACTCATGAACTTTATCTGCTGATTTGGGTCAGACTGTTCATTTTGATTTGGTTCTAATTTTATCTGCTGATTTGGGTCAGACTGTTCATTTTACCTTCTAACATTTATTTGGCTTCGCTGATTTGGATTCAGACTGTTCATTTTAGACTGTTCATTTTACTCATCTAACTTTATCTGCTGATTTGGGTTCTCCTTTATCTGCTGATTTGGGTCATGATGTTCATTTTACTTTTTATCTATCTGCTGATTTAGGTCAGACTGTTCATTTTACGTTTCTAACTTTATCTGCTGATTTGGGTCATACTGTTCATTTTACTCATCGAACTTTATCTGCTGATTTGGGTCAGACTGTTCATTTTACTCTTCTTAAGCTTTATCTGCTGATTTGGGTGACTGTTCATTTTATTTCTAATTTTATCTGCTGATTTGGGTCATACTGTTCATTTCTGACTCGTTTCTAACTTTATCTGCTGATTTGGGTCATACTGTTCGTTTTAGCGCTATCTTCTAATCTTGAGTTTCTTGTCTTTCCTCTTCATTTTCTTTCTTTACATGCTGATTTGGCTTTTTTCAGACTGTTCATTTTACTCAGTGGTCGAATGATGAAACTGTATCTGCTGATTTGGGTCAGACTGTTTTCATTTTGGCACTCGTATCTCTTAACTTTATCTGCTGATTTGGGTCTACTGACTGTTCATTTTACTCTTCTAACTTTATCTGCTGATTTGTTGATGTACAGATCCTGATATTTCTGTCCCACCTTAAACGCCTTGTTTGAAAATAACTCCATCTAGACAAAATTTATCTGTTCTGATTTGGGTTCGATTCTTTCTCTGTGTCATTAGAATTATATAACTTTAAACGATCTTAAGTATTGTCCATCATCAGTCAAAACATGCACTTAACTTTGGAACTGTCAGGATTTCATCATAGGGAAAATAACTCTGTCATCATAGGGAATATTACCTGTTATTAGGGAAAAAATAAGACTGGCATTATAAAGTAAATAACTCTGTCATCATAAGGACAATCAGGTTGTCATCATAGGAAAAATAAGGCTGTCCTCATAGGAAAAATAACGCTGTCATCATAGAAAAATTACCCCTGTCATCATAGGGAAAATAAGGCTGTCATCATAGGAAAATAAATCTGTGATCATAAGGACAATATCGCTGTCATCATAGGGAAAACAAATCTGACATCATAGGAAAAATGTGTCTGTGGTCATAGGGGAAAATAATGAGGTCATCATAGGTAAAATAAATCTGACATCATAGGAAAAAATGTGTCTGTCATCATAGGGAAAATAACTCTGTTATCATAGGAAAATAAATCTGTCATCATCAGAAAAAAACGCTGTTATCGTAGGCAAATTAACAATGTCATCATTGGTGATTTTGAAGATCTGGAGGCTTATTTTATCACAGCGAAGGTGATTGACCATGTCAGCAAAGCGTGTGTGATGACTGTTACCACCTTGTTGGTTTTCCATGGATGAGTTTTCCTCACTTGTGCGAGAGCTTTCTTTGTCATATTGGGTTTCACTGTCTGACGTGATAGATGTGTCAGAAATGCGTTGATCTATCTTCTTCTCGGTGTGTTGTCTAGGTTGTTTGATTCACTGATTGCATCTCCGACCTCAGATGTGTCGTCAAGGGGGGGATGCCACGGTTGACACGATATGGATAGCACTGTCCTTACTCTGGACTGATCCGCACTGTTGGTGTTGGCTTGTTGAACGTCAGCACGTCCATTTTCTCCGTTTTCAACAAAATCCGTGCTCGTAGATGTGTCATCAAGGAGCGATGTTACAGCTGACACGCTGAACAAATGGATAGCACTGTCGTTACTCTGGATTAAAGGCCTTGTTGTTGTTGTTTGTTTGTTGAATATCAGCACTTTGAATTTCTTTATTTTCAATAAAGTCCGTGTTCGTAGATGTTGGTGCTGTCTTAGCTGCTACTCTTGTATGGTGTTGTTGTTTTCTAAAGTTGTCTCGTCTTACTTGGCTCGGTGACTTCCGTCTGAAGCTGGCAGGAGTTGAATGATGACCCGTCGACACACTCATGTCGGCCGTCTCCTTGCCATCAAATCGAAGGACGAGGGTAGTGCGCTCTTGATTTCCAGCTACTTTGGAGGAGGAGAGGTGAGATTCCTCTAAAATGCTGTTGATAATACATTCCAGCATCGTCGGAAGTCCGCTAACTGGCATATTGATGTCGTTCACCCGCAAAATAAAATTGAAATTATAAAAAGGGTCAGAGCTCGCGAACCCACGTCTGTCCTGCTCGGTAACCAAACACGAAAGACACAGGGAGGCATATTACACAGCCAGATCGCAACAGGGACATATTAAAGCCCGTGTTAGACACATTTCAAACGACACATGTTATTCTTGCCGAGACTGATGATCTCATTATTGAGTATTGCGTTACCAATCAAAGTATAAGAAATTTCATCGTTCAAGAACAACGAAGACAACAGCCCATATGCGAAAATGCGACGACATCTGCTTAATTAGCAAGACCAGACGATCCGGATTATGGAGGATTGCGACTATGGAGACCGCGTGCACAATATTCAAACATTGCTACCCCATCTTAAAAGCTTGATCTTCAAATTATTGAATCTATAATCTATAAAGCAAGACAGAGACGAAACAAGTTCTGGAACCCATGACTTGTATAGCCAACAATATGCATACCTTTTCATGTTAACATTTTCTGAATAATGTTTTGTAGTTCTCAGATAATTATCAATTTGCCATGGTTTGATTGCTGATTCATCACTTGGATGTCATTGCTGTTTGCCCTTTATTTGCATATTTGTATATGTATTCATTCAAAGCAAGGTGGACTTTGATAGAGATGCATTGAAGATGGTTAAAAAATGATTGCATTCATTTTCACCTTAAATACTTGAATATCTGAAATAATGCCTTCATTTGATGTTTTTGATGAATTTTCAATAAAATGTAACATTAACACACAATAGAAGAAAACCAAAAAAAGCAAAAAAACCCAAAACAAACCACTGTCATCATAGGTAAAAAAAACGTTGACATCATAGGAAAAGTCACTCTGTGATCATAGGGAAAATAACCCTGTCATCATAGGGAAAATAATGTGGTCTTTATAGGGAAAATAACGCTGTCATCATACGGAAAATAACGCTGTCATCATACGAAAAATAACGCTGTCATCATACGGAAAATAACGCTGTCATCATACGAAAAAATAACGCTGTCATCATACGGAAAATAACGCTGTCATCATACGAAAAATAACGCTGTCATCATACGGAAAATAACGCTGTCATCATAGGGAAAATAACGCTGTCATCATAGGGAAAATAACACTGTCATCATAGGGAAAATAACACTGTCATCATAGGGACAATAACGCTGTCATCATATGGGACTTAACGCTGTCATCATAGGGAAAATAACGCTGTCATCATACAGTAAATAACGCTGTCATCCTAGGGAAAATAACACTGTCATCATAGGGAAAATAACAATGTCATCATACGAAAAATAACGCTGTCATCATAGGAAAATAACGCTGTCATCATAGGGAAAAATAACACTGTCATCATAAGGAAAATAACACTGTCATCATAGGGAAAATAACACTGTCATCATAGGGAAAATAACGCTGTCATCATATGGAAAATAACGTTGTTATCATAGGGAAAATAACGCTGTCATCATACGGTAAATAACGCTGTCATCCTAGGGAAAATAACACTGTCATCATATGGAAAATAACACTGTCATCATACGGAAAATAACGCTGTCATCATACGGAAAATAACGCTGTCATCATAGGGAAAATAACACTGTCATCATAAGGAAAACAACACTGTCATCATATGGAAAATAACGCTATCATCATACGGAAAATAACGCTGTCATCATAGGGAAAATAACACTGTCATCATAGGGAAAACAACACTGTCATCATATGGAAAATAACGCTGTCATCATATGGAAAATAACGCTGTCATCATAGGGAAAATAACGCTGTGATCATAGGAAAATAACGCTGTGATCATATGGAAAATAACACTGTCATCATATGGAAAATAACACTGTCATCATAGGGAAAATAATACTGTCATCATAGGGAAAATAACTCTGTCATCTTAGGGAAAATAACTCTGTCATCATAAAGAATATAACTCTGTCATCATAGGGATAATAACTCTGTCATCATAAAGAATACAACTCTATCATCATATGGAAAATAACTCTGTTATCATAAAGAATATAACTCTGTCATCATATGGAAAATAACTCTGTCATCATAAAGAATATAACACTGTCATCATAAAGAAAATATCGCCGTCATCATAAAGAAAATAACGCCGTCATCATAGGGATAATAACTCTGTCATCATAAAGAAAATAACTCTGTGATCATAGGGAAAATAACTCTGTCATCATAAGAAAATATCGCCGTCATCATAGGGAAAATAACTCTGTCATCATAAAGAAAATCACTCTGTCATCATAAAGAAAATATCGCCGTCATCATAGGGAAAATAACTCTGTCATCATAAAGAAAATAACTCTGTCATCAAAGGGACAATAACCCTGTCATCATAAAGAAAATAACGCCGTCATCATAGGAAAAATAACTCTGTCATCATATTGGAAATGTATGCCATCATAGAGAAAATAAGGCTGTCATCATAGAGAAATTAAGGCTGTCATCATGGGGAAAACAAGGCGGTCATCATGAGGAAAATAACGCTGTCATCAAAGGGAAAATAAGGATGTCATCATAAAGAAAATAACGCCCTCATCATATGGAAAATAAGGATGTCATCATAAAGAAAATAACGCCGTCATCATATGGAAAATATTGCTGTCATCATAAAGAAAACAACGCTGTCATCAAAGGGAAAATAAGGATGTTATCATAGGGAAAATAACGCTGTCATCATAGGGAAAATAACGCTGTCATCATAGGGAAAATAATTCTGTCATCATAAAGAAAATAACTCTGTCATCATAAAGAAAATAGCTCTGTCATCATAGAGAAAATAACACCGTCATTATAGGAAAAATAACTCTGTGATCATATGGAAAATGTGTCTGTCATCATAGGTAAAATAACGTTGTCATCATAGGTAAAATAACGCTGT
Organism: Doris montereyensis; assembly: GCA_037039925.1. Taxonomy (NCBI): domain Eukaryota; kingdom Metazoa; phylum Mollusca; class Gastropoda; order Nudibranchia; family Dorididae; genus Doris; species Doris montereyensis. The sequence goes on from JAXRKP010000164.1 coordinate 443,268, forward strand.
CATCATAGGGAAAATAATGCTGTCATCATAGGTAAAATAACGCTGTCATCATAGGGAAAATAACGCTGTCATCATAGGGAAAATAACGCTGTCATCATAGGGAAAATAACGCTGTCATGATAGGAAAAATAACGCTGTCATCATAGGAAAAATAACGCTGTCGTCATAGGGAAAATAACGCTGTCATCATAAAGAAAATAACGCCGTCATTATAGGGAAAATAACGCTGTCATCGTAGGGAAAATAACGCTGTCATCATAGGGAAAATAACGCTGTCATCATAGGGAAAATAACGCTGTCATCAAAGGGAATATAACTCTGTCATCTTAAAAAAATAACACCGTCATTATAGGAAAAATAACTTTGTGATCATATGGAAAATGTGTCTGTTAGAGAAAATAAGGCTGTAATCGTAAGGATAATATTGCTGACATCATATGTCATCATAGGAAAAATAATGCTGTCATCATAGAGAAAACAAATCTGATATCATAGGAAAAATGTGTCTGTCATCATAGGGAAAATAACGATGACATCTTAGGAAAAATGAATCTGACATCATCGGTCATCATAGGTAAAATAAGGTTCTCATCATCAGAAATTAACGCTGTCATCATTGGTAAGTTAACGCTGTCACTATCAGTGAAAAATAACACAGTCATAAGACGAAAAATATCGCTGTTATCACAGGGAAAATAACGCTGTCTTCATAGGAAAAATAACTCTGTCATCATAGGGAAAATAAGGCTGTCATCATAGAGAAATTAAGGCTGTCATCGTAGGGAATATAAGGCTGTCATCATAAGGAAAATAACGCTGTCATCATAGGAAAAATAACTCTGTCATCATAGGAACAATAACGCTGTCATCATAGGGAAAATAATTCTGTCATCATAGGGAAAATAAGGATGTCATCATATGGAAAATAACGCTGTCATCAAATGGAAAATAAGGATGTCTTCATAAATAAAATAACTCTGTTATCATAGGAAAAATAAATATGTCATGATAGGGAAAATAACGCTGTCATCAAAGGGAAAATAAATCTGACATCATAGGAACAATGTGTCTGTCTTCATAGGGAAAATAACTCTGTGATCATAGGGAAATTAAGGTTGTCATCATAGGGGAAATAACGTTGTCATCATAGGAAAAATAACTTTGTCATCATACCGAAAATAAATCGGATATCATAGAGAAAATAACGTAGTCATCATAGGGAAAATAACTCTCTCATCATAGGGAAAATAACTCTGTCCTCATACGTAAACTAACTCTGTCATCATAGCAAAAATAACTCTGTTATCATAGGGAAATTAAATCTGTCATCACAGGGAAAATAAATATGTCATCATAAAGAAGAAAAATCTGTCATCAAAGGGCAAATAACTGTCATCATAGGGAAAATAACGCTGTGATTATAGGGAAAATAACTCTGTCATCATAGGAAAAATAACTCTGTGACCATATGGAAAACGTGTCTGTGATCATAGGGAAAATAAGGCTCTAATCGTAAGGAAAATACTGCTGTCATCATAGGAGAAATAATGCTGCCATCGTTGGGTAAACAAATCTGACATCATAGGAAAAATGTGTCAGTTATCGTAGGGAAAATAACGAGGTCATCATAGGGATAATAAATCTAACATCATAGGAAAAATGTGTCTGTCAACATAGCGAAAATAACGCTGTCATCAAAGAGGAAATAAATATGTCATCATAAGAAAATAACGCTGTCAGCATTGGTATATCAACGCTGTCACCATCACTAACAATATAACACTGTCATAAGACGAAAAATATCGCTGTTATCACAGGGAAAATAACTCTGTCATCATAGGGCAAATAAGGCTGTCAGCATAGAGAAATTAAGGCTGTCATCATAGGGAAAATAACTCTGTCATTATAGGGCCATCATAAGGAAAATAACGCTGGGCTGTCATCATAGCAAAAATAACTCATAATAGGGCAAAGAGAAATTAAGGCCGTCATCATAGGGAAAATAAGTATCATAGGTCTGTTATCATAGGTAAAATAACTGAAAATAACGGTCATCATAGGAAAAATAACTCTGCATCATAGGGAAAATAACGCTGTCATCATAGGGAAAATAACGTTGTCATCATAGGGAAAATAACGCTGTCATCGTCATCATAGGGAAAATAACTCTATCATCATCACGCTGTCATCATAGGGAAAATCATCATCATAGGGAAAATAACTCTGTCATCATAGGGAAAATAACGCTGTCATCAAAGGTGATTATAGGGAAAAATAACGCTGTCATCATAGGAAAATAAGAAAATAACGCCGTCATCATAGGGAAAATAACGCTGTCATCATAGGTCTGTCATCATAGGGAAAAATAACGGTCATCATAAAATAACGCTGTCATCATAGGTAAAATAACGCTGTCATCATATGGAAAATCATCATAGGGAAAATAACGCTGTCATCATAGGGAAAATAACGCTGTCATCATACGGTCATCATAGGTAAAATAACGCTGTCATCATAGGGAAAATAACGCTGTCATCATAGGAAAATAACGCTGTCATCATAGGGAAAATAACGCTGTCATCATAGGGAAAATAACGCTGTCATCATAGGGAAAATAATCATCATAGGGAAAATAACGCTGTCATCATAGGTAAAATAACGCTGTCATCATAGGGAAAATAACGCTGTCATCATAGGGAAAATAACGCTGTCATCATAGGGAAAATAACGCTGTCATCATAGGGAAAATAACGCTGTCATCATAGGGAAAATAACGCTGTCATCATGGGGAGAATAACGCTGTCATCATAGGAAAATAATGCTGTCATCATAGGGAAAATAACCCTGTCATCATAGGGAAAATAACGCTATCATCATAGGGAAAATAACGCTGTCATCATCATGGGGAAAATAACGCTGTCATCATATGGAAAATAACGCTGTCATCATGTCATCATAGGGAAAATAACTCTGTAATCAAAGAGAAAATAACGCTGTGAGCATAGGGAAAATAACTTTGTCATTATAGGGAAAATAACGCTGTGAGCATAAGGAAAATAACGTTGTCATCATAGGGAAAATATGCCGTGAGCATAGAGAAAAATGTTGTCATCATAGTGAAATTAAATCTGTCATCATACGGAAAATGTGTCTATCGTCATAGGGAAAATACCGATGTCATCATAGGGAAAATAACGCTGTCCTCATAGGGAAAATAAGGGTATCATCATATGGAACACAAAGCTGTCATCATAGGGAAAATGTCTGTCATCATTGAAAATCATCATCATAGGGAATCTAATTATAGGGACATGTGTCTGTCATCATAGGGAATATATGTGTCTGTCATCATAGAGAAAATAGTGAAATTAAACTGTCATCGTTGTCATCTGTCATCATAGAGAAATAACGCTTGTCATCATAGAGGGAATCTAAATAACGCTGATCATAGGGAATATATGTCCCTGTCATAGAGAAAATAACGTTGTCATCATAGAGTAAATAACGCTCTCATCATAGAGAAAATTACGCTGTCATGATATGGAAAATAGTGCTCTTATCATAGAGAAAATAACGTAGTCATGATAGAGACAATGTTTCGGTCATCATAGAGAAAATTTCTCTATCATTTCTCTGTCATCATAGGAAAAATGTGCCCGTCTTCATTGGAAAAATAGAGAAAATAATTGCAGTCATTATAATGAAAATGTCTCTGTCATCATAGGGAAAATATTGTTGTCATCATAGGGAAAATATTGTTGTTATAATAGGGAAAATATTGCTGGCATCATAGTTAAATAAAGCTGTCATCATAGGGAAAATAACGCTGTCATCATAGGGAAAATAACTGTTATCATAGGGCAAATAGCACAGTCATCATAGGGTAAACAACACTGTCATCATAGCAAAAATATTGTTGTCGTCAAAGGGGAAAATAACGCTGTCAAAATAGGAAAATTACGGGTCATCATAGGAAAAATAACGCTGTCATCATAGGGAAAATATTGTTGTCGTCAAAGGGAAATAATGCGGTCATAATAGGGGAAATAACGCTGTTACCATAGGGAAAATAACACTGTCATCATAGGGAAAATAACGCTGTCATCATAGAGAAAATAACACTGTAATCATAGGGAAAATAAAGCTGTCATCATAGGACAAATAGCGATGTCAATATAGGGGAAATTACGCTGTCATCATATGGAAAATAACGCTTTGATGGTAGGGAAATTAACAATATGAACATAGTAAAATTAACGATGCGATCATAGGGAAATTATGGTGTGCTAATAGCGAATTTAACGATGGCATCATAGGGTTATTAACGATGTGATCATATGGAAATTAGCGATGTCATCATAGGTAAATTAACGATGTGATCATAGGGAAATTCAAGATGTGTTCATATAAAAAAATAACGATGTGATCACAAGGAAATTAACATTGTCATCATAGGGAAATTAACGATGTGATCCTAGGGAAATTAACGATGTGATCATAGCGCAATCAACAATGTGATCATGGGAAATGAACGATATGATCCTAAGAAATTGACGATGTGATCATGGGGAAATTAACGATGTGATCATAGTGAAATTATCGATGTGATCAAAAGGAAAATAACGATGTGATCATAGGGAAATCACTGATGTCATCATAGTGAAATTAACGATGTCATCATTCTGAAATAACGATGTCATCATATTGAAATTACCGATGTAATCATTCTGAAATAACGATGGCATCATAGTGAAATCAAAGATGTGATCATAGATTAAAATCAACAATGTGATCATAAGGAAATCAATGATGTAGTCATAGGGAAATTAACGATGTGATCATAGGGAAATTAACGATGTAAGCATAGGGAAATTAACAACGTGATCGCAGTAAAATTAAAGAAATGATCTAAGGGGAAATCAACGATTTGATCACAGGGAAATTAATGATGTGATCATAGTGAAATTAACGATGTGATCATAGTGAAATTAACGACGTAATCATAGGGGAATTAAAGATGTTATCATAGAGAAATTAACGATGTGATGATAGGAAAAGTAAGTGATGATAGGGAAATTAACGATGTGATCAGAAGGAAATTGACGATGTGATCATGAGGAAATTAACGATGTGATCATATTGAAATTAACGATGTGATCATAGTGAAATCAACGATGTCATCAAAGTGAAATTAACGATGTGATCAAGGGAAAATAACGATATAATCATAGTGAAATTAACGACATCATCATAGTGCAATCAACGATGCGAATAACGCTGTCATCATAGTGAAATGAATGATGTGATGATAGAGAATATAATGATGTGATCATAGGAAATCAACGATGTCATCATAGTGAACTTAACGATGTGATCATAGAGAAAATAACGATGTGATCTAAGAGAAAGTAACGATGTGATCATAAGAAAATTAATGATGTCATCATACGGAAATTAACGATGTCCTCATACTGAAAGTAACGATGTCATCATATTGAAATCACCAATGTGATCATAGCAAAAAATATCGATGTGATCATAGAGAAATTAACGATGTTATCATAGAGAAATTAACGATGTTATGATAGGAAAATTAAATGATGATAGGGAAAGTAACGATGTGATCATAACGAAATTGACGATGTTACAATAGAAAAAATAATCATGTGATCATAGAGAAATCAACAATGTGATCATAGTGAAATTAACCATGTGATCATAGGGAAATTAACGTTGTGATCATAGTGAGATTAATGAGGTAATCATAGGGAAATTAATGATGTGATCATAGTGAAATTAACGATGTGATCAAAAGAGAAAAGAACGATATGATCATAGGGCAATTAGCGATGTCATCATAGTGAAATTTACGATGTCATCATACAGAAATTAATGATGTGATCATAGAGAAATTAACGATACGATCATAGTGACATTAACGTTGTGATGACAGTGAAAATGAGATTTGTTCATAGAAATAAACGATGTGATCATAATGAACTTAAGGATGTGATCAAGTGACATTAGCGATGTGATCATAGTCAAATAAACGATGTTATCATAGTGAAATTAACGATGGGATCTTTGTGGAATTAACGATGTGATCATAGTGAAACTAACGATGTGATCATAGTGAAATTAACGTTGTGATCATGGGGAAATGAACGATGTGATTATAGGGAAATTAACGATGTGGTCATAGTGAAATTAACGATGTCATCATAGGGAAATTAACGATGTAATCATAGTGAAACTAACGATGTGGTCATAGGGAAATTAACGAGGTAATGATAGGAAATTAATGATGTGATCATAGTGAAATTAACGATGTGATCAAAGAGAAAACAATGATATGATCATAGGGCAATTAGCGATGTGATCATAGACAAAAATAACGATGTGATCATACAGAAATTGATGATGTGATTATAGGGATATTAACGATGTGATCATAGTGAAATTAACGTTGTGATCATGGGGAAATTAACGATGTGATTATAGGGATATTAACGATGTGGTCATAGTGAAATTAACGATGTCATCATAGGGAAATTAACGATGTGATCATAGTGAAACTAACGATGTGATCATAGTGAAATTGGCGATGTCGTCATAGGAAAATTACCGATGTTATCATAGGGAAATTAACGATGTGATCTTAGTGAAATCAACGATGTCATCATAATGAAATTAATGAAGTGATCAAATGGAAATTAACGATGTCATCATAGTGAAATTAACTATTTGATCATAGTAAAATTAACGATGTCATCATAGGAAATTAACGATGTTATCAAAGGAAATTAACGATGTGATGTTAGGGAAAATAATGATGTGCTCATAGGGAAAGTAACGATGTGATCATGGGAAATTAACGATGTGATTATGGGAAATTAACGATGTGAACATAGGGAAAATAAAGATGTGATCTTAGTGAGGTCAGCGATGTGATCATGAGGAAAATAACGATGTGATCATAGCGAAGTTAACGATGTCATCATAGTGAATTAACGAAGGGATCACAGGGAAATTAACGATGTCATAATATTGTAATTAACAATGTCATCATAGTGACATTAACGATGTAATCATATGGAAAATAACGATGTCATCATAATGATGTTAATGATGTCCTCATAGTAAAAATAACAATGTCATCATAGTGAAATTAACAATGTCATTAGATTGAAATTAATAATGTCATCATAGTGACATTAACGATGTCATCATAGTGAAATAAACGATGTGATCACAGTGAAATTAACGACGTGATCATAGGGAAATTAACGATGTCATTGTAGTAAAATTAAGGAAGTGATCAAATGGAAATTAACGATGTGATCATAGTAAAATTAACGATGTGATCATAGCCAAATGAACGATGTGATCATAACGAAAAATAACGACGTGATCATAAGAAAATTATCTATGTAATCATAGAAAAATTAACGATGTGATCGAAGCGAAATTAACGATGTGATCATAGTGAAATTAACGATGTGATCATAGTGAATTTAACGATGTGATCGTAGTGAAAGTAACTATGTGATCATAGTGAAATTAACGATGTGATCATAGTGAAATTAACGATGTGATCATAGTGAAAGTAACGATGTGATCATAGTGAAATTAACGATATGATCATAGTGAAAGTAACGATGTGATCATAGTGAAAGTAACGATGTGATCATAGTGAAAGTAACGATGTGATCATAGTGAAAGTAACGATGTGATCATAGTGAAAGTAACGATGTGATCATAGTGAAATTAACGATGTGATCATAGTGAAAGTAACGATGTGATCATAGTGAAATTAACGATATGATCATAGTGAAATTAACGATGTGATCATAGTGAAAGTAACGATGTGATCATAGGGAAATTAACGATGTGATCATAGTGAAATTGAAATTAACGGTGTTATCATAGTGAAATTAGCGATGTGATCATAATGAAATTAACGGTGTTATCATAGTGAAATTAACGATGTGATCATAATGAAATTAACGATGTGATCATAGTGAATTTAACGATGTGATCATAGGGAAATTAACGATGTGATCATAATGAAATTAACGATGTGATCATAGTGAAATTAACGATGTGATCGTAATGAAAATATCGACGTATTGATAGTAAATTGAAGATGTGATTATAGGGAAAATAACGATGTGATCATAGTGAAATTAACGATGTGATCGTAGGAAAATTGACGATGTCATCATAGTGAAATTAACGTTACTCATCATAGAGAAATTGACGATATGATGATAGGGAAATTAACGATGTGATCATAGGGAAATTAACGATGTGATCATAGTGAAATTAACGATGTGATTATAGTGAAATTAATGATGTGATCTTAGGGGAATTAACGATGTTATCATAGTGAAATTAACGATGTGATCATAGTGAAATCAATGACTTGATCATAAGGAAATTAACGATGTTATCCTAGTGAAAATAACGATATTATAATAGTGAAAATAACGATATTATCATAGTGAAATTAACGGTGTTATCATAGTGAAATTAACGATGTTATCATAGTGAAATTAACGATGTTATCATAGTGAAATTAACGATGTTATCATAGTGAAATGAACGATGTTATCATAATGAAATTAGCGATGTTATCATAGTGAAATTAACTATGTGAGTATAAGGAAATTAACGGTGTTCTCAAAGTGAAATTAACGATGTGATCATAGTGAAATTAACGATGCTATCATAGTGAAAATAACGATATTATAATAGTGAAAATAACGATATTATCATAGTGAAATTAACGGTGTTATCATAGTGAAATTAGCGATGTGATCATAGTGAAATTAACGGTGTTATCATAGTGAAATTAGCGATGTGATCATAATGAAATTAACGGTGTTATCATAGTGAAATTAACGATGTGATCATAATGAAATTAACGATGTTATCATAGTGAAATTAACGGTCTTATCATAGTGAAATTAGCGGTGCTATGATAGTGAAATTAACGATGTGATCATAGTGAAATTAACGATGTAATCATAGTGAAATTCTCGATGTTATCATAGGGAAATTGACGATGTGATCCTAGGGAAATTGAGTATGTGATAATACTGTAATCAACGATGTCATCATAGTGAAATTAACGATGTTATCATAGAGAAATTACCGATGTAATCATAGTGAAATTGACGGTGTTATCATAGTAAAATTAACGATGTTATCATAGTGAAATTAACGATGTTATCATAGTGAAATTAACGATGTTATCATAGTGAAATGAACGATCTTATCATAATGAAATTAGCGATGTTATCATAGTGAAATTAACTATGTGAGTATAAGGAAATTAACGGTGTTCTCAAAGTGAAATTAACGATGTGATCATAGTGAAATTAACGATGCTATCATAGTGAAAATAACGATATTATAATAGTGAAAATAACGATATTATCATAGTGAAATTAATGGTGTTATCATAGTGAAATTAGCGATGTGATCATAGTGAAATTAACGGTGTTATCATAGTGAAATTAGCGATGTGATCATAATGAAATTAACGGTGTTATCATAGTGAAATTAACGATGTGATCATAATGAAATTAACGATGTTATCATAGTGAAATTAACGGTCTTATCATAGTGAAATTAGCGGTGCTATGATGAGTGAAATTAACGATGTGATCATAGTGAAATTAACGATGTAATCATAGTGAAATTCTCGATGTTATCATAGGGAAATTGACGATGTGATCCTAGGGAAATTGAGTATGTGATAATAGGAAATCAACGATGTCATCATAGTGAAATTAACGATGTTATCATAGAGAAATTACCGATGTAATCATAGTGAAATTGACGGTGTTATCATAGTAAAATTAACGATGTTATCATAGTGAAATTAACGATGTTATCATAGTGAAATTAACGATGTTATCATAGTGAAATTAACGATGTTATCATAGTGAAATTAACGATGTGATGAATGTGAAATCAACGATGATATCATAGGGAAATTGACGATGTGATCACAGTGAAATTAACGATTTTATTATAGCGAAATTAATGATGTTACCATAGGAAAATTAACGATGTTATCATAGGGGAATTAACGGTGTTATCATAGTAAAATTAATGATGTAATGATGTGATCATAAGGAAATTATCGGTGTTATCATAGGAAATTAACGATGTTATCGTAAGGAAATTAACGATGTGATCATAGGGAAATTAACGGTGTTATCAAAGGGACATTAACGATGTTACCATAGGGGAAATTAACGTTGTGGTCATAGGGAAATTAACGATGTTATCATAGGGAAATTAACGATGTTATCATAAGGAAATTAACGATGTTACCATAGGAAATAAACGATATGATCATAGGGGAAATTAACAATGTTATCAATGAGGAATTTACGATGTGATTATAGTGAAATTAACGATGTTATCATAGGAAATTGACGATGTGATTTTAGGGAAATCAACGATGTGATCATAGGGAAATTAATGATGTTATCATAGGGAATTTAACGATGTTATCATGGGAAATTAACGATGGGATGAAATGAAAATTAGCGATGTGATCATAGGAAAAGTAACAATGTTATCAAAGGGAAATTAACGATGTTATCATAAGGAAAATAAATGTAATGATGTAATCATAGGGAAATTAACAATGTTAACATAGGGAAAGTAACGATGTTATCATATGGATATAACGTTTCTCTCCCTCCTATCATTTTACTTATCTTTGAGTTGAAGTAACCTGCTATGGCTATATTATTGTCTTAGCTGTGTTCTCTTACACATTTTTTCGAGTTCGTTATAAATGTGTTTCCTTTCTCATCTGGCTTTTTCCTTGCGTTGCTATTGGAGTTGGTAGACTTGTGTTCACATGTAGTGTGTAGACTTGTGTTCACATGTAGTGTGTAGACTTGTGTTCACAGATAGTGTGTAGACTTGTGTTCACAGGTAGTGTGTAGACTTGTGTTAAAAGGTAGTGTGTAGACTTGTGTTCACATGTAGTGTGTAGACTTGTGTTCACATGTAGTGTGTAGACTTGTGTTCACATGTAGTGTGTAGACTTGTGTTCACATGTAGTGTGTAGACTTGTGTTCACATGTAGTGTGTAGACTTGTGTTCACATGTAGTGTGTAGACTTGTGTTCACATGTAGTGTGTAGACTTGTGTTCAAACATTGTTGGTAGACTTGTGTTCACAGGTAGTGTGTAGACTTGTGTTCACAGGTAGTGTGTAGACTTGTGTTCACAGGTAGTGTGTAGACTTGTGTTCACATGTAGTGTGTAGACTTGTGTTAAAACATTGTTGGTAGACTTGTGTTCACAGGTAGTGTGTAGACTTGTGTTCACAGGTAGTGTGTAGACTTGTGTTCACATGTAGTGTGTAAACTTGTGTTCACATGTAGTGTATAGACTTGTGTTCACATGTAGTGTGTAGACTTGTGTTCACATGTAGTGTGTAGACTTGTGTTCACATGTAGTGTGTAGACTTGTGTTCACATGTAGTGTGTAGACTTGTGTTCACATGTAGTATGTAGACTTGTGTTCACATGTAGTGTGTAGACTTGTGTTCACATGTAGTGTGTAGACTTGTGTTCACATGTAGTGTGTAGACTTGTGTTCAAACATTGTTGGTAGACTTGTGTTCACAGGTAGTGTGTAGACTTGTGTTCACAGGTAGTGTGTAGACTTGTGTTCACAGGTAGTGTGTAGACTTGTGTTCACATGTAGTGTGTAGACTTGTGTTCACAGGTAGTGTGTAGACTTGTGTTCACATGTAGTGTGTAGACTTGTGTTCAAACATTGTTGGTAGACTTGTGTTCACAGGTAGTGTGTAGACTTGTGTTCACAGGTAGTGTGTAGACTTGTGTTCACAGGTAGTGTGTAGACTTGTGTTCACATGTAGTGTGTAGACTTGTGTTCAAACATTGTTGGTAGACTTGTGTTCACAGGTAGTGTGTAGACTTGTGTTCACATGTAGTGTGTAGACTTGTGTTAACATGTAGTGTGTAGACTTGTGTTCACATGTAGTGTGTAGACTTGTGTTCACATGTAGTGTGTAGACTTGTGTTCACAGGTGTGTGTAGATTTGTGTTCACATGTAGTGTGTAGACTTGTGTCCACAACAGTCTTCGGTTTGTTTTGGGTTGAGTTTATTTTTGGCCGTTAATATTTTCAGCATAACTAATCTCTCATTCACTTGCCAGTAGGAATCTGTTAGATCTGTTAAATGCTTTGACAAACAAATTCCAAGCCGCCCTGTACGTTTTAATGTTAGAATGTAATTAATTTGTGTCCATTAATTACTGGGCATAGGGGTTAGCTTTAGTCTCTTGTATTGTCATGCTGTCTTACTTGTTTTTGTCACGTCAATACGAGGTTTTCTTTTTCAGAGAAGAAGCGATACCGCACGCTGAATGGTGCAATATTATTTGTATGGCTAGATACACACTGTCATCACGGCTGAAACAAAATAACAACATAATACCTAAACATAAAGTAGGTCGTGCAATTGGCTCTCATCATACGGGCAAATACATCAGTGGCACACATCACGGATTGTTTACTAGACTCAGGATAGGCCATACACGTGGCACACATCACGGATTGTTTACTAGATTCAAGATAGGCCATACACGTGGCACACATCACGGATTGTTTACTAGATTCAGGATAGGCCATACGTGGCACACATCACGGATTGTTTACTAGACTCAGGATAGGCCATACACGTGGCACATCACGGATTGTTTACTAGACTCAGGATAGGCCATGCCATACACGTGGCACACATCACGGATTGTTTACTAGACTCAGGATGAGCCATACACGTGGCACACATCACGGATTGTTTACTAGACTCAGGATAGGCCATACACGTGGCACACATCACGGATTGTTTACTAGATTCAGGATAGGCCATACACGTGGCACACATCACGGATTGTTTACTAGATTCAGGATAGGCTATACATACACGTGGCACACATCACGGATTGTTTACTAGATTCAGGATAGGCCATACACGTGGCACACATCACGGATTGTTTACTAGATTTGAGGATAGGCCCACACGTGGCACACATCACGGATTGTTTACTAGACTCAGGATAGGCCACACACATGGCACACATCATGGATTGTTTACTAGATTCAGGATAGGCCATACACGTGGCACACATCACGGATTGTTTACTAGATTCAAGATAGGCCATACGTGGCACACATCACGGATTGTTTACTAGACTCAAGATAGGCCATACACGTGGCACACATCACAATTGTTTACTAGACTCAGGATCAATGCACACATCATGGATTGTTTACTAGACTCAATATAAGTTACACACAGGCCACACATCACGGATTGTACACTAGACTCAGGATGAGTTACACACAGGCCACACATCACCTTTTGTACACTTGACTCAGGATAGATCACACACAGGCCACACATCACCTTTTGTACACTAGACTCAGGATAGATCACATACAGGTCACACATCACCTTTTGCACACTTGACTCAGGATAGATCACACACAGGCCACATCACCTTTTGTACACTTGACTCAGGATAGATCACATACAGGTCACACATCACCTTTTGTACACTTGACTCAGGATAGGTCACATACAGGTCACACATCACCTTTTGTACACTTGAATCAGGATAGATCACACACAGGCCACACATCACCTTTTGTACACTAGACTCAGGATAGATCACACACAGGCCACACATCACCTTTTGTACACTAGACTCAGGATAGGTTACACACACAGGTCACACATCACCTTTTGTACACTAGACTCAGGATAGATCACACACAGGCCACATCACCTTTTGTACACTAGACTCAGGATAGATCACATACAGGCCACACACCACGAATTGTATACTAGACTCAGGATAGGTTACACACACAGGTCACACATCACAGATTGTGTACTAGACTCAGGATAGGTTACACAGGTCACACATCAAGGATTGTATACTAGACTCAGGATAGGTTACACACAGGTCACACATCACGGATCGTTTACTTAACTCAAGACAGGTCACAACCAGTACACACATCACGGATTGTTTACTAGACGCATGATGTGCCACACAAAAAAGTACATCACGGATTGTTTACTAGACTCATGATGTGCCACACAAAGAGTACATCACGAATTGTTTACTAGGCTCAGCATGGGCCATACACAGAGCACACATCACGGATTGTGTTCTAGACTTAGGATGTGCCACACAAGGAACACATCACGGATTGTTTACTAGACTCAGGATGGGCCACACACGGGGCACACATCACGGATTGTTTACTAGACTCAGGATGGGCCACACAGGGGCACACATCACAGATTGTTTACTAGATTCAGGATGGGCCACACACAGAGCACACATCACGGATTGTTTACTAGATTCAGGATGGGCCACACACGGGGCACACATCACGGATTGTTTACTAGACTCAGGATGGGCCACACACAGAGCACACATCACGGATTGTTTACTAGATTCAGGATGGGCCACACACGGGGCACACATCACGGATTGTTTGCTAGATTCAGGATGGGCCACACACGGGGCAGACATCACGGATTGTTTACTAGACTCAGGATGGGCCACACACGGGGCAGACATCACGGATTGTTTACTAGACTCAGGACGGGCCACACACGGGGCACACATCACGGATTGTTTACTAGACTCAGGACAGACTGTCTGTCTGTCTGTCTGTCTGTCTGGAGAGAGAGAGAGAGAGAGAGAGAGAGAGAGAGAGAGAGAGAGAGAGAGAGAGAGAGAGAGAGAGAGAGAGAGGAGAGAGAGAGAGAGTGGGAGGAAGGAGGGAGGAGGGAGAGACAGAGACAGAGACAGAGAATGGGAACATTTATGCCAAAAGGACTGGGAACGACTGTGCAAAAAGACTCACAACGATTGTTTCAAAAATACTTAATAGAGCCAAAAAGACTGGGAAAGCGTATACTAAAAAGACTGGAAAGCGTATACTAAAAGACTGGGAACACATATACTAAATAGACTGGGAACACATATAGTAAAAAGACTGAGAACACATATATTAAAAACAATGGGAAAGCATATATGCTAAGAAGACTGGGAGCACATATACTAAAAAGACTGGGAACACATGTGTCAGAAAAACTACAAACACATATGCTAAGATGACTTGGGACGTATGTGCACAAGAAGTCTCGAATCAGATGTGCCAAAAAGAATGGAAACACAAATGCAAAAAAGGACTGGTAACATACATGCCAAAATGACAGGCAACAAATATGCCAAAGAAACAATGAAGACGTGTCCGAGAAAGGCTGGGAACACATATGCCAAAAAGACGGAAATCACATATGCCAAAAAGACTGGCAACACAGATTTAAAACAGGCTAGCTGACATCACAGATGTCAAAAAGACACAACACAGATGTCAAAAGACTGACAACACAGGTGTCAAAAAGACTGCAACACAGATGTCAAAAAGACTGCAACACAGATGTCAAAAAGACTGCAACACAGATGTCAGAAAGACTGGCAAGACAGATGTCAAAAAAGACTGCAACACAGATTTAAAAGACTGGCAACACAGATGTCAAAAAAGACTGGAACACAGATGTCAAAAAGACTGACAACACAGATGTCAAAAAGACTGACAACACAGATGTCAAAAAGACTGGCAACACAGATTTAAAAAAGACTGCCACACAGATGTCAAAAGACTGGAACACAGATGTCAAAAAGACTGGCACACAGGTGTCAAAAAGACTGGCAACACAGATGTCAAAAAGACTGCAACACAGATGTCAAAAAAGACTGCAACACAGATGTCAGAAAGACTGGCAAGACAGATGTCAAAAAGACTGCAACACAGATTTAAAAAAGACTGGCAACACAGATGTCAAAAAGACTGGAACACAGATGTCAAAAAGACTGACAACACAGATGTCAAAAAGACTGACAACACAGATGTCAAAAAGACTGGCAACACAGATTTAAAAAAGACTGCCACACAGATGTCAAAAGACTGGAACACAGATGTCAAAAAGACTGGCAACACAGGTGTCAAAAAGACTGCACACAGATGTCAAAAAGACTGCAACACAGATGTCAAAAGACTGACAACACAGATGTCAAAGACTGACAACACAGATGTCAAAAAGACTGGCAACACAGATGTAAAAAAAAAGCAACACAGATGTCAAAAAGACTGCAACACAGATGTCAAAAAGACTGCAACAGAAATGTCAAAAAGACTGGCAACACAGATGTTAAAAAAGGCGGGCAACACAGATGTCAGAAACACTGGGAAGAAGATGTCGAAAAGACTGACAACACAGATGTCAAAGCGGCTGGGAACATATGTGCCAAATTATAGGTGGGAACACATGTGCCGAAAAAAAGAGAGTGGGAACACATGTCAAAAACAGAGTGGGAACACATGTGCTAAAAAGTGTGGATACACATGTGCCAAAAAAGAGTGAAATACATGTGCTAATAAAAGAGTGGAAACACATGTGCCAAAAAGAAGGGAACACATGGCTTAAAAAAAGAGTGAAAAACACAAGTGCTAAAGACTGGGAAACACATGTACCAAAAGAGTGGAAATACATGTGCAAAAAGATAAAGATAAAGACGGATTCATAGTCGGTATCGTTGCGCAAGTGCGAACTGCCTCATTTATCTCCAGCAGGCCATTTTATTCCTCATCAACTCGGGAGAGCATACAGTTAGGCATTCGTACTAAAACTCGGCAAGATCTTTCTCTACCTATATGTGGGTCGTTATTGACCCCTGAGTTCAGGGATGAAAGTAGAGCGAAATTACCTTTCCAAGGAGTTTAAAACGGTATTGAAATAACCCACCTGTGCCAGCTGTGGTGCTTGAACCAGTGTTGTTGTGATTGCAGGCTCACGACACTTCCGGTCGGCTACAACGCCCCAAAGAGACTAAGAACACATATGGCAGAAGATGGGAACATAAATACTAAAAGATTAGGAACACGTGTGCCAAAAATACTAGGAACACATATGCGAAAAAGACTTGGAACACGTGTGCCCAAAATGACTTGGAACACATATGCCAAAAATACTAGGAACACATGTGCCAAAAAGACTAGGAACACATGTGCCGAAAAGACTAGGAGTTACATGTGCCCAAAAGACTGGTAACACATATGCTAAAAGACTGGGAACACATATGCCAAAAAGGACTGGGAACACATACGCCAAAAAGACTGGGAACACATGTGCCAAAAGACTACGAACACATGTGCCAAAAGACTTGCAACACATGTGCCAAAAAGACTAGGAACACATGTGCCAAAAGACTACGAAACACATGTGCCAAAAAGACTGGGAACACATATGCTAAAAAGACTGGGAACACATATGCCAAAAAGACTGGAAACACGTGTACAAAAGACTGGGAACGTGTGCCAAAAAGACTAGAACACGTGTGCCAAAAAGACTACGAACACATGTGCCAAAAAGACTACGAACACATATGCTAAAAAAGACTGGGAACACATATGCCAAAAAGACTGGGAACACGTGTACCAAAAAGACTGGGAACGTGTGCCAAAAAGACTAGGAACACGTGTGCCAAAAGAGTAGGGAACACGTGCGCAAAAGACTAGGAACACATGTACCAAAAAGACTGGTAACACATATGCTAAAAAAAAAACTGGGAATACACATGCCAAAAAAACTGGGAACACATGTGCCAAAAAGACTGGTAACACATATGCCAAAAAGACTAGGAACAAACGCATATGCCAAAAAGACTGGGAACACGTGGGCTAAAAAGATTAGTCACACATGTGTCAAAAAGACTAGGAACAAACACATATGCCAAAAAAGACTGGGATGCCAAAAAAAACTGCGAACACGTGGGCTAAAAAAATTGGTACCACATATGCCAAAAGAATTGGAACACATGTGCCAAAAAGACTGGTAACACATGTGCCAAAAAGACTGGTAACACATATGCCAAAAAGACTGTTAACACATATGCCAAAAAGACTGTTAACACATATGCCAAAATGACTGTTAACACATATGCCAAAAAGACTGGTAACACATAGGCCAAAAAGACATGAAATACATATGCCAAAACGACTGGGAACACATATGCCAAAAAAGACTGGTAACACATGTGCCAAAAGACTTGGAACACAAGTGCCAAAAAGACTGAGAACACATTTGCCAAAGAAATTGGTAACACATATACCAAAAAGACTGGGAACACATGTGCCAAAAGACTTGGATCACAAGTGCCAAAAAGACTGGGAACACATGTGCCAAAAAATTTGGTAACACATATGCCAAAAAAAGACTGGGAACACAAGTGCCAAAAGCTAGAGTGGTTAACTATATGTACATAGACTTTAACTAGAGTGGTTAACTATATGTACATAAACTTAAGCTAGGAGTGGTTAACTATATGTACATAGACTTTAGCTAGAGTGGTTAACTATATGTACATAGACTTTAGCTAGAGTGGTTAACTATGTACATAGACTTTAGCTAGAGTGGTTAACTATATGTACATAGACCTCAGCTAGAGTGATTAACTACATGTACATAGACCTCAGCTAGAGTGGTTAACTACATGTACATAGACTTTAACTAGAGTGGTTAACTACATGTACATAGACTTTAGCTAGAGTGGTTAACTACATGTACATAGACCTCAACTAGAGTGGTTAACTACATGTACATAGACTTTAGCTAGAGTGGTTAACTACATATACATAGACCTCAACTAGAGTGGTTAACTACATGTACATAGACCTCAACTAGAGTGGTTAACTACATGTACATAGACTTTAGCTAGAGTGGTTAACTACATGTACATAGACTTTAGCTAAGTGGTTAACTACATGTACATCGACTTTAGCTAGAGTGGTTAACTAAATGTACATAGACCTCAACTAGAGTGGTTAACTACATGTACATCGACTTTAGCTAGAGTGGTTAACTACATGTCCACATAGACCTCAACTAGAGTGGTTAACTACATGTACATAGACATTAGCTAGAGTGGTTAACTACATGTACATAGACCTCAGCTAGGAGTGGTTAACTACATGTACATAGACCTCAACTAAGTGGTTAACTACATGTACATAGACCTCAACTAGAGTGGTTAACTACATGTACATAGACATTAGCCCCAGAGTGGTTAACTACATGTACATAGACCTCAGCTAGAGTGGCCCTAACCACATGTACATCGACTTTAGCTAGAGAGGTCTATGTACATATAGTTAACCACTCTAGCTGAGGTCTATGTACATATAGTTAACCACTCTAGCTGAGGTCTATGTACATATAGTTAACCACTCTAGCTGAGGTCTATGTACATATAGTTAACCACTCTAGCTGAGGTCTATGTACATATAGTTAACCACTCTAGCTGAGGTCTATGTACATATAGTTAACCACTCTAGCTGAGGTCTATATACATATAGTTAACTACTCTAGCTGAGGTCTATGTACCACTCTAGCTGAGGTCTTTACCCTCCTAGCTGAGGTCTATGTACATATAGTTAACCACTCTAGCTGAGATCTATGTACATATAGTTAACCACTCTAGCTGAGGTCTATGTACATGTAGTTAACCACTCTAGCTGAGGTCTATGTACATATAGTTAACCACTCTAGCTAAAGTCTATGTACATGTAGTTAACCACTCTAGCTGAGGTCTATGTGCATATAGTTAACCACTCTAGCTGAGGTCTATGTACATATAGTTAACCACTCTAGCTGAGGTCTATGTACATATAGTTAACCACTCTAGCTAATGTCTATGTACATATAGTTAACCACTCTAGCTGAGGTCTATGTACATATAGTTAACCACTCTAGCTGAGGTCTATGTACATATAGTTAACCACTCTAGCTGAGGTCTATGTACATATAGTTAACCACTCTAGCTGAGGTCTATGTACATATAGTTAACCACTCTAGCTGAGGTCTATGTACATATAGTTAACCACTCTAGCTAAAGTCTATGTACATATAGTTAACCACTCTAGCTTAGGTCTATGTACATATAGTTAACCACTCTAGCTGAGGTCTATGTACATATAGTTAACCACTCTAGCTGAGGTCTATGTACATGTAGTTAACCACTCTAGCTAAAGTATATGTACATGTAGTTAACCACTCTAGCTAAAGTCTATGTACATATAGTTAACCACTCTAGCTAAAGTCTATGTATATGTAGTTAACCAGTCTAGCTGAGGTCGATGTATATTTAGATCTAGACCTCACAACTCCACCTACTTGAGATCGATCTAGATCTAGAACCCCTAGTCGCGATCGACGTACGTCTACTTAGAGTAGAGATAGATGGACATCGAGATCTAAACTCCCTAGTTGAAAGTAATAGACATCTAGATCTAGACCCCCTAGTTGAGATTGATGTACATCTAGATCTAGACCCCCTACTTGAGATTGCTGGACATCTAGATCTAGACCCCTAGTTTAGATTGATGTACATGCAGATCTAGACCCTCTAGTTTAGATTGATGTACATCTAGATCTAGACCCCCTAGTTGAGATTGCTGGACATCTAGATCTAGACCCCCTAGTATAGATCGATGTACATCTACATCTAGACCCCCTAGTTTAGATTGATGTAAATGTAGATCTAGACCCCCTACTTTAGATTGATGTACATCTAGATCTAGACCGCCTAGTTTAGATTGATGTACATCTAGATCTAGACCCCTAGTTTAGATCGATGTATATGTAGATCTAGACCCCTAGTTTAGATTGATGTACATCTAGATCTAGACCCCCGATTTTAGATTGGTGTACATCTAGATCTAGACCCCTAGTTGAGATTGCTGGACATCTACATCTAGACCCCCTAGTTTAGATTGATGTACATCTAGATCTAGACCCCAATTTTAGATTGGTGTACATCTAGATCCAGACCCCCTAGTTTAGATTGATGTACATCTAGATCTAGACCCCCTAGTTTAGATTGATGTACATCTAGATCTAGACCCCCTAGTTTAGATCGATGTACATCTAGATCTAGACCCCTTGGTGGATATAGACGAACATCTAGACCTAGACCCTCTACTTGAGATAGACGTACATCGATATCTAGACCTCCTAGTTGAGATAGACGGATATCGATATCTAGACCTCCTATTTGAGATAGACGGATATCGATATCTAGACCTCCTATTTGAGATAGACGGATATCGATATCTAGACCTCCCTAGTTGAGATAGACGTACATCGATATCTAGACCCCCTAGTTGAGATAGATGGACATCGATATCTAGACTTCCTAGTTGAGATAGACGGACATCGATATCTAGACCTCTAGTTGAGATAGATGGACATCGATATCTAGACCCCCTAGTTGAGATTAATGTACATCGAGATCTAAACCTAATTGATATTGATGCACATGTAGATCTATACCTCCGCCCCCGCCCCCCCCTTACGTTAGTTTAGATGTACATCTAAATCTAACCTTCAGGAAAACAGTCTTCTCACCTTACTAATACCAGTAAATGTAAAGTAGGGGGCAATAAGAGCAACAAGCGTCAAAATGTGGAAATGAGAGCAGTTTATAACTTCAAAAAAAGAACTACAATGAAACAGATTAATAAAAGAAAAAGATGCTAATCCCAAAAAATCGTTTTTGAACATGAAATGACATCACCTCCGTGCAGGT
>JAXRKP010001640.1:0-17500 GCA_037039925.1 Doris montereyensis
GCTCCCATTCTACCTTTCGGTGTATGGGTTCTAGATGCCCGAGATGATCTTTCTCCAGGCTGCCCTGTCCTGACATTTTCTGTTTCCTTCCGTGAAAGTTAATTTCTTTGCGTTCAATGCCTCTTTTATATCTTCTTCCCACTTTCTCCGAGGTCTGCCTTTTGGTCTTTTACCTTGTGTTTTAGCACTGTATACTGATTTAGCTATTCTATTGTCATTCATTCTGTTTACATGCCCAAACCATCTCAGTTGATTTATTTCTATCTTAGTTTTTATGCTATCTGCTTTGGTTTGATCTCTTATTGTTGTGTTTCTGATTTTGTCTCTTTTAGTTTTCCCTACTACTCTTCTTAGATATTTCATTTCAGCTGCCTGCACTCTACTGTATTCCCTACTGTCTAAAGTCCAGGTTTCACTGCCATAGAGGAGAGTAGGACAATAAACTGTATTGTATACTGCCATTTGGCTTTTGTTGACAATTCTTGTTTACCTACAAATGCTTTCCTGGATGGTTATATATTGCACTTGCCTTTTGGATTCTCTGGCTGATTTCTTCTCTTAGTTTTCCCTCTGAGTTAATCATTACTCCTAGGTAATTGTAGCTTTGAACTTGTTCTAAATCTCCCTGCCCAATTTAAGATTTTGTGTTTAGCTTCCCTAGTACTAGCATTCTTTTGGTTTTCTTTGCATTTACTCTATTCCTCTTTTATTGATTCATTTTCATAATTTGACTATTGATGAGGTCACTTTCTGATTTTCCAAACAGAACTAAATCATCGGCAAATGAAAGCATTGATACATTTACTAGATTTGAGCTTCCACATACCTACATTCATTTTCTTCATTTTTGATGATGCCTTTGCGACTGAATCCATAAATGTGATAAACAAAAGAGGACTTAGGTTACAACCCTGTCTTACTCCTATATCTACATCAAATTCTGCAGATATGTTTCCAGCTACTCTCACTGCACATGTGGTTTATTGTAAAAACTTTTAATGGCTTCTAATAAATTTTGCTCTACATTGTGTTCTTTTAAGGAATGCCATAGTTCGTCCCTCCTCACAGTGTCAAATGCCTTTTCTAAGTCAATAAAACACAGGTGCAAGTCAATGTTGCTCTCAAGGAATGTTTCTTATTATTTGTCTAATTGTAAATATGTGGTCTTGTACACTTCTTCCTGGTTAAATCCACTCTGATGCTCTTCAATCTGATCCTCTACTCTTTTCCTTAGTCTCATTTCCAGTATCCTGGCATACACTTTTCCTGGAACGCTAAGTAGTGATATTCCTTCTATAGTTTGAGCATTCCATAGTTGATCCTTTCTTATGTATTGGTACTATCGTTCCCTTTTTCCAGTCGTCTGGCACCTGTTTGGACTTCCATGCTTGTTGGCATATTGCATGTAGTAGTTTGTCTGCCTCTCTCCCTTGGTTTTAATCCTTTCTGGATAAACTTGATCTGCTTCTGGGCCTTTCCTAATTCATCACTTTTCTTATAGCTGTTTGGAGTTCTTCCATTGAGATATCTACATCTTCAGGCTGTCTCATCTGGATTACTTGCTACACTGAATAATTGCTTCTGTACTCCTTTGTTTCATGTGTTCTGGAAGAGATTATGTAATTGTAGTTTGCAAAATAGGGCTTTCTCCACGTTTCCAGGATTGTCGCTGTCTCCTTTCATTATTTTCTCCTTTGGCGATTCCTTAATTTGTCGTATTGGGGCATGCTTTCGTCTTTCGCATGCTCTACAATCTGCCCCCCCCCCCCCAGAACAGCTTTTGATTTCCTATTGACAACTTTCTTGAAGTCTTTGTCCAAACTCTTTCCACTGTTCCTGGTTTCAGCCTTCTCTAACTTCTCTGTGCTATGGCGATAGGTTCTTTTACTCACATAATCTATCCTATCCTCTGGTCTCTGTGTGTTTGCAAGTATTTCATCCAGGCATCCTTCTTTTCTTTGATCTTAGTCTTGACCTTCTCATTCCATTATGCTGTTCTTTTTCTATCTCCTTTACATTGATTCCTACCACAGACCTATTTCACTGATACATCGTGTTATCCTGAATTGGTACACCTGTTTTACTATTGGTTTATTTAGTTCCTCTATTTTGAGTTAAGTAGCTTTTCTTCTCTTTCCTTTTCTGTTTGTTTTCTTCAGCCAGTAATCTCATTTTGGGCACTCACTAGGTGATGATCATAATATTTCTGCTCTTCTGTTTACTCTTGCATCCCTATTGTACCTTTAAAAAAGGGCTGCCAACTATTA
The DNA here is from genome assembly GCA_037039925.1 of Doris montereyensis. Taxonomy (NCBI): domain Eukaryota; kingdom Metazoa; phylum Mollusca; class Gastropoda; order Nudibranchia; family Dorididae; genus Doris; species Doris montereyensis. The sequence goes on from JAXRKP010001640.1 coordinate 2,268, forward strand.
TGTAGTCTATGATTGACTTTTCACATCTGTCTTCATTTACTCTTGTATATTTGTGAATATTTTCATGCAGGAAAATGTGTTAACTTTTGTCATGTTATTCTTTAGGCAGAAATCTATTAGTTTCTCTCTATTTCGATAAGCTGTTGTCTCTTCTTCTTTAGCTATTACTCCTCCTGCTGTTTCTACATTGTTGCCCTACTCCTGCTCTAGCTCTATTTTTGATCTCTACTCCTGGGAAGGTTAAATTGGGATTTTGGTTCAACATTTTCTATTCCTTATCCTTTTTTCTCTGTTTCTGTATTGGCCAAAATATTTACTTTTAATTTTTCCATTTCTTCCTCTTATTCTACTGTCCTAATATTCCATGTTCCAAAAATCACACACCGTGAGTCTTTCCAGAATCGTCGTCGAAGTTCCAATCCCAGTATATCATCATTATTTAACACTTTGAATCAGTTTGGTTTTGGATAAGCAGGGGACTAGACCACTGCACTCTAGGTAGATGGTGGAAGTGTTACATTGAGCTTTGTTATTTTCTATCAGGGTTAACTCCCTTAGCCTTTGGTTGCCGAGAAACCAGCCTGCGAGGCAGTAGGTTGTTATTTTCTGTCAGGGTTGCTCCCTTAACCTTTGGTCAACCAACACCGGCCTGCAAGGCAGTAAGGTTGTTTTCTGTCAGGAATAAACTCCCTTAGTCTTTGGTCAAAAACCTTACAGCAAGGCAGCAGGAGACTCGGGGAAGGTGGGACCGCCTAATCCCCGTGCAGGTACTGTACCTGTCCTGTCAGCTCTCTCCTGTGTCTCCCTCTCTCTCTCTCTCTCTCTCTCTCTCTCTCTCTCTCTCTCTCTCTCTCTCTCTCTCTCTCTCTCTCTCTCTCTCTCTCTCTCTCTCTCTCTCTCTCTCTCTCTCTCTCTGTCTCTCCTCTCTCTCTCTCTCTCTCTCTCTCTCTCTCTCTCTCTCTCTCTCTCTCTCTCTCTCTCTCTCTCTCTCTCTCTCTCTCTCTCTCTCTCTCTCATCTCCCTCTCTCTCTTCTCCCTTTCTCTCTCTCTCTCTCTCTCTCTCTCTCTCTCTCTCTCTCTCTCTCTCTATCTATCTATATATCTCTCTCTCTCTCTCTCTCTTTCTATCTATATCTATCTATCTATCTAATCTATATAAATATATATATATATAATATATATATATATATATATATATCCCCCTATCTCTCTATCTCTCTGTCTCTGTTTCTCTCCCTCTCTCTGTCCTATCTGTGTCTGTCTGTCAGTCCGTTTGTAGAACATGTTCAAAGCTACAATTACCTAGGAGTAATGATTAACTCAGAGGGAAAACTAAGAAGAAATCAGCCAGAGAATTAAACAGGCAAGTGCAATATACAACCATCTAGGAAGGCATTTGTAGGTAAACAAGAGTTGTCAAAAAAACTTATAGGCAGTAAACAACACAGTTTGTCCTACTCTCCTTATGGCAGTGAAACCTGGACCTTAGTAGGGAATACAGTAAAGTACAGGCAGCCGAAATGAAATATCTAAGAAGAGTAGTAGGGAAAACTAAAAGAAACAAAATCATAAAACACAATAAGAGATCAAACCAAAGCAGATAGCATAAAAACTAAGATAGAAATGAATCCAACTGGAGATGGTTTGGGCATGTTAACAGAATGGAATGACAATAGAATAGCTAAATTCTTCAATCATACACACTCAACCATGACTGGTATTTAGCTCCAGGATTCAGGCTGTGACGTCACAATGAGGATATGTAGTATCGAAATGACTCATAGGATGTCAGACAGGAAATGATGATGTTATATCTATCAAAATGACATAAATGTATATGTGAAGGAGAATAACACATACAATCAGCTTCACGAGAGAAGTTTAATGTTGACTTGGCGAGTCGACGCTGAGACATGGACTGACCTGTGAGAACGAATTAAACTAATCAACAATCAGAAATGACAGACGTTCGTTAGCCATGCAGAAGGACCGACTTATCGAGATGGGACGTGACTGAGAATACCAACAGGTAGGAACACAATAAATTACAGGTGGTCTATCACACAATATAAGCATTGATTGCAAACTGAGGGTCAAAGGTTCGCATCTTGAAAAGACTATAACTTTTACCTGGTTTGGGTTTGTGTTTTTGGAATTTTTAAAAATTTCCAGATCTAAGGTAGGCAGAGATTGACTATAAGTCCAATTTGAGAAGAAATGAAAACCAAAGAGCTCCGCACGACATCAATGATCTTATTGTGGGTGGTTTTACTAAATTGCAATGGTCAAATATTTAAAGCCAAATCTGTCAAGCAAATTTCAAAATCACTGGTTTTGATGGACAGGAGCAAAACAAACAAGCAAATAGATTCATGCTGGAAAGTTTACATATTTCTAAAATTTGATAATGATTCGACCCCCCGTTCCCCCGTCTACTCCTGGTGTGTTGAAACACAAGGTCATAGCATAATACTATATCAGTGCATGGAGAGGACATAATAATAATAATAATAATAATAGAGTTACACAATTTATACCATTGCCTTTGCTACTCTAAATAACAGACACAGTCACCATCATCGAATATGATTGTGTCTTCCAATTATTGAAATTTTGTAACTATCTAATTTTATTTCTATAATGCTTTGGGGTTAACACTGAATAGTTAAATTTCTGTTGTTACCTTGTTTAATAGTCGGAATTCGGTGGCTCAAAGGCAAGATGCCTGCCTCTTAAGCAAAAGTTCGTAGATTCAACTCCGGACGGTCGAAACATTTTCTCGAGTTTTTTTCAAGTAACCATTCTCAGGTCCAGGAAGTGAATTGGCACCTAGTCCCATTGGAGACGGACAATAAAAAAGAGCTCCCGTGTACAGATCACAACAGTCTGTGCACGTTAAAGATTCCTTGGTTGTTTTCAGGGTAGTCCTGGTAAATATTGAAATTTTTCGACAACCAACAAGACCATCTCAGTTGTGGATCGAATCAAATCAAATCAAATGTTTGACAGTCTTACTATGCTAAGATAAAAACTGGGTATAAGTAACTGTTTTCTATCCCACTTGTCACGCTTCGTTTCCTTTCTTCTCTTTGTCAGGCACATTTCTCCCAGGCAGCATCGTGGCCAATGTCAAGGACACGTGGACAATTTATTTGGTCACCGATGTCCTAAGATGGCTGTTGGAGACTCCTCACAGCATTCCAACTTTCATCGGAGCGGTGGATGAGTTCAACGTGGGAATATACACCTGGTCGAATGGTGATATCTTTAGGTGCGTAAGTTTATCATGGGAAAATACACCTGGTCGATTGGTGATATCTTTAGGTGCGTAAGTTCAAGCTAGGTTAATTATAAAATTATTTATGAAGAAAAAACGTAAATTTAATGCAGACAACAAAACTAAGCCTCGAAGATTGGATCTAGAACTTTGACTTCCTCACCAGAAATTAAAGAATGGATTTAAAAATAAATGAACTTTCATGTGCTAATGAAAAAAAAGATAAAGGAATAATTGAAATCTTTCTTTTCAACGATTTTTTTCGTTTATAAAATATTCTAGATAGTATGTTTTGGGCTCCCCTCTCGCCTCCCCCCTCAAAAACCCCTTCCTTTCCCGTATGAAATAAAGAAAAGTTTCACAAACATGTCGTTAGAATTTTGTCTGGACTTTATCTTTTCAAGTTGTGCGAATTTTGTAGTGTTAGAAAAACCTCAACGGATCTTTCTCCCGTTTATAAAAGATTCGATGACCTCTCCTTCCCCTATCCTTCCATGATGATCACCAGGTTTGTGGGGTTAGAAAAACCTCAACGGACTCCCAGGGCCCTCCTTTACCTGAAGACTAACAGCAACTCTGCCTCCGTGATGGGGCTAATCGAGCCTTTGCATTGAAAGGGGGGGGGCTCCTCTATATCCAATGTAATTTTGGGGTCCAGCGTTTGCCATGGAATTGAGCCATAGGTATCCGTAATTGGTTCTGTCAACTGGGAGTACGCAGGCGTAGATGGTTGTCTTTTTCAAGGGTTCCTATGAACTCAAATGCCCTAAGTCTCAATTTTAGTCAGTCAGTCAGTCAGTCAGTCAGTCAGTCAGTCAGTCCACAAACCGTCACTCAAGATAAATAAGAAGAAATGCCCATTGAGGTATGAATCTCCCTGCCCTCTTTATAAACTAGGTCACTGGGTCACCTGTAAATTGGACAGGTGTTTCAATTATCAATAATCATTGTCCTCAACAGGAGGTCAGATATCGCCATGACCCAGCAACTGACCTACTGGACAGTGCGCAGCCTCCATCTGACTTTGAGTCATACAGGAAGTGTGTCCGAGTCATCGGCAGACAAGGCACATAAATATCATGTGACCTGTCAGAGAGATACGTGTGAGTTTGTAAATAATAAACATTTATAAACCTTATTTTACCTTACCTTATCTTAATTCGCTCTGTGCCAGGATGCACATGTATAAGGTCTGAACATGATCCTTCAATTATCTCTTTTCTAAATCTAAGCTGTTCTTCTGGCTCTTTCCCAGAAAGGCCATCCACCCCTCTCCCTCCTCTCTGTCATTCCCATGCTTCTTCCTTAAGTGCTACTCCTGATCACCTTCTTCTCCTCACTTCATTGCTTATTTCTTTTGTGTTTGCAATCTACACTGTATTTGTATATATAAAACTCTCTGTTTTTTCTTGCTTTTTGTCTTACTCCTCTCTGTGTGTCTGTCCTTCCTTCGTTCTTTCTTTCTTTCTTTTTGTCTTTCTTCCTTCAGGTTTTTACCAATATTTCGTATTTATTTATAAATTTATTATTGCTTACTTATTGATCGAATTACTTATTTAAGTGGACAGGTAAGCACCTCTACAGTGAGTAGATGATCCCGCCCTCCACGAGTCTCCTGCTGCCTTGCAGGCAGGTCTTGACCGACCTAAGGCTAAAGGAGTTAACCCTGACAGAAAACAACCTACTGCCTTGCAGGCCAGGTCTTGGTACCAAAGGCTAAGGGAGTAACCTTGACACAAAATAACAACCTGCTGCCTTGCAGGCTGTTCTTGAATGACTAAAGGCTAAGGGAGTTAACCCTGACAGAAAATAACAAGGCCTGGTAGGGCCTCAAGGTGGCAGCCCCACTATCTACCTAGGGTACAGTGGGCTAATCCCCTGCTTATCCAAAACCAAACAGATTCAGAGAAATAGATATAATACAACTGGCTTGATCTTTCGGAATGCGAACTTGGAAACGAATACGGACTGTGATTTTTGGAGCATGGAACGTTAGGGCAATAAATGGAAAAAGTTAGAATTAGTTGAAGAAATGGAAAAATTCAAAGTCGACATTTTGGCATTACAGAAACAAAGAAAAAGGACAAGGAATAGAAAATGTAGGACCAAATCATATTTTAATCTTCTCAGGAGTAGATATCAAAGATAGAGCTAGAGCAGGAGTAGGTCTCCTAGTGCATAAAAGGCATGAAAAGCTACTAGAAAGTTGGAAATTTATAAGCCTACGGCTATTAGAGGTAAATATTAAACCAAAAGGAAGAGAAATTAAATTATTAATAGCTTATGGACCAAACGAAGACGCAACTAAAGAAGAAAAAGATATCTTCGAAAACGATTAACAAATAGCTGCAGAGAATCTTAAACCCAAACAGGAACTAATGCTTTTATGAGATTTAAACGCTAGAGTAGGCAACAATGTAGAAACGTCAGGAGGAGTAATAGGTAAAGAAGGAGAGACAACAACTTCTCCAAATGGAGAGAGACTAATAGATTTTTGCCTAAAGAATAACATGAAAATAGCCAACACCTTTTTTCCTCATAAAGATATCCACAAATATACAAGAGTAAATGAAGACAGAGTGTGAAAAGTCAATGATAGACTATATAATAGTTAACAAGCTCCTTTTTTTACAGTACATTGGATGCAAGAGTAAACAGAGGAGCAGAAATATTTAGTGATCATCACCTAGTGATTGCCAAAATGAGATTACTGACTGAAGAAAACAAACAGAAAAGGAAAGAGAAGAAAGCTACTAAACTCAAAATAGAGGAACTAAATAAACCAGTAGTAAAACAGATATACCAATCTAGGATAAAAAGATTTATCAGTGAAAGACAGATGGATTGAATGATAGCACAATAGAAGAAAAGTGGCAGATGTATAAAGAAACATTCCTCAGTTGTACTGAAAGAGATCTGTGGTAGGAAACAAATTAAAGGAGATAGGAAAAGAACAGCATGGTGGAATGAGAATGTCAAGACTAAGAACAAAGAAAAGAAGGATGCCTGGAAGAAATACTTGCAAACAAAGAGACCAGAGGATAGGATAGATTACGTGAATAAAAGAACTATCGCCAAAGAGGAAGAAAAGGAAAGTAAAAACAGGAACAATGGGAAGAGTTTGGACAAAGACTTCAAGAAAGCTATCAAGGAAATCAAAAGCTGTTCTGGGGGCAATGAAGAGCATGAGAAAGACCAAAGCATGCCCAATACGACAAATTAAGAATGCCAAAGGAGAAATAATGAAAGAAGACAGTGAAATCATGGAAACATGGAAAAAGTATTTTCATCAATTACAAATCCCTCCAGAACGTATGAAACAAGGAGTAAAGATCAATTAGTAAGAGTAACAAGTAATCCAGAGGAGACAGCTGAAGATGTAGATATATCAATGGAAGAAATCCAAACAGCTATAAGAAAAGTGAAATTAGGAAAAGCCCCAGGAGCAGATCAAGTTTATCCAGAAATGATTAAAAACCAAGGGAGAGAGGCAGACAAACTACTACATGCAATATGCCAACAAGCATGGAAGTCCAAACAGGTGCCAGACGACTGGAAAAAGGGAACGGTAGTACCAATACATAAGAAAGGATCAACTATGGAATGCTCAAACTATAGAGGGATATCACTACTTAGCGTTCCAGGAAAAGTGTATGCCAGGATACTGGAAATGAGACTAAGGAAAAGAGTAGAGGATCAGATTGAAGAACATCAGAATGGATTTAGACCAGGAAGAAGTGTACAAGACCACATATTTACAATTAGACAAATAATAGAAAAATTCCTTGAGAGAAACATTGACTTGCACCTGTGTTTTATTGACTTAGAAAAGGCATTTGACACTGTGAGGAGGGACGAACTATGGCATTCCTTAAAAGAACACAATGTAGAGCAAAATTTAATAGAAGCCATTAAAATTATTTTACAATAAAGCAACATGTGCAGTAAGAGTAGCTGGAAACATATCTGCAGAATTTGATGTAGTTATAAGGAGTAAGACAGGGTTGCATCCTTAAGTCCTCTTTTGTTTATCACATTTATGGATTCAGTCGCAAAGGCATCCTCAAAAATGAAGAAAATGAATGTAGGTATGTGGAAACTCAAACCAGTAAATGTATCAATGCTTTCATTTGCTGATGATTTAGTTCTGTTTGGAAAATCAGAAAGTGACTTTCAGTCGAATATCAACATTATGAACAATGAACTAAATAAAAGAGAAATGAGAGTAAATGCAAAGAAACCAAAACAATGCTAGTAACTAGGGAAGCTAAAACACAAAATCTTAAATTGGGCAGGAGAATTTAGAACAAGTTCAAAGCTACAATTACCTAGGAGTAATGATTAACTTAGAGGAAAAACTAAGAGAAGAAATCAGCCAGAGAATCAAAAAAGCAAGTGTAATATATAACCATCTAGGAAAGGCATTTGTAGGTAAACAAGAATTGTCAACAAAAACCAAAATGGCATTATACAATACAAGTTTATTGTCCTACTCTCCTCTATGGCAGCGAAATCTGGACCTTAAACAGTAGAGAATACAGTAGAGTACAGGCAGCTGAAATGAAATATCTAAGAAGAGTAGTAGGGAAAGCTAAAAAGAGACAAAATCAGAAACACAGCAATAAGAGATCAAACCAAAGCAGATGGCATAAAAACTAAGATAGAAACAAATCAATTGAGATGGTTTGGGCATGTAAACAGAATGAATGACAATAGAATAGCTAAATCAGTATACAGTGATAATGCCCAAGGTAAAAGACCAAAAAGGCAGACTCGGAGAAAGAGGGAAGAAGATATAAAAGAGGTATTGAAGCATAGAAATTTAACTTTTTGGAAGGAAACGGAAAATGTCAGGACAGGGCATCCTGGAGAAAAAGATCATCTCGAGCATCTGAACCCATACACCGAAAGGTAGATTTATGGGAATCAATTATCAAAGATTAAGCAAATAAAGAAACTTATTTATGTAATTATTCTTCCACCTGCTTCACCCTGAGATCAGCGCATAAATGGACAGGGTACATTTCAATAAAACGAAGTCTCGAACACGATCATTTTTCTTTGTGTTGAGTATTTCAGCTATGGTTTTGTTAGGTCGTTTTTGGATTTTATTTTAAATTTATGTTTGTTTGTTTTTTAGCAGTTGTGAGGATAAATAATTAGTTGTTTTGAATTCTCCTAGTCTGTTGTGTGCAGTGAAGATAGATAATTAGCTGTTTGTCAGTGATGATAGATAATTATTCTCCTAGTCTGTTGTGTGCAGTGAAGATAGATAATTAGTTGTTTCGAATTCTCCTAGTCTGTTGTGTGCAGTGAAGATAGATAATTAGTTGTTTTATGGAATTCTCCAAGTCTGTTGTTTGCAGTGAAGATAGATAATTAGTTGTTTTTAATTCTCCCAGTCTGTTGTGTGCAGTGAAGATAGATAATTAGTTGTTTCGAATTCTCCAAGTCTGTTGTTTGCAGTGAAGATAGATAATTAGTTGTTTTTAATTCTCCCAGTCTGTTGTGTGCAGTGAAGATAGATAATTAGTTGTTTCGAATTCTCCTAGTCTGTTTGGTCACATTAATTAGGTCATATTCACCAGGAATATAATTCTTGGAATAATAGTTTTACATGTACATGCCATATTCTTTAAATGTCCATCATCTCATTATTATCATAATAATCATCATCATCGTGCAGGTTATACAATCGTCTTCATCATCCTCATCATCATTAACCTTATCGTCACCCCCATTATCATCATTATCAGCATCACCATCTTCCATCCTCCTCACCGTCACCATAATTACCATCATCATCTCAACATTATCTTTTCATCATCATCATCATCATCATCATCATCATCATCATCATCATCATCATCATCTCCATCGTCACCACCGCCATCATCGTTATCTCTATCATCATCATCATCACCATCATCATCATCATCATCATCATCATCATCATCATCACCGCCATCATCATCATCATCATCATCTCCATTATCTCCACCATTATCATCATCATCTCCATCATCACCATCATCATCATTATCATCATCATCATCATTATCATTACCGTCATCTCCATCAACAGCATGATCATCATCAGCATCCTCATCATCTCCATCATCAGCATCAGCAGCATCATCGTCTTTATCATCCACTCCATCATCATCTCCATCATTATCATCATCCCCATCATCTTTTTCATCATCATCATCAGCAGCATCATCATCATCATCATCTTCGTTGTCATCATCATCATCATCATCGTTATCTCCACCACTCTCCTCGTCAACATCATCATCATCATCATCATCATCATCATCACCACCAACATCGTCAACATCCTCATCATCCTCATCATCCTCATCGTCTCATCATCATCATTTCCCTCCATCAGCGTATCATCATCTGCTATCATCTTTTGTCATCCAATCAGGTATCAGTCACCACTTCATCCGTGTCCAATCATCATCAGTCCATCAGCGTTGGTCTGTGTCGCCATCATCATCCTCAGGCACAGAACAACATCCTCAAGGTTTTTGTCTCTACGTCTTCCTGTCTTTGCTACAACCCAAACTCGGGGGATGTTTCCATCATCAGGCAATGTCTCGTCACATCAGTGTTCCACAAAAGGGGCTTAGCTTTTGAGGTGGTGTTTCCACAGTTGGTAATGTATTACAAGCGTTAAAGGGCTAAACGTTTTATTGATGTTTCACAGAACAAAAGCCAGGTAATGTCTTACGCGTCTTAGGGCTTACCCCAAATTGGTGTTTCACGGTAGGTAATGTCTTACAAGTGTTAAAGGGGTTACTTTTATTGGTGTTTCCACAGTAAGTAATGTCTTACAAATGTTAAAGGGACTAAACCTTTCATTGGTGTTTCCACGGTAGGTAATGTCTTATACGTATTAAAGGACTAAACTTTTTATTTGGTGTTTCCACGGTAGGTAATGTATTACAAGTATTAAAGGGACCAAACGTTTTATTTGATGATTCCACGGTAGGTAATGTATTACAAGTATTAAAGGACTAAACTTTTTTTGGTGTTTTCACGATAGGTAATGTATTACAAGTGTTAAAGGGACTTAACCTTTTATTGGTGTTCCCACAGTAGGTAATGTATTACAAGAGTTAAACGGATTTACCTTTTATTTGGTGTTTCCACGGTAGGCAATGTCTTACAAGTGTTAAAGGGGATAAACCTTTTATTGGTGTTCCCACAGTAGGCAATGTATTACAAATACTAAAGGGGCTAAACTTTTATTGGTGTTTCCACAGTAGGTAATGTATTACAAGTACTAAAGGGGATAAACCTTTTATTGGTGTTTCCATGGTAGGCAATGTATTACAAGTATTAAAGGGCTTTACCTTTTATTTTGGTGTTTCCATGGTATGCAATGTATTACAAGTGTTAAAGGGCTTACCTGTTATTTGGTGTTTCCACGGAAGGTAATGTCTTACAATAATTAAAGGGCTTACCTTTTATTGGTGTTTTCAAGGTAGGCAATGCCTTACAATAATTAAAGAGGCTTACCTTTTATATGTGTTCAAATGACCAGTATTTCTTTTTTTGTTTGTTTGGTAGATAATCGATAGGCCTATTTGATTTATTTGACTTTGATGTCTTTCACTGATTAGGTCATCCGATCTCTCGGTCTTTGGTGATTTCCTTAACTTTGAGATGAATACTTTGGTGATTTCCTTAAAGGGGCGAGGGGGGAGTGATAGGGGGGGCGCGGGTCCTGGAGTGAAAAATGTTCCTGTTTGTTCCTATCAATTTAACTTATGTATAGGTGTAATGGGCATGGTGTACTGAGTTGAAATATGTCGTTGTTTTTTCCTGACGCTTTCGGTTGCCATGTAAATAGCGGCCATCTTGGATTTTGTCCCCAAATTTCACCAACTTCAATATCGATAGCCTTTTTATTTTTCAACACATTTGTTTCAAACTTGGCACACACCTTATTTGGTACAATATCTAAATTTGATCAGATCAGATTTTTGTTTCATTGGTAAGTTTTGATTTTATGAATTTTGAAAATAGCATATGAGAACAACCAAAAATATACAAAAATATTGTACAAAAAAATTCGAATTTTTCAAAGCGAAGAAATTGACATATAAAAAGGCATCTGACAATTTCTTTGTTTTCCTCCACTCATCATTCATACCAAATGTCATGAAGATACGTTGAAAAATAATAAAGTAGATAGGAAATAATGAACAAAAAAGGACATTTTGAGAAAATGGTATTTTTCTCTTATTTTCTGTTATTTGAATACATTTTCTCCGTAAACCTAAGAAAAGAGTAGGATAATACTTTGAAACATCATAAAACCTTGAGAAGCTCTCAACTTCTTCTTATTGACACTCTTTCAAGTGCACCAGCACTTTTTACTCATTTTGAGATGTGCCTTTTGATAATAGGTGCGCGGAATACGTTCGTAACTTCCAGCTGATATAAGGCAATATTCATAATAGATCCTCAAATAAGGTTGTTGTGGATAGCATTTATTGTGACAATCAAAATGAGTACCAACTTGCCATAAGTTTAGATAATATTTCTGTCTTTTATTGTATAATAGCTGTGTTGAAAGATAGACCTGTAATTGTTTCTAAAAATTCGTATAAATTCAAAGAATCGATATTGAGCTTCTTTTATGATATCATTATGACGGGAATGATCTGCTCTATCAAATAGTATGATAGACTAGATTTGTCCCATTTTCGGCAAAAATGGCATTGCCAGAACCCGCCCCCCCTCCTCTGTTTTGAGATGAATAATTGGGTGACTTCTTTAATTTTGAGATGAATTCTTGGGTGACTTCCTTAATTTTGAGATGAATTCTTGGGTGACTTCCTTAATTTTGAGATGAATTCTTGGGTGACTTCCTTAACTTTGAGATGAACTCTTGGGTGACTTCGTTAACTTTGAGATGAATTCTTGGGTGACTTCCTTAACTTTGAGATGAATTCTTGGGTGACTTCCTTAACTTTGAGATGAAACTTCTTACTTTTGAGATGAATTCTTGGGTGACTTCCTTAACTTTGAGATGATTTTTTGGGTGACTTCCTTCACTTTGTGATGAATTCTTGTCACTATCTACAGTTGTGTGCTATTTCCCCGTGAATTTTCTTATGTTGCTGATGTTAGTTCCAAGGTATGGGTTGTCTTTTAGTTTCTTTAAACCGGTGTTGAGTGTGACTGAAAGTGTTGTGCTTGGCCTTCCCTTTCTGTATCTGCTTTCATGGAAATCAATCCATTTCTAAAATACACCGTAAATGACGTCATAATAACATTGAAAATGCGTGTCTGTATTCGTTCTAATGAAAACACACAAGATATGCCACAATACAAATGTTGCAGTGAAATAAACATTCATGATTTACTCAAAGACATAGTAGGAACGGATATATTGTTAAGAAATAATTAGAACCATTAATGTTTTAAAGTATCATTTCTAATTATGAAGTATTGTATACATATATATATATATATATATATATATATATATATATATATATATATATATATATATATATATATATATATATCTATCTCTCTCTCTCTCTCTCTCTCTCTCTCTCTCTATCTCTCTCTACTCTATATATAAATACCTATCTCTCTCTCTCTCTCTCTCTCTCTCTCTCTCTCTCTCTCTCTCTCTCTCTCTCTCTCTCTCTCTCTCTCTCTCTCTCTCTCTCTATCTCCCTCCCTCCCTCTCTCTCTCTCTCTCTCTCTCTCTCTCTCTCTCTCTCTCTCTCTCCCTCCCTCCGTCCCCCTCCCTCTCTCTCTCTCTCTCTCTCTCTCTCTCTCTCTCTCTCTCTCTCTCTCTCTCTCTCTCTATCTCTCTCTCTCTCTCTCTCTCTCTCTCTCTCTCTCTCTCTCTCTCTCTCTCTCTCTCTCTCTATCTCTCTATCTATCTATCTATCTATCTATCTATTTATCTCTCTCTCTCTCTCTCTCCCTCCCCTCCCTCCTTCTCTCTCTATCTTTCTCTCTCTCTCTCTCTCTCTCTCTCTCTCTCTCTCTCTCTCTCTCTCTCTCTCTCTCTCTCTCTCTCTCTCTCTCTCTCTCTCTCTCTCTCTCTCTCTCTCTCTCTCTCTCTCTCTCTCTCTCTCTCTCTCTCTCTCTCTCTCTAAGTACCAAAAACTATCGGCATTTCTGCTCTAAAGGTTTAAACATTTTAAGAACAAACTCAAAGGAAATATCTTTCATCATACCGAGATTACCGCTCAACAGTGACATGGGCAAAAAATTAAATTATTAATGAGTTCTCGCTATCCTGTATGCAGTGTTATCAGATATACCTGTTTCTATATTATCCTTATTTATGTGTTAATGATTTGTTTCCCCTTGTTATATCATCCGTATATAATAAATATATTACTTCCTTCTAAGATAATGGGTCAAATGACGTCATCAACACACGATAACTGTGAAGTGGACTGCCCTGCTAACCGTCTGCAGCGGTGTGGGTCGAAACCTATTACCGCCTGTACCAGATTGAACCAGATCACGTGGGCAGCTGCCAGAACTTTACGACAACTTCATCGTTTACAACGCAACGTACAACGTCAATGGGAGTGGACAAATTGTGGTCTAGATGGTACGATTTTCGTAATCCTCTCTGTCTAATATTAACGATATCGATATTATCCTCTCTGTCTGATATTAACGCTATCGATAGTATCCTCTCTGTCTAATATTAATGCTATCGATATTATCCTCTCTGTCTAATATTAATGCTATCGATATTATCCTCTCTGTCTAATATTAACGCTATCGATATTATCCTCTCTGTCTAATATTAACGCTATCGATATTATCCTCTCTGTCTAATATTAACGCTATCGATATTATCTCTCTGTCTAATATTAACGCTATCGATAGTATCCTCTCTGTCTAATATTAACGCTATCGATATTATCCTCTCTGTTTAATATTAACGCTATAGATATATCTATCTCTCTGTCTAATATTAACGCTATCGATATTATCCTCTCTGTCTAATATTAACGCTATCGATAGTGATAACGCTATCTCTCTGTCTAATATTAACGCTATCGATAGTATCCTCTCTGTCTAATATTAACTATATCTATCGATATTATCGATAGTTTCCTCTCTGTCTAATATTAATATCTCTGTCTAATATTAACGCTATAGTATCCTCTCAGTCTTATATTAACCTATATCGATAATTTCCTCTCTGTCTAATATTAACGCTATCGATAGTATCTGTCTAATATTAACTATATCTGTTTAATATTAACGCTATCGATATTATCTCTCTCTGTCTAATATTAACGCTATCGATAGTTTCCTCTCTGCTCATATTAACGCGATAGTATCCTCTCTGTCTGATATTAATAATTTCTCTCTGTAATATTAACGCTATCGATAGTATCCTCTCTGTTTTCCTCTCTGTCTAATATTAACGCTATCGATATAATTCTGTCTAATATTCTATCTAGTTTCCTCTGTCTAATATTAACGATATCGATAGTATCCTCTATCGTCTGTCTGAATATTAACGCTAGCGATAGTTTCCTCTGTCTGTCTAATATTAACGCTATCGATAGTATCCTCTCTGTCTAATATTAACGCTATCGATAGTTTCTCTGTCTCATATTAACGCTATCGATTTCTAATATTAACGCTATCGATAGTATCCTCTCTGTCTAATATTAACGTATCTCTCTGTCTAATATTAACGCTATCGATAGTATCCTCTCTGTCTAATATTAACGCTAGCGATATCTAATATTAACGCTATCGATAGTTTCCTCTCTGTCTAATATTAACGCTATCTACAATATTAACGCTAGCGATAGTTTATCCTCTCTGTCTAATATTAACGCTATCGATATTATCCTCTCTGTCTGATATTAACGCTATCGATATTATCCTCTCTGTCTGTTTAATATTAATCTATCGATATTATCCTCTCTGTCTG
>JAXRKP010001640.1:22500-45000 GCA_037039925.1 Doris montereyensis
GAGCACGTGTCGTCTGTAACAACAATAAACTATGTGTTTAGTGAAGATAAAACAAGTGGGCATTGACATATTTATCTATGTGATTCGAATGGACCAGAGATTACGAGCAAAAGCTAAAAATTCACACGAGATTAATCCACCTTCATTATCATGTAAGATATTTTACGAAGTAAAGTTCCTTAAAGGCCATTACTACCCATAGAGCCAGAGCTTATCGGTTTCTATACCGTGAAGCGGAACAGGTGATAATGATCACTTCCTGGACAGAACGCTAGTATGACGCAGATTTTACTCCCAAACTAGCGCTTGTACCCATTTTGCAACTGGGTCGAGTGGGGAAATCCGTGTTACGTGTTTTTTTCAAAAGGAACACTACGTCGGGCCTGGTTTTGCCAGGGTTCGAATCAGGATCTCATGATACCCAGTCAGCAGCCTAACCACTCGGCCACCGACGCCACATATTCGACGAAGCAGTATATGAAGGCTTCATCGTGTCACAATCACTCAGGTATGGATGAAGTCCTGGTTAATGACACGCTGACAATATGCTCTCGTATGCACTGAAAAGAAAGCCTTACTGGATACTTTACTATTATTTAAGGTAGATTGAACAATGGCCCTTAACGGATATAATATCACCGGAGGCAAAGCGGATCGTCCTCTGAACGGTACAACTCGTACACGTCCACCGATCCTTGCGGGAGGGGGGGGGATTAGAGATTCTATGGGACATAAGTCGAGTTTGCAATGAGTAACGATCCTGGGGGGGGGGATTAGAGGTTCTACGAGACATAAGTCGGAGGTTGCAATGAGTACCGATCCTTGGGGAGGATTAGAGGTTCTTTCAGGGACATAAGTCGGAGTTTGCAATAAGTACCGATCGGGGGGGGGATTAGAGGTTCTACGGGACATAAGTCGAATATTCCAATGAGTACCGATCCTTGGGGGAGGATTAGAGGTTCTTTCAGGGACATGAGTCGGATATTCCAATGAGTATCAATCCTTGGGAGGGATTAGAGGTTCTTTCAGGGACATGAGTCGAAGATATTCCAATGAGTATCAATCCTTGGGGAGGATTAGAGTTTTTTCAGGGACGTGAGCCGAAGATTCCAAGGCGCCCCTTGAGCGGCGTGCATCCCCAACCGCCGAACCGAACCACAGTCCTTTTCATGGGAACTCAGTCCAATCGATGTTTGAGTTTCCCAACAAAAACCTCAATGACCAACAGTAAAGCTGCTTCGGAAAAGGAGCTAAGCAAACTGACGTATTGATAGGGTAGCCCTCTTTCTAACCCAATGTAACTTAGCAGGGCTCATGCGATCGCCGAACGTGGATTTTTCAGCCGCAGGGACTCACAACTGGCCCCGAGCCAGCTGAGGCTGTATGCGATTTTGCCGCCGTTTCAATGTTTTCTCGGAACTCAAACGACCCAAGTTACATTAATGAAGAAGAAGAAGAAGAAAATGACAAATTAATCTAAGCGATAGGAATCGACCAGAGATTACAATTCAATTCAATTTAATCATCTTTATTGATCCTTTAAAAAGAAAGGAAATTATACTTGTATTATCACAATTTCCGTTAGCAAAATAAAAAGAATACATAAATGCATTTACATTAAAAACAAATGTAACTCAAGTTACGATTAAAAGCTAAAAAATGAACACAATATTAATCTACATTCGTTATCATGTAATATATTCG
This sequence comes from Doris montereyensis, assembly GCA_037039925.1. Classification (NCBI taxonomy): domain Eukaryota; kingdom Metazoa; phylum Mollusca; class Gastropoda; order Nudibranchia; family Dorididae; genus Doris; species Doris montereyensis. The sequence goes on from JAXRKP010001640.1 coordinate 24,205, forward strand.
ACGAAACAGTATTACAAATGAAGGCTTTATGGTGGCACAAGCACTCAGATATGATAATGGATGAACTTTTGGTTAATGGTACTCTGTCAGTATGCTATCATATTACACTGAAAAGGCAGCGTTATTGGATAGTTTACTATTATTAGGGATAGACTTCAGTACCATTTGAAGTAAATAGGTAGAATGGGCTGGGAGTTAGGGTTAAAGTATGTTCAAGTAAATAGGTAGAAGGGGGTGGGAGTTAGGGTTCAAGTATGTTCAAGTAAATAAATAGAAGGTGACAGTTAGGGTTCAAGTATGTTCAAGTAAATAGAGAGAAGGGGGATGACAGTTAGGGTTCAAGTATGTTCAAGTAAATAGATAGAAGGGGTGACAGTTAGGGTTCACGTATGTTCAAGTAAATAGATAGAGAAGGGGTGACAGTTAGGGTTCAAGTATGTTCAAGTAAATAAATAGAAGGGGTGACAGTTAGGGTTCAAGTATGTTCAAGTAAATAAATAGAAAGGGGTGACAGTTAGGGTTCACATATGTTCAAGTAAATAAATAGAAGGGGTGACAGTTAGGGTTCAAGTATGTTCAAGTAAATAAATAGAAGGGGTGACAGTTAGGGTTCAAGTATGTTCAAGTAAATAAATAGAAGGGGTGACAGTTAGGGTTCAAGTATGTTCAAGTAAAAAGATAGAAGGGGTGACAGTTAGGGTTCAAGTATGTTCAAGTAAATAGATAGAAGTGGGTGACAGTTAGGGCTCACGTATGTTCAAGTAATGGTTCGATTCTGTCCGATGTCCGTGGGCTTTTTCTCTTGTTTTGGTCTTTTGTTATGGTCTCTTGTTTTGGTCTCTCGTTTTGGTCTCTTGTTTTGGTCTCTTGTTATGGTCTCTTGTTATGGTCTCTTGTTTTGGTCTCTCGTTTTGGTCTCTTGTTTTGGTCTCTTGTTATGGTCTCTTGTTTTGGTTTCTGGCTTTGGTCTTTTGTTTTGGTCTCTCGTTTTGGTCTCTTGTTTTGGTCTCTTGTTATGGTCTCTCGTTTTGGTTTCTTGTTTTGGTCTCTTGTTTTGGTTTCTTGTTTTGGTCTCTTGTTTTGGTTTCTTGTTTTGGTCTCTCGTTTTGGTCTCTTGTTATGGTCTCTTGTTTGGTTTCTTGTTTTGGTCTCTTGTTTTGGTCTCTTGTTTTGGTTTCTTGTTTTGGTCTCTTGTTTTGGTCTCTTGTTTTGGTCTCTTGTTTTGGTTTCTTGTTTTGGTTTCTTGTTATGGTCTCTCGTTTGGTCTCTCGTTTTGGTCTCTTGTTTTTTGGTCTCTCGTTTTGGTCTCTTGTTTTGGTTTCTTGTTTTGGTCTCTTGTTTTGGTTTCTTGTTTTGGTCTTTTGTTTTGGTTTCTTGTTTTGGTCTCTTGTTTTGGTCTCTTGTTTTGGTTTCTTGTTTTGGTTTCTTGTTTTGGTCTCTTGTTTTGGTCTCTTGTTTTGGTTTCTTGTTTTGGTCTCTTGTTTTGGTCTCTTGTTTTGGTTTCTTGTTTTGGTCTCTTGTTTTGGTCTCTTGTTTTGGTTTCTTGTTTTGGTTTCTCGTTTTGGTGTCTTGTTTTGGTCTCTTGTTTTTTTTGGTCTCTCGTTTTGGTCTCTTGTTTTTGTTTCTTGTTTTGGTTTCTTGTTTTGGTCTCTTGTTTTGGTCTCTTGTTTTGGTTTCTCTTCGACCCCATGGGGATATACCATCTCAAATAGGGGTTCCCTAACTGAAGTGCACGACCCCAAGAGGTGTGAGTTTTAATTGACATTACGGTTTTTAACTGTCATACTCACTTTTAATTGACATTACGGACTTTTCCTGTCATACTCACTTTTTTAATTGACATTACTGTTTTTTTAACTGTCATACTCACGTTTAATTGACATTACGGTTTTTAACTGTCATACTCACTTTTAATTGACATTACTGTTTTTAACTGTCATACTCACTTTTAATTGACATTACTGTTTTTAACTGTCATACTCACTTTTAATTGACATTACGGTTTTCCTATCATACTCACTTTTTAATTGACATTACTGTTTTTAACTGTCATACTCACGTTTAATTGACATTACTGTTTTAACTGTCATACTCACTTTTAATTGACATTACGGTTTTTAACTGTCATACTCACGTTTAATTGACATTACTGTTTTTTCCTATCATACTCGCGTTTAATTGACATTACTGTTTTTAACTGTCATACTCACGTTTAATTGACATTACTGTTTTCCTATCATACTCGCGTTTAATTGACATTACTGTTTTTAACTGTCATACTCACGTTTAATTGACATTACTGTTTTTAACTGTCATACTCACGTTTAATTGACATTACTGTTTTCCTATCATACTCGCGTTTAATTGACATTACTGTTTTTAACTGTCATACTCACGTTTAATTGACATTACTGTTTTTCTATCATACTCGCTCGCGTTTAATTGACATTACTGTTTTTAACTGTCTATAATTGACATTACTGTTTTCTATCATACTCGCGTTTAATTGACATTACTGTTTTTAACTGTCATACTCACGTTTAATTGACATTACGGTTTTAACTGTCATACTCACGTTTAATTGACATTACGGTTTTTAACTGTCATACTCACGTTTAATTGACATTACGGTTTTTAACTGTCATACTCACTTTTAATTGACATTACTGTTTTTAACTGTCATACTCACTTTTAATTGACATTACTGTTTTTAACTGTCATACTCACTTTTAATTGACATTACTGTTTTTAACTGTCATACTCACTTTTAATTGACATTACTGTTTTTAACTGTCATACTCACGTTTAATTGACATTACGGTTTTTGACATTACTGTCATACTCACTTTTAATTGACATTACGGTTTTTAACTGTCATACTCACGTTTAATTGACATTATTAACTGTCATACTCACGTTTAATTGACATTACTGTTTTTAACTGTCATACTCACGTTTAATTGACATTACGGTTTTTAACTGTCATACTCACGTTTAATTGACATTACGGTTTTTAACTGTCATACTCACCACTTTTAATTGACATTACTGTTTTTAACTGTCATACTCACTTTTAATTGACATTACTGTTTTTAACTGTCATACTCACTTTTAATTGACATTACTGTTTTTAACTGTCATAATTGCATACGTTCAATATTGTGTAATAATATAATGTGTTCATCAGCCGTTATCGTTACAATATTACACCGTGGATTTGATGTTTTATGTGGCACTGATATGCGCAAACAATAATATAATTCGGGTTCAGATCGTGTCTTGAACCGTTGCAGCTTTGTGGAGACCTCTGACGTCCCCAGATAAAGATAAAGATAAAGATGACGATGACGATAAAGATGAAGATGAAGACGAAGATGAAGATGAAGATGAAGATGAAGATGAAGATGAAGATAAAGATAAAGATAAAGATGACGATGAAGATGAAGATGAAGACGAAGATGAAGATGAAGATGAAGATGAAGATAAAGATAAAGATAAAGATAAAGATGAAGATGAAAATGAAGATGAAGATAAAGAAAAAGATAAAGAAAAAGATAAAGATAAAGATAAAGATAAAGATAAAGATAAGATAAAGATAAAGATGAAGATAAAGATAAAGATAAAGATGAAGATAAAGATAAAGATAAAGATAAAGATAAAGAAAAAGATAAAGAAAAAGATAAATATAAAGATAAGATAAAGATGAAGATAAAGATGAAGATAAAGATAAAGATAAAGATAAAGATAAAGATAAAGATAAAGATAAAGATAAAGATAAAGATAAAGATAAAGACTAAAGATAAAGATAAAGATAAAGATAAAGATAAAGATAAAGATAAAGATAAAGATAAAGATAAAGATAAAGATAAAGATAAAGATAAAGATAAAGATAAAGATAAAGATAAAGAAAAAGATAAAGATGAAGATGGACTAACAGTCCGTATCCTAGCACAAATGCGGACTCCCCGACATTACACCATGTATCCCCTGCAGGCCATTTCATTCAAGTCCTTCTCAACTCCCTGGGTAGCATACAATAAAACATCCTGTTATGCGCTTCGTACCAACACTTTAAAAAGATAATTCTTTCTATGGTTGGGTATTCATTCACACCTGAGTCAGGTGAGGAAAGTAGAGTGAAGTTCCTTTCCTAAGAGTACAATGTTGTGAAAAGAAGACATGGGTTAGCCATGGGTTTTAAATCAGTGTCGTCGTGATCAAAACTCTCAACACTACAGTTTCGCTACAACATTCCTTTACGTGCTCCTTTGCCGCACTGTTTGTTTGTTTGTTTTTTTCTCACTTTGCTTATAATTAGTTGTTCACAACGCTTTTTTTTTGTTGTGTTGTCATTTCTGAAGACTAAAAGCTGCATGTATATTCATCATCGTCATTCGTAGATCACCTTTGGCCCGGAGACTGAGTTTGTGTGGTTGACCCTAGCGACACCTCTGGTATGTCGGTATGTCAGGCTGACATTTGAAGACACACAGCAACCAAGTATCAGCGTCGAAATACTGGGATATCTTTACACTATACATTCCTGTACGTTTTCAATTTCTTTTCGACGTTGCTATCCATTATAATCCTATAATTAAACTCAAATTGCATAAGATGTTGTCTTTGTAGCCCGTTCTTACTTTCCCTCCAACATAAGAAGAAAAAAGAAACAATAATAAAAATTACCATCCTCCTCCTCCTTCGCCCCTCCCCCTCCCCCCACCAAAAAAAGATAATAAAAACGAAACAGAAACCCAACGTAAGCGAATAAACAAATGCACAAAAAGGCAAGCAAACCAAAAAATAATAGCCCAAAAAGCTAGATCTAGATATAGGTTACTTGGGGAGTGCATACATTCTACAACAAGGTTGGGGTGAGGTTTTTTTCATTTTCAACCAATTTCTTTCTTTTAATTTGCTACGATTACAAACACAAAAGGTTTGAGAGAAAACCAATTTTCCTTAAATAAATCATGGTAGGCTCCATTTCACCTAAGGTTTCAGAATTTACTTCCCTTTTTTGTTGATCTTTATTATTTTCAGTTGAGGATCATTACCTGGGTTGTCACATGATGACAGGCCATGAAGGCACGGTTGGTGTGAGTCATGACTATGCTATGTGCCGTACACTGTGCCAGGCACACGATTTGTCCATGATGACCATTGGCAACTCAAGTAGGCACATTCTAAATTGTCTATATTCGTATATTTATCTAGACATCAAGGTGAAATGTATGGTATCTGTCTTTATATCCCTTCGTCTATCTATCTATCTATCTATCTATCTATCTATCTATCTATCTATCTATCTATCTAACTAGCTATCTATCTATCTACTTATCTATATATCTATATGTATGTCTGTCTATCTATATACCTATCTATCTATCTATCTTTCTATCTATCTATCTATCTATCTATCTATCTATCTATCTATCTATCTATATATCTATCTATCTATCTATCTATCTATCTATCTATCTATCTATCTATCTATCTATATATCTATCTAATTATGTATCTATCTATCTAATTATCTATCTATCATCTATTTATCTATCTATCTATTTATCTATCTATCTATCTATCTATCTATCTATCTATCTATCTATCTATCTATCTATATATATATATATATATATATAAATCTATCTATCTATCTATCTATCTATCTATCTATCTATCTATCTATCTATCTATCTATCTATATATCTATCTATCTATCTATCTATCTATCTATCTATGTTCTATATGTCTATCTATCTATCTATGTATCCATATGTATATCTATCTATCTATCTATATATCTATCTATATATATATCTATCTATATATCTATCTCCCTATCTATCTGTATGTCTGTCTGTCTGTCTGTTTATCTATACATCTATCTATCTATGTATCTATCTATCTATATATATATATAGTTATATATATATATATATATATATATATATATATATATATATATATACATCTATCTATCTCTCTCTCTCTCTCTCTCTCTCTCTCTCTCTCTCTCTCTCTCTCTCTCTCTATATATATATATATATATATATATATATATATATATATATATATATATATATATATATATATATATATATATCTAAGCTGTCCTTCTCTCTATCTATATATCTATCTATCAGTCTATCTGTCAGTCTGTTATCTATTTATCTACTTACCTACCTATATCTCTCTCACTCTCTCTCTCTCTCTCTCTCTCTCTCTCTCTCTCTCTCTCTCTCTCTCTCTCTCTCTCTCTCTCTCTCTCTCTCTCTCTCTCTCTCTCTCTCTCTCTCTCTCTCTCTCTCTCTCTCTCTCTCTCTCTCTCTCTCTCTCTCTCTCTCTCTCTCTCTCTCTCTCTCTCTCTCTCTCTCTCTCTCTCTCTCTCTCTCTCTCTCTCTCTCTCTCTCTCTCTCTCTCTCTCTCTCTCTCTCTCTCTCTCTCTCTCTCTCTCTCTCTCTCTCTCTCTCTCTCTCTCTCTTCTTTCTTTTTATATATATATATATATATATATATATATATATATATATATATATATATATATATATATATGTACGTATATCTGTCTATCTATCTATGTACAACATGTATCTATTTGTCTACTTATCTAAATGATTCGTGAAAATGTCTCGTTTATATGTGCATGTGGTAGATTTGAATGTTATGTTTCTTCGCAAGAGTTGACGACATTAGTATGTCGTAGAATTCACTGCCCAGCTGATGGTGGTATCAATCTGAAGTTGCATCGAGTGGGAAATGTTGTGAAAAGTGTATCTCCCAATGAACGCAAAATCTGACCTCGAATTATCAGGAAACGATCGAAACCAGGATCTCTAGATCCCGATTCCAGTAGTTTCACTACAAAACCCCTGACACTATTCACTACCAAACCCCGACACTATTCACTACCAGACCCCCGACACTATTCACTACCAGACCCCCCAACACTATTCACTACCAAACCCCCGACACTATTCACAAACCCCCACCCCCCACACACTATTCACTACCAGACCCCCGACACTATTCACTACAAAACCCCCCGACACTATTCACTACCAAACCCCGGACACTATTCACTACCAAGCCCCCACCCCCACACACTATTCACTACCAAACCCCCCGACACTATTCACTACAAAACCCCCCGACACTATTCACTACCAAACCCCGGACACTATTCACTACCAAACCCCGGACACTATTCACTACCAAACCCCTGACACTATTCACTACAAACCCCCCCCGACACTATTCACTACCAAACCCCCACCCCCCAACACTATTCACTACCAAACCCCGACACTATTCACTACCAAACCCCCGATTCACTATTCATTCACTACCAAACCCCCCGACACTATTCACTACCAAACCCCCAACACTATTCACTACCAAACCCCCAACACTATTCACTACCAAACCCCAACACTATTCACTACCAAACCCCGACACTATTCACTACCAAACCCCCCGACACTATTCACTACCAAACCCCCAACACTATTCACTACCAAACCCCAACCCTATTCCTACCAAACCCCCAACACTATTCACTACCAAACCCCGGACACTATTCACTACCAAACCCCCAACACTATTCACTACCAAACCCCCGGACACTATTCACTACCAAACCCCTGACACTATTCACTATAAAACCCCCGGACACTATTCACTACCAAACCCCTGACACTATTCACTACAACCCAGACCTCGACCGACACTATTCACTACCAGAGACTATTCACCCCCCGACATTATTCACTACCAAACCCCCCGACACTATTCACTACCAAACCCCCATACTACTTGGTGGCCAATACCTACAACCAGGGTGGAATGATTGATGATGAGCATGATGTGTTGAACGTTTAACATCACACGGTGATTTGTGTCAACGTATGCTAATGATATAATCAATATTGACCAGGAGGGATCGTTTTTGAGATTAAAATGCATGGGGTGGGGGGGGGGGGACAGAGGGAAACCATGCAAAAGACATGAAAAAGATATAGAGAACGCATTAAACTTGATTGGAAACAGAGAATGAATTAAAATTGATTGGAAAAAAAACTATAACAGAGGAAATATATAGAGAACGCATTATAATTGATTGGAAAAAACTATAACAGAGGCAGGAAGAATCGCATAGGACAGAATGACATTCATACAGGGGTGCTGTCAATGATGCAACGTCCTTTGAGATAAGGTAATGGGGCAACTGTTGTTTATTCTATTTAAACACACAAGTAAGAGCGAGTCGAAATATGATCTGTATTAGACTTTGTTTTCACTCTATTTATACACAATGCGTAGGTACCTGCGAATGCATCACTTCCAACTACACCAGAGACCTCTACGGCCATGGGCATTGTAAGGACATCTGCTTCAACAGTTCGGATGTCCCGTGTGCAGGGAACGAAGACAGTCAATACTTTGCCACGTATAACGTCATAGGTCTGTTTCTTTACTTCGTTTATACATGATGAAAAGAAAAGGTTTTCACTCAAAGTCACCACACTCCTTTCTCCCTATCATAAGCTAAGCTGGATTCATAGCGTGCATGTTTGCAATTAATTAATTCATTCATTCATTCATTCATTCATTCATGAATTCATTCATTTATTTTTTTATCCATTCGTTCATTCATTCACTCAGTCATTCATTTATTTATTCGTTCTTCCATTCGTTCATTCATTCGCTCACTCATTTATTCGTTCATTCATTCGCTCACTCATTTATTCGTTCATTCATTCGCTTACTCATTTATTCTTTCATTCATTCAATCATCCTTCCACTCATTCATGAATTCACTTTTGTTACTTTCATTTTTCAGGTATTTTTGTAGTTGTTGTCGTTTTTGCCATTTTGTTTGTGTTTTGTTGTTGTTCTGTTGTTGTTGTTGTTATTGTTATTATTGTTGTTGTTATTGAGCATCATTTTCTGAAGCATCATTATTGCTGTTTAAAATCTAAACTCATTCTTTGTTTTATCGATGATAAGCATTGTACATTATACTAATCATACATTTTGTGTAAAATCTACACAGACTTCGCATGTCCAGAGTTTACAATCAATGACACTGAGGTGGCAGAAACGGCAGTGGTCAGTTCGCCACTGGTCAACATCACCACAGCCACGTCTTGGACACTCCATTGCCAGAAAGGATTCCATTTCAACCAGTCGTCTACGTCTAGCATCACAACGCAGTGTTACAACTTTGGTGTCTGGCTCCCTTCAGTAGCTTCCTATGAGTGTGTTCGTAAGTAGAACAAATACTTTCTGGATATGCTACACTGTTATATTATACTTATTCATTCATCTATTGGCACAGTCTTGAAAGATTTGTATTGTGATTATTTTTGTGTTGACCTGTCATACTCCAAATTGAGCGATGTGCATATACTCTCTCTCTCTCTCTCTCTCTCTCTCTCTCTCTCTCTCTCTCTCTCTCTCTCTCTCTCTCTCTCTCTCTCTCTCTCTCTCTCTCTCTCTCTCTCTCTCTCTCTCTCTCTCTCTCTCTCTCTCTCTCTCTCTCTCTCTCTCCTCTCTCCTCCTCCCTCCCTCCTCCCTCCCTCCCTCCCTCCCTCCCTCCTCCCTCCTCCCTCCCTCCATCTCTCTCTCTCACCCACATACACACACACACAATCTCTCTCTCTCTCTCTCTCTCTCTCTCTCTCTCTCTCCTCTCTCTCTCTCTCTCTCTCTCTCTCTCTCTCTCTCTCTCTCTCTCTCTCTCTCTCTCTCTCTCTCTCTCTCTCTCTGTCTCTCTCTCTCTCTCTCTCTCTCTCTCTCTCTCTCTCTCTCTCTCTCTCTCTCTCTCTCTCTCTCTCTCTCTCTCTCTCTCTCTCTCTCTCTCTCTCTCTCTCTCTCTCTCTCTCTCTCTCTCTCTCTCTCTCTCTCTCTCTCTCTCTCTCTCTCTCTCTCTCTCTCTCTAGTTTCTCTCTCTCTCTCTCTCTCTCTTCTCTCTTTCTATTTATCTCTCTATCTATCCGTTCATCAATCCATCTATCTATTTATCTGTCTATCTATCAAGCTAGTTTGGTCAATCTGTCTATCTATCTATCTATCTATCTATCTATCTATCTATCTATCTATATATATATATATATATATATATATATATATATATATCCACTTACATTCACCCATAACTCAAGTCTCATAATTTGGAGAAGAAAAGTTAAAGCCTCGAAATGATAGGCTTTTCCCGTTTGATAAACGCCACGGACTAGACGTTATACTAAAAACAGCGTCTTGGTCTTCTCCCATCAGCTATTGATATCTTTCTTATTATCTCAGCGGAGTAAGGACAATTTTGCTCAGCAAAATGTGAATTCGAACCCACGACCTGACAGTCAACGCATCTGACTGTTTATCACTTGATCAAGGATACCATCACTACTTAAATCCCCCCCACCCCCTCACCCCCGCTTTCACTCAAGGACCTCATGTCAAAACAAGTGTTTACGTGTGTGCTTGAAACACAGGAATTTATTTTTCTTTCTCAGTGTGTAGGTGTGTGCCGGGTGTGGTTGTGTGTGTGGTTCTGTGTGTGTGTGTGTGTGTGTGTGTGTGTATATGTGTGTGGTTGTGTGAGTGATATGTGATTATTCCTCGGACTGTAAACGTGTATGTATGTGTATGTGTGTGCATATGTGTGTTTATTTCTTGTTCCTCCCAGATGGCCCGAAAAACTATCCTCTTTATGACAAAGAGCAATGTTTCCATCCATCTTACAGGTGTTGACTCACAAATAGCAATGTTTCCATCCGTCTTGCAGGTGTTGACTCACAAATAGCAATGTTTCCATCCATCTTACAGGTGTTGACTCACGAATAGCAATGTTTTCATCCATCTTACAGGTGTTGACTCACAAATAATAATGTTTCCATCCATCTTACAGGTGTTGACTCACAAATAGCAATGTTTCCATCCATCTTACAGGTGTTGACTCACAAATAGCAATGTTTCCATCCATCTTACAGGTGTTGACTCACAAATAGCAATGTTTCCATCCATCTTAAGGTGTTGACTCACAAATAGCAATGTTTCCATCCATCTTACAGGTGTTGACTCACAAATAACAATGTTTTCTATCCATCTTACAGGTGTTGACTCACAAATAACAATGTTTCCATCTATCTTACAGGTGTTGACTCACAAATAGCAATGTTTCCATCCATCTTACAGGTGTTGATTCACAAATAGCAATGTTTCCATCCATCTTACAGGTGTTGACTCACAAATAACAATGTTTCCATCCATCATACAGGTGTTGACTCACAAGCAACAATGTTTCTATCCATCTTACAGGTGTTGACTGTGGTCAACCACCGATGCCAGCCGATAGCAGCATCAATTCTACTGTGACCGGCACCTGTGGAGACACAGTCAACTACACCTGCAATGGCGGACATGGAGTGGGCTTTCAATGGCACTTACGACCAACTTCAGATCACCTGTCGGGAAGATGAAAATTGGGGTCCAGCCATTCCAGCGTGCTCTTGTAAGTTTTCCAATTCTCTCCATTTCTGTTGTAAATGGAAATTAGCAAGGGCAGCCAGTTGTATACAAAGATCTAAAAGGAATACAATGCAATACCACAGTGGTCAGCGTCCTTGACCTAGTGGTTAGGTTGCCGGACTTGGGATCATGAGGTACTGGGTTCGAATCTTAGCCAGTTTAGTTGCGACACTGTATTCTTTAGGAAAGACACTCAACACGTATTTTTTTTCCGACTCGACCCAGGTGAAAATGGGTACCAGCAACTCCTTCGGGGTGAAAATCTGCGACAGACTAGCGTCCTATCCAGGAGGTAATTATTATCATCTGTTCAATTTTACGCTATAGACAATGGGAATAAGTATCGACTATAAGGGCCTTTAGGGAACTTCGCTTAATTTACTACTACATATACTGCAGTAGGTTGATAGCAAATAAAGAAAATACAGATGGAAATGAATGGCCTCAGACTCAGAGGACACGGACAGAGATGATCTACTACGTTCGTGTTCGCCTTCAGCGATAACAAGGACATGAAATGAATATTGAAGAGATAACAAAAACATGCAATAAATATTTAAGAGATAACAAGGACATGAAATGAAATTTGAAGAGATATCAAGGAATGAAATAAATATTGAAGAGATAACAAAGACATGAAATAAATATTGAAGAGATAACAAAATGAAATGAATATTGAAGAGATAACAAGGACATGCAATAAATATTGAAGAGATAACAAAGACATGAAATAAATATTGAAGAGATAACAAAAACATGAAATGAATATTGATGAGATGACAAGGACATGAAATGAATATTGATGAGATAACAAGGACATGAAATAAATATTGTAGAGATAACAAAGACATGAAATAAATATTGAAGAGATAACAAAGACATGAAATGAATATTGATGAGATAACAAGGACATGAAATAAATATTGAAGAGATAACAATGACATGAAATGAATATTGATGAGATAACAAGGACATGAAATAAATATTGAAGAGATAACAATGACATGAAAATAAATATTGAAGAGATAACAAAGACATGAAATGAATATTGATGAGATAACAAGGACATGAAATGAATATTGATGAGATAACAAGGACATGAAATGAATATTGATGAGATAACAAGGACATGAAATGAATATTGAAGAGGTAACAAGGACATGAAATGAATATTGATGAGATAACAAGGAAATGAAATGAATATTGAAGCTACGTAGGAACAATGAAGCGACAAAGGAATAAACAGAAACAAAATATTTGGGCACCAGACAGAATCGAACACGACCTCTGCATCAGCACCCATGGTTCAAATCTCAAAGTTTGAAAAAGGGAAAGCTTTGTGTGATGTCTCAAAGCCTGTAAACCACAGCCTTTCCAAATGTATGCAGGCTTTAACTGTAAACCAGAGCCTTTCCAAATGTATGCAGGCTTTAACTGTAAACCAGAGCATTTCCAAGTGTATGCAGGCTTTAACTGTAAACCACGACAGCCTTTCCAAATGTATGCAGGCTTTAACTGTAAACCACAACCTTTCCAAGTGTATGCAGGCTTTAATTGTAAACCACAACCTTTCCAAGTGTATACAGGCTTTAAGTGTAAACCACAGCCTTTCCAAGTGTATGCAGGCTTTAATTGTAAACCACAACATTTCCAGGTGTATGCAGGCTTTAATTGTAAACCACAACATTTCCAAGTGTATGCAGGTTTTAAGTGTAAACCAGAGCCTTTCCAAGTGTATGCAGGCTTTAACTGTAAACCACGACAGCCTTTCCAAATTTATGCAGACTTTAACTGTAAACCACAGCCTTTCCAAATGTATGCAGACTTTAACTGTAAACCAGAGCCTTTCCAAATGTATACAGGCTTTAATTGTAAACCACAACCTTTCCAAATGTATGCAGGCTTTAATTGTAAACCACAAGCCTTTCCAAGTGTATGCAGGCTTTAATTGTAAACCACAACCTTTCCAAGTGTATGCAGGCTGTAATTGTAAACCACAACCTTTCCAAGTGTATGCAGGCTTTAAGTGTAAACCACAGCCTTTCCAAATGTATGCAGACTTTAACTGTAAACCAGAGCCTTTCCAAATGTGTGCAGGCTTTAACTGTAAACTACAGCCTTTCCAAATGTATACAGACTTTAACTGTAAACCACAGCCTTTCCAAAGGCAGACTTTAACTGTAAACCACAGCCTTTCCAAATGTATGCAGGCTTCAACTGTAAACCACAGCCTTTCCAAATGTATGCAGACTTTAACTGTAAACCAGAGCCTTCCCAAATGTATGCAGGCTTTAACTGTAAACCACGACAGCCTTTCCAAATGTATGCAGACTTTAACTGTAAACCAAAAGCCTTTCCAAGTGTAGGCAGGCTTTAATTGTATACAGTCTTTCAAGTGTAGGCTGTAACTGTAAACACACAGCCTTTCCAAGTGTATGCAGGCTTTAACTGTAAACCACAGTCTTTCCAAATGTATGCAGCTTTCATTGTAAACCACAGGCTTTCCAAGTGTATGCAGGCTTTAACTGTAAACCACAGCCTTTCCAAGTGTATGCAGGCTTTAACTGTAAACCACAACCTTTCCAAGTGTATGCAGGCTTTAACTGTAAACCACAGCCTTTCCAAGTGTATGCAGGCTTTAACTGTAAACCACGACACTCCTTTTCCAAGTGTATACAGGCTTTAACTGTAAAGCTTTACGACAGGCCTTTCAAGTGTATACAGGCTTTAACTGTAAAACACGACAGCCTTTCCAAGTGTATACAGGCTTTAACTGTAAGCCACGACAGCCTTTCCAAGTGTATACAGGCTTTAACTGTAAACCACAGCCTTTCCAAGTGTATACAGGCTTTAACTGTAAACCACAGCCTTTCCAAGTGTATACAGGCATTAACTGTAAACCACAGCCTTCCCAAGTGTATACAGGCTTTAACTGTAAATCACAGCCTTTCCAAGTGTATGCACGCTTTGGCAACAGTTACGGGGTTTCAATATCTACTTCCTGTTCCTGTTCTTCACTACGGACACGCCCTTTGCCTCACTGTTGGTTTATTCTGTTCATCTTCAGCAAATGCAAAAAATGGAATGCAACGTCTTGTGGGCTGAACTGTATAAACAAAGATTACGGTTGATCACTTTGATAGTTTTAAAATGTGGCATCGATTACCGACTCTCTCTATCTCTGTCTGTCTTTGTTTCTGTTTCTATCTCTCTCTCTCTCTGTCTGTCTATCTGCCTGTCCGTATGTATGTCTGTCTGTCTGCCTGTCTGTCACTGTCTGTCTGTCTGTCTGTTTCTCTTTCTGTCTCTCTGTCTCTCTGTCTCTGTCACTGTCTCTGTCTCTGTCTCTGTCTCTATCTCTGTCTGTCTGTCTGTCTGTCTGTCTGTCTGTCTGTCTGTCTGTCTGTCTGTCTGTCTGTCTGTCTCTCTCTCTCTCTCTCTCTCTCTCTCTCTCTCTCTCTATCTCTCTCTCTCTCTCTCTATCTATCTCTCTCTCTCTCTATCTATCTATATATCTATCTATCGCTCTATCTATCTATCTATCTATCTATCTATCTATTTATCTATCAATATATCTGTATCTCTTCTCTCTCTCTCTCTCTCTCTCTCTCTCTCTCTCTCTCTCTCTCTCTCTCTCTCTCTCTCTCTCTCTCTCTCTCTCTCTCTCTCTCTCTCTCTCTCTCTCTCTCTCTCTCTCTCTCTCTCTCTCTCTCTCTCTCTCTCTCTCTCTCTCTCTCTTACTCTCTCACCTACACAAGGATTAAAAGCAAACCAATTTGTTTTATGTTCTTCAGTAAAGAAGTGCTTACCGACACCTGTCGTCATGCAAGCAAGTATCCAGAACAGGCAGCAGGCTACGTCTATGGGGACAACATCACCTATCTCTGTGATGACAGTGCTCACTTCCTGCCTGAAGAAATCTCAAACAAAACCATCTCTTGTCAGAGCTCTGGTGAATGGGAAAACATGGAGGCTCGGTGTACACGTGGGTCCCATTTTAAATTGAAATTTACCCCATCCACCATATGCAACAGTGGCATCGGTGGCTGAGTGGTTAGGCTGCCGGACTCGGGATGATGAGGTTACGAGTTTTAAATCGTAGCAAAGCTAGGTCCGATCATGTGTTCCTTGGGAAAGACATTTAAAGACGCCATTTTCTCCCCTCAACCCAGACGCAAATGAGTACAAGCACTAGTTTGGGAATAAAAAAATCTGCGTCAGACTAGCGTTCTGTATTATCATCTGTTCCGCTTCATGCTATATAGTTTGGGATAAACTTCGGCCCTATGGGTGGTACTGGTTTGAAAGAACTACCAAAATATGCAATGATCTCAGGGTATACGTAGGTCAACCCAAGAAGACTACTGGCATTTTTCGGCTTTAAAAAATAAAATAAATCTTTGACTTCGTCTTTCTTTTACTGGATGGATGATGTTGGGATTTGCTTGGAAAGAGGAGGGGGGAGGGGGAAGGGTTGTTATTGTTAGAATTTATTTCTTGTTTTTCATGTCTTATTCTTTGCTACTTAGTTTGTGTGGTGTGTGTATGTGGGGGTGGCTGTTTAGATGAGGGGGGTTAATTATAAATGCACATGGTCACTGTTTGTAAATAGAGTCCACGAGTTTGTAGCTAAAGATTACGTTACATCAAAGTCAAAAAGCAACGCCATTTTAATTTCATTTCGTATAGATTTTATATCACTTGATGTTCTTCCTGTTTCATGACATTTCAAGAATTGTCTTTGTTTGTTTGTTTGTTTGTTGACAGGTTTCAGATGTCCATCGCAACCCCCGGGTCTTCCCACACATACGTGGAAGTGGACAGTTTCACTCAAGCCACATACATTTGTGTCAAAGGAGCGGAATTTTCCGATCGCTCTCTACAGCAAAATGTGACGTGCAACCTGACGTCATTGTATTGGAATACAGTCGATGGCTGCGAACCTCTGAGTGAGTAGATCTACGGTGTTGTGGAGAAACTTGGACTGGATTTGGTTTATGCATTTTCTTACCTATTTCATGTTTGTGTCTTCGTTTGGTTGATGGGCTAGCTTGTTTGTATTAAAAATATATATTTAAAATCATCTTATTGACTTCCGGTCAACATGGCTGACACCTGTTAACATCAGCTTTTCAGCTCAGTGATGGCTGCGAAGTCTGATGACCTCGATAGCGGAAGGCCCCAACTCAGTCAAGTCAGAGTTTACTAGTCGGACACCCTGCGAGCAGCCAAGTAGATCTACATTTCCCATTTCCATTAAAAACGCATGACCTCTCAAAACCGCTATATACTCACAGCTGTCCAAGAGTTACTGTGCACACGGATTACTTTTTTTACTTACTTTATTTCATTTTTTATTGATACAGACGAAAGAGCAGCTGTGTAAGACGTTCATATCAACTTTGATCTGCCGACACAGTTCAGAGTTGCTTAATTTTGCCTAATCATCATAATGTTCTATACTGAAAAAATGTTGCAAGAAGATAGACGATTGCGATTTTTTCTTTTGCATTTATTCAGCCAATGGATATATTTTTATACTGGTATCTTGTTGCTGCCGTTGATGGTGGCTGTGATGGTGGTGGTGGCGATAGTGGTGGCGATGATGATGATGATGATGATGATGATGATGATGATGATGATGATGATGATGATGATGATGTGTGATAGGCGTGAGAGAAAGGGATGAGGAGATAAGCGGATCGTCCCAATATCTGGGGAAATGTTCAATGTTATTTTTCTTTGCCATAGACAATAACATTCAAAGGAGTAAGATACTACCTTTTGTTGACTGGATTTAAAAAAATGTATTGATTTGTTTTTGGTGGGTTTACACAAAAATGATTGCTGTTTTTGTTCGGGTTTTGTGTGTGCGTGTTGAAATTGATGTGTTACTCTTCTTTCACCAGCATCTCTATCAGGTCACGCATGTCCAGCACTCCAGGGCAAACGGCTAGACAACAGCTTCGTAACTGAAGTCTCGACGCGCAGTCTGATGGACTGTGCCTTGAAATGCCTGGCCAGTTCCCAGTGTAACAAATTCAGCCACCCAACACGAGACTCGCACGAGCAAGACAACGCGTTCACTGCCTGCTTGCTATCGTTGGACGGAAACAACCCCACGTTTGACGTCGTTGATGACGTCATGTGGAATACGTATACTATCAAGGAGTCTGCTGATGATTTTCTCTGCTGTGCGTCCAAGTGGTCGTCAGACAGGGACGTGGTGATGGTGTTGTGTCTGAGTTGTCCAGCTGATTGGAGGGGACATTAGACGTTTAAGGCTGCACACAGAGAGGGTTCGCTTTCGCCTCCTTTTCAACCTGTCTCTCCTTTTGATACCCGGAAATTTGGTGATTGGCGAATTTTATATAATGAAGGAAATGTATTGGGCGCGCTAGAGTGGATTCCTCTCCTTTTTTTTGCTAGCAATTCCCTAGAGGTGAAGAGTGATAAATAAACGCTACACTGAATTTCAATCATTTTGCTCCTACCAAATCCGTTGCGTGACTGTACACACATGTGCGCGTAAGACATGTTTTACGGAGAGATGTGATAACAGATTTCCTAAATAAATCCTGAAACCCCCTCCCCCAAAAAAAGAAACAACAGAGAAAAAATTTCCAGGAAACGTTGACATGCAACATTGTTATGTAGGATAATACATCCCCATCGTTTGGTTCTTCTTCCGTTAGATTATTAGATGATAGTGTTCATCAAATTGTCCAGCTTGAGTGGGTTCTCTCTACCCATTATCGAAGTCCGTTTTGCTATCAAATAAAAATATGAAAGCAGCATTAGAACACGATACTATCCTCGTCCATCTTTTACAACTGGCAGAGAGGGCGAATCTACTCTTTGCTTCCACTCCTCCTTTCCTCTTCTTTCCTTTTCGTCTCCTTAAAAGGTGTGGTGGGAAAGGAGGCAAAGCGAAGCCACTCTGTTTGCAGCTTAATGTGTAGTCAGGGTAAAGATAAACAGTGAGACAATGGGTGTAGTCAGGGTAAAGACAAAAAATAGTGAGACAATGGGTGTAGTCAGGTAAAGACAAAAATAGTGAGACAATGGGTGTAGTCAGGGTAAAGACAAACAGTGAGACAATGGGTGTAGTCAGGGTAAAGACAGAAAACAGTGAGACAATGGGTGTAGTCAGGGTAAAGACAAAAAATAGTGAGACAATGGGTGTAGTCAGGGTAAAGACAGAAAATAGTGAGACAATGGGTGTAGTCAGGGTAAAGACAAAAGACAGTGAGACAATGGGTGTAGTCAGGGTAATAAAGACAATCAGTGAGACAATGGGTGTAGTCAGGGTAAAGACAATCAGTGAGACAATGGGTGTAGCCATGGTGAAGACAATCAGTGAGACACTGGGTGTAGTCAGGGTAATAAAGACAATCAGTGAGACAATGGGTGTAGTCAGGGTAATAAAGACAATCAGTGAGACAATGGGTGTAGTCAGGGTAATGAAGACAATCAGTGAGACAATGGGTGTAGTCAGGGTAATAAAGACAAAAGACAGTGAGACAATGGGTGTAGTCAGGGTAATAAAGACAATCAGTGAGACACTGGGTGTAGTCAGGGTAATGAAGACAATCAGTGAGACACTGGTTAGTCAGGGTATGGTAAAGACAATCAGTGAGACACTGGGTGTAGCCATGGTGAAGACAAACAGTGAGACACTGGGTGTAGTCAGGGTAAAGACAAACAGTGAGACAATGGGTGTAGTCAGGGTAAAGACAAACAGTGAGACAATGGGTGTAGTCAGGGTAAAGACAAACAGTGAGACAATGGGTGTAGTCAGGGTAAAGATAAACAGTGAGACAATGGGTGTAGCCAGGGTAAAGATAAACAGTGAGACAATGGGTGTAGCCAGGGTAAAGACAAACAGTGAGACAATGGGTGTAGTCAGGGTAAAGATAAACAGTGAGACAATGGGTGTAGTCAGGGTAAAGACAAACAGTGAGACAATGGGTGTAGTCAGGGTAAAGACAAACAGTGAGACAATGGGTGTAGCCAGGGTAAAGATAAACAGTGAGACAATGGGTTTGTCGAAACAATGACACGAAGTAAATACTAAAGACTAGTAGGAACAAACACGAGACAAAATGGAATATAAAGGAATGGACAGAGAAAACAGCTGTAAGTTTCCGTTTCAAAGGTCCCCTCGGGGCTCGAACGTCTCAGTGGAAGAAGAAGAAGAAGTCTCAGTAGAAGAAGAAGAAGAAGAAGACGAAGAAGAAGAAGAAGAAGAAGAAGAAGAAGAAGAAGAAGAAGAAGAAGAAGAGAGAAAATCTGAGGTTCCAGACAGAATTTGATTTCGTGACCTCCGCGTCATCGTGTCGCCATGCGCATAGGGAGCACTAGTAGCGACGCCCCTTAACATGGTTAACGTAGTTATCAAGCCCGAACATGCGTCCTCTTTTCATTCCTTTTGATTTGTGCCACTAAGTGATTTGAGGAGGAGGAGGGGGGGGAGGGGGGAGGAAGTTTTGTAAGATTCTTAAAAATATTTTGCCCGGACTGCCCTTTAAACAGTCAAAGGATATTTTAACGTACACAGAACACGGGATCTCCTTTCTATCGTCTATTTCCAATGGGACTAGTTGTCGATCTCCCTACTTTGACCCGAATTTTTTAGAAAACTTAAAAACTTGTCGGCACTTTACCTCTGGACTACCTTGACCCCCTCTCTTTTCATGGCGAGGATTTGGGTGCCCATGACGTAGGTTGCCAGTACAATTCTATTTGGTGCCAACATTTTTAACGATTTTACACCAGTCCCTGACATACGGTCATGCAAACAACAGCAAAAGCAACACCAACAGCAACAGCAACAGAACAGCAACAGCAAAGCAACAGCAACAGCAACAAGCGATCATAAGAATAAATTCTCATCCTTGAGATTTGTGAAAATTGCAACAGTTGAAAGAAGAATGGCAGGAATAGGACCTCTTCCACCAGTTGTCGTTGGTGAAGAGTGTGTGTGTAGGTGTGTGTGTAGGTGTGTGCGTGGGGGTAGATGTGTGTCTGTGTCTGTGCGAGTGGGTGTGGTTGTGCCACTTATGATACCTACATGGATGCACCATGCTTGGCCTCTAGCACCATGTTGACTTCTGCACAAATACAAAATCGTATGCCAACAAAGCAAATTTGCGCAAACAATTTATGAAGCAATATATTATTATTATTATTATTATTATTATTATTATTATTATTATTATTATTATTATTATTATTATTATTATCATTATTATCATCATC
>JAXRKP010001640.1:55000-105164 GCA_037039925.1 Doris montereyensis
TGATGGATTGATGGAGAGATCAAAGAGTGGATTCAAAGCTGTGTGGATGGATGTGTGATGGATTGATGGAGAGATCAAAGAGTGGATTGAAAGCTGTGTGGATGGATGTGTGATGGATTGATGGAGAGATCAAAGAGTGGATGGAAAGCTGTGTGGATGGATGTGTGATGGATTGATGGAGAGATCAAAGAGTGGATTCAAAGCTGTGTGAATGGTTGTGTGATGGATTGATGGAGAGATCAAAGAGTGGATGAAAAGCTGTGTGGATGGATGTGTGATGGATTGATGGAGAGATCAAAGGGTGGATTGAAAGCTGTGTGGATGGTTGTGTGATGGATTGATGGAGAGATCAAAGAATGGATTGAAAAGTGTGTGGATGGATATGTGATGGATTGATGGAGAGATCAAAGTGTGGATTGAAATGTGTGTGGGTGGTTGGATGGATAGAAAATGGGTAGAAGGACTGATGAGTCCGGGAGAACTAAAATGAAATGTGCCCATGGAGGAATAGTTTAAATATGATCCTCATTCCTGCAGCCAATTCAACCCTATTATTGGAAAATTGTTTAGAGTACAAATTTTGATTTCTTTTTATATGGGGTCCCCCCCCCCCCCTCCCCCAGAAATGAGGGCATGGGCCTGGGGCTGCTACTTCCGCCGCCCCTCAACAGCCCTTTTTTGTCACTGTGGGCCTAGGTGAGTGGTTAGGTGGATGGACGTGTGAATGAGTAGATGGATAAATAAATGGATACATTGATAGTTGGTTTGATGGATGTATAGATGGGTAGATGGTGAATAGATTGATCGATGTAATAATGAATGGATTGATAGGTGTATGAATGGATGGATGTATGAGAGTCTGACTGAAGTGAAAGGACAGATGGTTAGATGGATGAATGGGTGGAAGAATGGATGGATCGATGAGTGGATGGATGGGTGGATGGATGGGTAGATGGATGGGTGGATGGATGAGTGGAAAATGGATAGATGAGTGGATGGATGGGTCGAATGACGGATGGATGAGTGGATGGATGGGTTGATTGATGGATGGAAGAATGGATGGATGGGTATATGGATGAGTGGATGGATGGGTTGATTGATGGATTGAAGAGTGGATGGATGGGTGGAATGAGGCATGGATGAGTGGGTGAATGGGTGCAATGATGGATCTACCCCGAGTGGGTGGATGGGTTGAATGATGGAGGGGTCACTGGATTGATGGGTGGAAGGATGGATGGATTGATGAGCTGCTGAGTGGATGAATGGGTGGACGGATGTATGGATCGATTAGTGGATGAGTGGATGGATTGGTTGAATGATGGATGGATGAGTGGAATGATGGATGGATGAGTGGGTGGCCAGTTGAATAGAGACGTAACATTTTGGTCAGTTGACAGACGTTTTGCGGGTATTATTGGGTGATTGGCAGTTTAGCGAAAGTTGATCCGGCGTCATGAAAATTCGTCGCATAATATATATATTTGTCCCGTTTCGGCGGAATCAGTGACGTAGACGTTTTTCTTTGCACGGGTGATACTAGTGAAAGTAATCAGAATTCTGTGTAGCTGTTTTTACCACGTAGGGTTAATGTTATCGCTGGCCCTATATATTCTATCTAGCTCTATATCTAGCTCTACTTACAAATCGATTCTCAGACGAAATGCAACTTATAAAGTAGATCTAGATCTAGATCTAGATCTAAATCTAGCTCCTAGATCTAGATCTAGATCTAGCTTTTATTAAGATTTAGAAACTAGATTCTAAATCGAGGTCTCGGGCATTTTTAATTTAAATTACTGAATCAGACCATGGAAATCTAGAATCCAGAGAATACTATTCTAGACTCGGGGAGGAATACCATACTTAGAATCTAGATCTAGAATCTAGATCTATACTATGATACTTGGGTATCCCATTTAGTTTTTCGACTTCCAGGCAAATGGGTATGCCGGCGATACAAACGGTCATAAATCATAAAGTTATTGTTATAATTATAGATCTAGTCTAGATTAAATACTAGAATCTAGATTCTTAGAATTCTAGCTCTAGAGCTAAGATCTAGATCTAGACTCTAGTTCTAGACCTACTGATTACATCAAAACCCAGTGAAAAAAAAGAGGGGTTCTCACCCCTGAATAAAAGACATCTCATAAAATCAAATAGAAAATCTAGATCTAATTAATACTTTTACTCGATAAAAAAAACAACTTATCTGATAATTAATACTATTTGGCATAATAATTTTAAAAAACATCACATGGGGCATCAATTTGGGAGTGTAGTTGAAGTTTTGGTCTATCAAAATCATGTGATATTTTAATTGAAAGGCCAAAAATCTTCTGTCAATGGGAAATAAAAGGGATATGATTCCAACTCAAGGCATGTTTTTTGTTGAAAGACTCCCATAGTTGGGCACACAATATCACCATCCCTGACGGCCATCACTATTCGGCATTAATGACGAGTGACCTTGGCATTGCTCATTAACAATGAATGATGATCTTTTGCACAATCTTCGTTAATGATGAATGAATTGACCGCTACTACTGATTGATAGGGTAGCCCCTTTCTTACCCAATGCAATTAGTTGGGCTCACCCGACGCCCGAAGGTGGATGAATCAAGACGACTCGCAACTGACCCCGAAGCCAGCTGGGGCCAGAATCGACTTTGTCGTCATGCCAAGGGTTCTCTCGGAGCTCAAACGACCCATGTGACATTATAATAGGAGTACTACTACTACTAAAACATTCATGCATTTTAATTTGTCATCTGATGTCTTATTCTTCCATTGAGATATCTGCATCTTCATCAATCAAGGACAAAAATATAAAATAAACATCTAAATTTGAGTTTGAAAACAATCATTCTTATTATTACTTTCCTTATTACAATACAGATACACACGACATGCTTAATAATACATAATGGTCATATCAACTTGGATTACCGAAACGCAACTTACTACTTGATTATCAAATTTAATCGACCGTACATCAAATCAATAATGAATAGGACTTTTTCACTCTCGGCTATTCAGCATTAATGGAGAAAAGTCACTGATCCCTGAACCTTAACACATCCACACCCCCACCCCCATACCAACCACCTACCTGCCATCCTGTACCCCTGTCCGAGGCAAAGTTATGTCCCTCCGACAACTCATCCCGAAAAGAATCACACTGTGTTACTGACTATGGGAGTTTTTCTATTAACCTTTAGGGATTGTGTAGTCTCCGCCAAATTGCATGTCCACCATTCTGGCAGAGACTGCTGTAGTTCAAGATCTCTAAATGTTTTCACTATTTTTCTTATAATTTTTGTTTTTTTCATTTACTTCTAGGATTTAATGAATATCAGGCTCACATGATATATGAAAGCTCAAATATCACATTTCGGACTTGCGGTACATCTATCATTGGTCTTTTTTTTAAACAATGTAACTGTTATAGCTAGAGAAAAAAATTTTTTTTGGAATGCAATGTTTTGTACAAGTGGAGTCGTTTATAACCTGTGTATAAATTGTATGATCTACAGTGATCAGAGTATGCATGTGAAGTATGTATATAATAGAATGCATAAATAAATATAGTGTGTATGTGCAATTTTGACTTGTGATATCTATAGAAGTTCATCCAATTTTCAATGTTCAATATCAATGTCCTATGTTTCAATTTCCCAAACGCTATGTCAAACAAGAAATTGCCTTGAATAGGCAGTGAAAATTTAATGTCATAATTTTTTTGTGAAAACATTTTCATTGTTCTTTTCTGTCCCATTATTTTCAGATATTTTTTGAACTTTCCATTGTGTTGACTGAAAAGTAAAGGAAACCATTCAACCATGTATGACGCAGAAGCAGGAGGAGATGATTTCTTTAACACTGACTCGTTCACCGACAAATATGTTCGTCTGGGTTTTATCCGCAAGGTGTATGCCATTCTTTTTGTCCAAATTGGCATCACAATGGCAATGATCGCTCTCTTTCTCTATGTGTAAGTTCAGTTTCAAGTTGGAGTTTGTTTTGTATATATATATGTATATATATATATATATATATATATATATATATATATATATATATATATATATATATATATATATATATATTATTATTTTGGGTGGTTTTTTTAAACATATTTTCAATCAAACAGTCTTATTTAAAATTTGCCATGGAAGTCACCTAGATGATGTTTTAGAGTTTGGTTTTGTGGTTGCACCGATAGTACTCTTTTCTCTGCATGTGTAAATAAGTAGAATTTCAATAGTTCGGTTGGGGTGGGGTGGGAGGGCAAGCATTTTTCATAGAAAATGTGTTCTCTGTTTGACTGTATTCTATAAACCTTATACAAATCTTAACCCACTCTCCATTACCGACATGTATCAATAGACCATTGGCTGTCAAATCCCACACCCGATGGGTTTGACTTTACTAAAAAATAAAAATAATAGTTCCCGATACCTTTTGGTATCAACATTTTCTACTGTGTAGTCATACCATTTGTGCGGAGACAGGACATAAATTTATCATCCGGCAGTACAGCCTTTGCCGGAAATCAAACATAGACGGACGCAGGTTCAGTAGTCAATTTTATTATCCCCTTGAATATATGAAAATTCCATTCAACCAAAGAATTAACTTTAAATCTACAAGTGAATCTGATTCTGAATCATTGGCTACTAATCTTTATGATGTTGGATATCTAGAGCGAAGTCAAACACTTATATATGTGTAAATCTAGATCTGCTACCGAAACAGTTCTTGGAAAATGTGTAAACAAAAATTTGTTTTTGGCATTCTTAAAATTTCCTACATTTTGTTTTCAAGAATAAATGAAACTTCACAGGAAAAACACCAACACCATCTGGAATATTGGGGTTTTTTTCTGAAGAAAATGAGTTTTGAATTACCCGCCTCAAATAGTATGACTACAGTTAATTTAAAAAAATTGTAATAAGCATAACAATGTCTGGCATTTCTCAGTCTTTTGAACTGAAAGGGCCCGGCAGTGAGTGAGCTGATGTATCTTAGCCATTTTCAGATATCTTCATTATAAATGAACTGTAGATACTAAGACTAAGATTATATTTTCAAAACGTGAAGAACATTTTTCAAGATTATGTAAGCTTTGATAGCAAGTTTTAAACGTGATTGCAGGCGTCATTTGCATAAAACTCACCAATAAATTATCTCTCATATTTCAGCGATGCAGTTAAGGAGTACTCAAGAGAGAACATTTGGATGTGGATTCTTGCATTGTAAGTTAAGTCGAGGGCAGGGCTTGCATGTTTTTAAAAATATTTTTATTTTTATTTTATTTCTGACATCAACATACCTTATCCAGTCATCTAACATCACATCCCTTTGCCAGCAGATCATTTAAAGGTTACATAGGGGGAGGAACCAATCAACCAACATTTGTTTTACATGTATTTATACAGGAATTCAACATTTAAAGTATGGGAGACCTCACATTTCTCTTCTCATATCATTAAATTGCGCTGTTAAAGTGGTCGTGTTTAATCTTTATTTATCACGATTAGTAGTATTATTCGTACATCCGGATGGTCTTTTTGCGAGTACATGGGGTATAACCTACCAAATCATTGTTTATAGTGGGTCAGACGTTTAGGCCTAGAGCTCAGATTTGAAAGAGGAGAAATGAGGAGGTATAAGAAATAGGAGGACGATTGAAGCAAGGTCGGGACAAGTAGAGATTCTAGGCCTACACCATGACGTACATGGTCCAGGCAGAGAGAAATGGGGCATTGTGCACGATTGTTACAAATTGATTTTTAGTTCAGTTGTGGTGGACACTCCCTGCTATCGTGTTAGTGCAAGGGGTCAAATTACCTGTTGTTCCTCATAGTCATATAAGTGGTAAAGGAGAAGGGAGGGTGATAGACAATGGAGGAGGGATGTTAGGTCTGGGATAGAAGGCGTTGCTGCAGCTGGGGAAGTCAGCATTTGTAAAAGTAATAGAACAGGGGGCCTGGTTCTTTCACTGTTGGTAAAAACCTCTGGCAATGGACTTGAACATTTTCCATAGTATTATCATTGGTCCATTATCATTGGTCCATCATTGTTTTTAAAGTTATATGTGAGGGTGAAAACGATTCATGTAAACACAAAAATTTGATGTTTTTTGAAGCTCTACTCCATAATATTTGACACAGCCAGCCATGCCAATAATGAATTGACTGAGGTGAAGCTGAACTTCATGCACCTTTGTCGGTTATTTGACAAAAGTAATGACCTATAATAAGTTAGAGCAAGCTGTAATAGTAGGTATACAGTTAAACTTTACACTTTAAAAAATGCAGAAAAAGTCGTGACTATATTAAGCTATATGCCAACAGACGGGGCTTTGCAGGCAACATAGTGCAAAAGTTCTACACCGATAGGTGGCCTCAGACAATCTAGTGCAAAAGTTCTACGCCGATAGATGGCCTCACAGGCAATATAGTGCAAAAGTCATATGCCAATAGGTGACCTCAGGCAACATAGTGCAACAGTCATATGCCAATGGGTGGCCTCACAGGCAATATAGTGCAAAAGTTATAGGCTGATAGGTGGCCTCACTGGCAACATAGTGGCAAAGCTGTACGTCGATAAGTGAACATAGCAGTTCAAGGGATAGCATCTTGGGTCAAAATTTCATTAAAAACATGGCATATTACTATGTGGTTTTTCTAATCTGGTGTTATCTTTGACATGGAACCCAATGAGATGGTCGATCTGGAAAAGGGGGGTGGGGGGTTGTAGCTATGGTTTGCTTTTGAGAACTGAGAAGGTGGGGAAATTTGTTGGGAGGGGTTTCTGCAGGAAGTGTGTTTTGAAGACTTTTTTTGTTCATTCACTTTTTGACCGTTACTGCATTTTATTGCCTTTTTCGTGTCTGATTTCAGTGTCCTCACCATTGTGATCATCATTGTGTTGGCGTGTTGCCCTGACTTTCGTCGCAAAACACCCTACAACTACATTCTTTTGACAGTGTTTGTAAGTATCTCACGTTTGTATTTATCTTTCATAGGCATAAACACACATATATATATAATGATCATCCCTCTCCGTCAAAACAGCTCTGCTGGCTCAAGGACTTTCTTTCCTTTTGCGTCTTTCTTTCATCGTGCTGCTTCCTATCAATGCTCACTGAGATTACCTTTTGATGAACAGGGTAAATTCCAATCAAACAAACAAATTTTCTAGACCTTCGTCTGTCTGTAAAGCTTTTCTAATCATCATTATTCTTGTTACACCCTGAGATCGTTGCCTATAATGGAAAGGGTTAACTTTAATCAATTTGCTGAACATATGCTGATTTTATGAACTAACACCTCCTTTCTTGTGATATTTTGCAGACCATATGTGAAGGATTTTTACTAGGTACTGTTTCAAGGTAAGAAATTTTCCAGTTTTAATAACAGTTCATGGATTATTAAGTGTTGACGTTGCTTTGTACACCTACCATCAAATGAAATTTAAGCTTTTGACTTTGTTTTCTCATTTTCGCAACGTGCACATAGAAATTGTTAAAAACCTGGAAAGCGCAGTTGAAATTTTTCCTATATTTTCTCTGCTGTGTTTTTTTCTTATTTGACCGATTATTTACAAATGTCATAATATCATGTTGGGGTTTGAGATTTCTTTTCTCTTTGTTTTTCTGATTTGACCGATTATTTACAAATATCATGCAATATCGTGTTGGGGTTTGAGATTTCTTTTCTCTTTGTCTTTTGTTTGTTTTCAGTTTGATTCATGAACTTGGTGATGTTTTGATAGAACTGCTCAATGCATGTTGTTTTTCTGTATCTTTTGGCATTCATATAAATAAGATTTTATATGCTTTGTTGTGAATATAATGTCTAAAATTTAGATAGAAATCATTTTTTTTCTCATTCAGTCACTATGAGAAAGACTGAAGTCCTCATGGCTGTTGGAATCACAGCTGTAAGTCGATGAAATAATGAATGCTTAACGGGAAAGGCGGCACCAGGAGACTTTTTTCTAATATTGCTTTTTAATCGCAAATTTTGGGTCAAATTAGTGTGAAAGGATACCACAACGATGTCTGAGGCAAAATTTTCCAAATTTTTAGCTCTGTTGCCATGGTACCGCTAAAAACATCTGCCATCTTGGATTTTTTTTGCGAATTTTAGGTCCATATTTCACGATCACTATGGGTTCAATTTGTTTGTAATTTGTACTGAACTTTTACATTGACCTCTCAATTTTTTCATGACACTTTTGCAAAAAAACAGATAGAACAAATTTCATGAATTTTTCGTTTTATATAGTGAAAATACACATTTTTCATACAAAAAAAATCCTAAAAAAAAAAAAAAGTTTTATGGAAAACAAAAAATACCGTTGACAAACTGAAGACATAAGATTATGAAGTTTGAATGAAATATGATGACTTGTGTTTGAGATAAATGAAACACAGTTTTGAAAAAGCAGAAATAGCAGAAAAAAAAGGTGAAATTTCTAACCAAAAACGACCTTCTAATCAATCCCAGCGCCATAGGACGGTTTTCCTTCTATTTCTGTACGTTCTTCAAGTCTTATTCTCTTGCTTCTCTCATCTTTGCCTTGCATTCTTTCATGTTTTCATTCATCAAATAGTCACTATGGTGTAGTCTTTTTGTTCTCGTTGTCGAGCGGGAGGGACTCTCAATGCCTTCAACGGATGATATTACATCAAAGCTCTTTTGACCGACAGTAGTGTCAACTGCCGTGCTGCTACCAACCGATATGCGTGAAGGGTGGGTAAAGGAGATGAACGAGAGGTATGGGACGTTGACATCAAAAAGCCAGTGGTCTAGCAGTGCAGACTGTTACATCACCACTACTACCACTAGGGGTTGGTCAATGTGAAGGGTGGGTACAGGAGATGAACGAGGAAAGGTTGACGAATTCGATGGATGGAGTGGGAATGGTGGTAGTTGTCTGGGTCAGTGTTGTGTGAGCACTACTACTACTTCTATTACTGCTACTAGATGAAAGAAAGGATGTGACAAGCACATTGTCATCAGATCATGTATTTCCTTATTTATTTCAACAGCAGGATCAATTATTCAACGTTTTCACACGCACCTCTGCAAGTTGTTTACGACAAGATTTTGGAATGATGGGTTTATGTTTTGGCATGATGAAGATAAAGATCTTACGACTTTTCTTGTAAACAATAATAAAAATAGTCACAAAATGAAACGTACTATCTTTGAATGATGAAAGACAACTTATCAATAAAGAAACACTGCATACAAAAACCAATACCTAGTTTTGACACGGTGATAACAACTATAGATGACAATAATAGTAGTAACGGTATTCAAATGTAAATAAGAGTGTTATTAGTATCGCGATAATATACCGAAGATGGGAAACAAAACACAGCACTAGAAACTGGCTGCTGATTGGACACTAGGGGCAGCGGAAGCCTAGAATTGAGACATCCGGCCGTCTCTGTGAGTCTTCATGGAAACCTTAAAACCAAACTTAGCTATGACCATATAAGGGAGATGAACCCATGAGCACACCGATTGACATCAAGCAATGGAAAAATTATTTTAAAATAAAGGTGTTTGATTGGATGTGTAATGGGTCACTGTAAGACAGGGGATAGTGCAAGCTTTCCAAAGGGCATGGGTGGATCCATTTTATTGCAGGGGTTATTTAGGCCTCAATGAAAGGCTATTTGTGTGTTCTTCTAAAGGATTTTGTCAAAAAGTGGTTGTATTGGTCACTTTCAAATGCCGTTCTTGATCAAAAAGAGGTGAATTTATCATAAATGACTTGTACTGAAGGGAAGCAGATGCGTTGAACTGAAAGAAAACGGCATCACCCCAATTTTGATACTTTGACCCAAAGTCACCCATTCCAGGTGCCGCCTTCCCCCGTAAAGTTGGAATTGTAAATAAATTGTTTAAAAGAATATAAAATTCATTTGTACGTAACTCGTTACAAGGCAATGCCAACAAATCTTTTATGTTACTATTATGTCATTATTATATCATTATTCTCCTCGAACATAGTACATATTTTACTTGCATGCATGAATATTGCATACAAAAAGATATTGTTTCTAATTTAGAAGAAAAAGAAACTGTGTTTGAGAAAACCAGAAATTCTTGCTCCTCCCCCCCCTTCCCCCTCCCTGTTGAAATAACATACACAGCTTATGACTTTTGCTCTCTCTTTTCATTCAGGTTGTGACTTTAGCTCTGACAATTTTTGCTTTTCAAACAAAAGTAAGTATCATTTGTCAAAGGTTTTTTTTTTAAAACACTAAAAAGAAACTGAGGAGAAGTCTTGTCTTATTTGTAGAACTTCATTTCAGTCTTCCTTTTAACAAGGGAAGTGATGAAATTCAGATCCTTCCATATGTTAATTAACAGGAAAATCATAAATGGAAATAGCTGCCAGTTATTTTGTCACAACCCAAGCCCAGCTGTTTCAAGATTTCCTCTTTACAGTTTAATTGTTTTCAAGTAACGATGTAACACGCCACCAATAAATGATCACATAAAAAACTCTACCCAAAATCCTGAGATCACCTTAGTTGTAGATGTGGGTAGAATCAATATTACATCAGCTAGATAACCCCTACACTTTCATGGCCATGAGATATTCAGTTAGATAATTTCTGTTATTTTGTTTTAAGGTAAGATGAGATCAGATGAAATTTTATGGCCCTTTGTTTTTTATATCCCTTTCCTGATGAGACATTTCACCGCCTTTGGAAAGAAAGAAGAAAAAATTCCATTATACAACACATGGTCCATGCAATATCCACATAGAGTCAGGAGGTAGTTATTATGATTGCCAGGATGACCATGGGGGCAATGATTTGAAAGATAATGGTGAAAATGACATGTGGCATCTTTCTTTATTACATTTGATTAAAACTGATCTCCTAGAGCTATTCTTATGAGACATCTTCTGATCGATTAAGCTAAGAGATGACTTTGGTGGGCTATAGGCGCCGGCACGCTATACACGGAAACTACGGTGTAGAAAAATGAAACTGCATATAAATGATGTAAAAATCCTGCGATTTTGTTTGAGCACATTATTTTTTGTGTGCTCGATTAGACATTTTGTAAGGAAAAGGATACAAATATGTTATTTATCATCCTAATCTCATTATGAAAGAAGTTGATAAACAATTTCCGGTAAAAGTAAAACATCTCAAGCTCCCTTCGATAGAAGAGTAGTGAATTTGTACATCGCCCACATTTCTACTGGCTGGGCCTGATCAAAGAGTTGCAGATCGCCCACAGATCTACTGGCTGGGCCTGATCAAAGAGTTGTAGATCTAATCTGCTCGGCCCATATTGAAATGTCAGACCAGGTTCAAATTGAAATTCTAGCTGACTTCCAGCATCAAAGATATTGTTTTTTTTATTAATGTGGTTTTGTTTTTAATTTCTAGATCTAGATTTTATCTCCTGGCACATTATCCGCATAACTCACCCAAACTGAGTTTTCTGTTTGTATTATAAGATACATGTCTATGTTGGGTTTTCTGTTTGTATTATAAGATACATGTCTATGTTGGGTTTTCTGTTTGTATTATAAGATACATGTCTATGTTGGGTTTTCTGTTTGTATTATAAGATACATGTCTATGTTGGGTTTTCTGTTTGTATTATAAAATACATGTCTATGTTGGGTTTTCTGTTTGTATTATAAAATACATGTCTATGTTGGGTTTTCTTTTGTATTATAAAATACATGTCTATGTTGGGTTTTCTGTTTGTATTATTTTCTATGTTGGGTTTGTTTTATAAAATACATGTCTATGTTGGGTTTTCTTCTTGTTTTATAAAATACATGTCTATGTTGGGTTTTCTTGTTTGTATTATAAAATACATGTCTATGTTGGGTTTTCTGTTTGTATTATAAAATACATGTCTATGTTGGGTTTTCTTCTTGTATTATAAAATACATGTCTATGTTGGGTTTTCTTCTTGTATTATAAAATACATGTCTATGTTGGGTTTTTGTTGGGTTTTCTGTTTGTATTATAAAATACATGTCTATGTTGGGTTTTCTGTTTGTATTATAAAATACATGTCTATGTTGGGTTTTTTGTTTGTATTATAAAATACATGTCTATGTTGGGTTTTCTGTTTGTATTATAAAATACATGTCTATGTTGGGTTTTCTGAACAAAAATACATGTCTATGTTGGGTTTTTTGTTTGTGTTATAAAATACATGTCTATGTTGGGTTTTCTGTTTGTATTCATACAATACATATCATTAAATGTTGAAAACTTCCTGCTGGCTAACCAATTTGCTTTTTTTTTTTAATGATCTATCTAAATACTCTCTGTCTTGTTGTCTCACATTATCAACCCATCCTGTACAAATACATATATATATATATATACATATATATATATATATATATATATATATATATATATATATATATATATATATATATATATATATATATATATATATATATTATGTGCTCCAGGTCCAAAAATTGAGTCTTATCACTTTTCTAACATTGTTTTTCCAGTAGGATTTCACACTTTTCTAACATTGTTTTTTCAGTGGGGTTTCACACTTTTCTAACATTGTTTTTCCAGTGGGATTTTCACGCTTTTCTAACATTGTTTTTTCAGTGGGATTTCACGCTTTTCTAACATTGTTTTTCCAGTGGGATTTCTTTCTAACATTGTTTTTCCAGTGGGATTTCACCATGATGGGAGGCATGCTCTCTTTGTGCTGGTCATCGTCCTCTTCTGCTTTGGCCTCCTGTGTGCCATCATCCAAAGCCGCGTACGTATCTCACGTGTAGTGTCAGTTGCAATGTGATGTGTGAGTAGCGGGCGAGTGTCGGGGGCTGCTGGTAGGCCCTGATCTCTTTTCTTTCACTTCATTCTTTCATATGGCTATGTCTGTCTTAGCTGTTTTGGTTGAACACACAAAGTATAGAATGGTGAAGGTGAACAGCGGTAAGGCAACTTTTTCATGTGAAGGTATTGCTTGTTGTGTAGACAACGATTACATGGAAGTTTAACTAAGTTGTATCACGCACAACGCATCACGCTCACATGGAAACACCTTAGTTAAATTTCCATGTAAATGTAATTGTTGTTTACGCATCATGCATTACACATCACGCATTAAACATCACGCATTACGTAGACATGGAAGAGTGGCCTAGAGTGTCGTCCTACAAGACGGGAGAGAAACAAAAGTAGAGACTGAAATAAAATCGCTAAAAGGTTTGATGTTGTGTCCCTTGGGAAAGACTTACAGCACTCATTTTCCTACTCGACCAAAGTGCAGATGGATATGAGAATAAAAATAATCGGGAATGTAAGGAAGATACGTTGAGAAATCAAAAAGTAGATAGAAAATAATGAACAAAAAACATTTTTAGAAAACCATATTTTTTCTCTTTTT
Source organism: Doris montereyensis (assembly GCA_037039925.1). Lineage (NCBI taxonomy): Eukaryota > Metazoa > Mollusca > Gastropoda > Nudibranchia > Dorididae > Doris > Doris montereyensis. The sequence continues at coordinate 68,431 of JAXRKP010001640.1, forward strand.
TTTCTTCTGTTATTTGAATACATTTTCTCCCATAAACCTAAGAAAAGAGTATGATAATACTTTGAAACATCATAAAACCTGGAGAGGCTCTCAACTACTTCCTATGGACATTGTATCAACTTCCCAGCACTTTTACACATTTCGAGATGGTGCGTTTTGATAACAGGTGCGGAATATGTCACATGTTTTCCGAACGATCTAAGGCAATATTCATATTAGATCCTCAAAATAGTTTACTTTGGGTAGTGTATATTGTGACAATCAAAATCAGTACCAACTTGCAGTACTTTAGATGATATTTCTGGCTTTCATCATAATAGCTGTGTTGAAAGGTAGGCCTGTGTCTTTTTTTTAAAAATCGTATGAATTCAAAGAATCGATACTGAGCTTCTTTTATGATATCATTGTGACGGGAATAAACTGCTCTATACACTAGCACTAGTATGACAGGCTAATTTTGTCGCATTTCGGCTAAAAACTGCATTCCCAGGCCCCCCCCCCCCCCCCAACTGCGACCAACTGGCTTCCTGTCGAGGGAAGCAATGTACTTTGACCTCACGCCACAGAAACCAGGACAAGCTTCACTTTTATTGACTGTATCGGCTGTGAAGAAATTAAAATCTTTTGAGCCTGTCCCTACTGCTATACGGGTGTGAAACCTTGACTTTATCCCAAGGTGAAGACGAACGGCTGGTCAAGTTTTGTCAAAGAAACAATTTGTCCATCAAGTAAATTTGAGTCTTGGTACAGAAAAAATAACAGATTTTGCAATGAGAGACAAGTTCGTGACCATTTCTTACATCAGGTTATTCATAGAAGCAATTTATATCACCGTTGTTATTTTTGTACTTGACCTATTATTATTACTAACTAGTTTACCCGTTGAAGCTATCCAAGTGAATTGAACACAAACAAAGACAAATTCAAAGTTGTAAGTCAAACTTGTCCGTTGGTAGCTTTTAATTTTCCACAGGGTCGAGAGAAGTGGCCAAACGTTTTACTAAGTTGACACGTTCATGTCTAGATATAACCAATGAAAATGCTTAATATTATGTAGTTGAAATAATTTTCCTAGTGTTTTTGACTTGCCCGCTTCCACCGTTAATACATTTTGTACTTGTTCTGATAATTTGTGTATTTTATGGTCTTTTAGCTCTAAAAGCCTACTGTGATTACACGATTGACTTTACTTCCATTCAGATTACCCTCTGATGTGAGCAGTAATTGTTCATTGGTTTTTTTATGCATTTCACAGATTTTGAGCCTGGTGTACGCATCAATCGGAGCTCTAATTTTCTCTGCTGTAAGTAAAGATATGAGAAAGATGACTAAGTGAATCATGTACACATGTATGTATAATAATACCCACAAACATTTGCAAATGCAAACCCAGTCATAATTAACCTAAAAACTGCAAGTCAATTAAACTTTATGTCTAATCCATCTTTCCGAAATGACAAGCTGATCAATGTAGTCATATGTTCTTGTCAATACGTTGCTGATATTGGTTTACCATCTACGTATTATTGACAAGCTGATCAATGTAGTCATATGTTCTTGTATACGTTGCTGATATTTGTTTACCTTGTTTGACGTATTAATGTAGTCATATGTTCTTGTATACGTTATTGATATTTGTTTACCTTGTTACATATTATTGACCGTATTAATGTAGTCATATGTTCTTGTATACGTTGCTGATATTTGTTTACCTTGTTACATATTATTGACCGTATTAATGTAGTCATATGTTCTTGTATACGTTGCTGATTTGTTTACCTTGTTACATATTATTGACCGTATTAATGTAGTCATATGTTCTTGTATTGATATTTGTTTACCTTGTTGTATATTATTGACCCTAAACTATCAAAATGATTTTCAAACAATTAATTTTCACTAATGGATTTTCGTTTAGGGAAAATAATCACAACAAAATTTTAAACGAAGCCTGCTATGTCATTTGCATCTCATCGCCATTCTCTTCCCTTTCAGTACATCGTGTTTGATACTCAGATCATGCTGGGAGGCAAACATCAATATGCACTTTCACCCGAGGAATACATCTTTGCTGCTCTAAACCTCTACTTGGACATCGTAAACTTGTTCCTTTTCATCCTCTCTATAATCGGCTCTTCCAAAAACTGATCGGCTTTGCCAATGCCACGCCAGAATAGTTTATATCAGTATTCAAAGCCACAGCTATCGTCATGTAGGACTTTGTTGCTGTTATAACTATTCTTAAGTGGAACACAAGTTTCAAAGTAGTTGTGTTGATTTTCATATGCTTTATGAGTTTGTTTTTTGTTGATATTTTTTCAAGGTGATGTATGAGCTAGTCAATCGAACATGGCATCAACAATGTGGTTGAATTTGAAAGTATTAACATCTTAGTGAGGAGGATTTATAATGTTTGCAAAGGCTCTATTTTTTTTATTTTTTAAAGGGTATTGTTATTGTTGCTATTATTATGATCATTTGTATTTTGTTGCTTATTATTAGTGCTTACTACTTGTTTATTATTTCTTTTCATCCAGGGGAAGAATATTGACGTATTACGTTTGATCTGATTACCCTTTAGCTCAATATATATTGGATATACATTTAACATCAACAACATTTTAATCCCAATATAAGACAACAAGGAATAATAATATTGCTATTTAACCCTCAAAATGATGCTTGAAATTGTAAGATATTTTGTTCATTACTATTCCAGGTCAATTTGGTCATGTAGCACTCCAGAAACTCAGAATCTCCTAAAATCTCTGATAATTAGAATCTTGTACTTTTTTAATGTCCTCCTTAAAACATGATAAAATTCGAACCCTTTATTGAATGAATCTAACACCCTCTTTGTTCTCATGCATTTTTTTTTTTTTTCTTCCAAACTTACAAATTCCATGGCAGTTTAGAAACACACTGTATCTAAGAATTGTTTTCATGTTCAAATTAAATTATGTGTAGGAACTTGAATATAATATTGTACCAAACAAAAGATGTAAAAAAAAAATCTGGCATCGATCCTAGAAATTTTTTTTTTTAAGTCCCTGGAAACCTTATAGACTCTCTCAATAACTTTGGTCTACGGAATGCTGTTAGTTCTGGTTCAGCCAATCATTTGTTTGCATGATGGTGAGGTTTTAAAAGTTTTTTTTTAAATTCTTTAATCTTTATTATATATTATCTTAAATTTGTGTTTATTTCATTTTTGTTGCTTTAATGCGTCAAATTTCTAATGTATAAATACATGTTCTCAATCAATAACTGCTCTTTGACGATGAGAGGAAGCGATAATTTTAGGTGCTAAAGGGTGTCATTCCAAAGTTGCTTTGTTAATGCTTTTTTTTTTAATCAGTTAATTGAAATGTTCGACCATACAGTTGTATGGAGATACAGACTGTAAATGTAAGTCCATCCCTGGATCTTCCAAATTTATTTCTGCTTCCTTCTTTAGGTAATATTTTCTCTCAATTTCAGGTTTTTAGGATTACTTAGCACCTGTGTTGCAAGTGTTTAACTTTAAGTGTTATCAGTTTTAAAAAAAATTTAAGGCAATCCACTATTACGATTGCTAGACAATCCTTAAATGGTCTTTCCTGTGGATGCCAGTGATCTGGGGTTCAGGTCTTGGTGTGGGTATGCCACCATTCACGTCCGGGTCTGTGAGTAAAACCACCTCACATTGGCCAAACGTCTGGATGTAGCGGCTGTGGCTATGAGAGAGGGGAACGATGACTCAAAGATCTTGCGTAGACATGAAGAAACTTGATGTTTTATATATATATATATATATATAAAAAGGCCTGTCTGAGCAGGGTTGGAAAGACTAGTAGCTAAATACTGACATTACCATTGATGATGGACGTAGATCAGCAAACAACTGTTGTTGAGAGAAGTAAGAAGATCTATTTAAGTGAGATAAGATAAAGTGAGATAAGGCAGATGTGATAAATCTATAAGAAGACACAGTGGTCCAGAGCTAAGATGTTTGTCTCTCAACCAGCATGTCTGGGGCTTGTATCTGTCAGGTTCAGGATTGAGACCTAACTCCATCTGAGGTGGACAATAGAAAAAGGAGATCTATGCAGATCACAGCATTTTGTGCACATTAAAGATCCCTTGGTTGATTACAAAGCAGTCCAGTGCAAAATAAAAAATCCCTACCAAAAATCCCAAGATCACCTGGTCAGGTGTGAATGTGGGTAAAACTAAAATGGAATCAAATCAAGATTAGTCTACAAAAAGTTATAAAAGGGCTTTGTGCTGGGACATGACGATGGCAAACATTTAAAGAGAGTAATTTTACTTTGCTGCTTTAAAAAATAAAATTCATTACGAACTATTGCACCCTTCTGATTTTTGCCATTTTAAGAAATGTTTATCTTTTATCCATCCAGAATCTGTGTGATAGTTTTTAGTCACCAAAAAATATGTTGCCAAAGATGGTTTAATCAGATTATTATGCAGGGCTATTTTTGTTTGTGCTTTACTAGACAAAACACTTCAGTTACGTACGATGTGAGAATAACAGCCTGAAACATTTATCATGAGATGTCTGAATGTACATAATTCTATTGAATCCGTGAGGTTTGTTGAAGATTGTTATTCTTGTTCAGGGTCATCGTTATAAAAGAAAACTTAAGAGTTATAATCAGCAGCATTTACTGTTAATTGCAATATTTAAAGATTTTTTACATTTACAGAAGAGAAAAGTAGTTTTATCAGTCAGAGTGGGTTGTTTGTTTTTGGTGTTTTTTTATGTATATAAAGTCTTAAAATGTGGGAACAGAGAAATAAGGGTCCAATTTACCTGTGATCATGTCGAACTGTGCTATGAATTCTCTATTTTGTGTCATATGTTGTATTCTCTGTATTTAACATCATCCAACGGAAATTCCATAAGCAGAAATCAGTATGAAAGTACTGAAAGTGGCATGACGTTCATGTAAAGGATTTTTATGCTGAAAAATCTTGTTAATCCTAACATTCTGGCTGTCACATATTGTGTAGAGATTTGATTTTGGTTCATTTTAGTTTTACACAAAATACAGTTTGAAATTTTGAACAATTTTTATTTTTTTATGATGATGGTTTTTTTGTGTATTCTTCTTCTTTTCTCATATCTTTGTTGCTTGAATAAAAAATTAAAAAATTTGGTTATTGTTGAGGGCAAATTCCTTTAAAATTGCTCAAATGGGATTATCCAGTATAAACATGTTAAGGAGTGGCTGATAATTTCTATCCGTATCAGAACCGGATCGTTTGTCATTGTTTGATTTTTTTAAATCTGCCTTCAGATGCTCGTTTTCTCCAGTGATTAAGTTGTTCGTTTAAAAAACTTCAATCAAGAAGCCAAAATTACTTTTAATCTTTTTTTCTCTTTTGCATCATTCACCATCGCATTTCAATTTACACGATGTTTTGATATTGGCTTGCTTTTGTTATCAAACCTTATCACAGACATTTTCAGTAAAGTTGAAAATTGTCCTCATAATATTTGTTTTGCTTCCTTACCTAGATAGCAGGTGTGTCCCATTTATTCGATAACTGTCAAAATGTGACTTTAGCATTTAAACTCATTTGATATTTTATGATGTGATCTGTAACTGTATTAAGCTTAGCCTGTGGCCTGTTGAATTTCTAGCTGGATAAGTCATGTATCTGGTAATACCCATGTCATTGGACTCCACTTATTACTCTTTACAGTTTATAACAATGATATATTTATATATACTAATTTTATATATATGTAGATATCCTTTTAAGTTTTACGCTTTGAAGTGAATTATCATTTTGATTTGAATTTGAATTTTTGCTCTTGCCATGACATCTCTTTCCATGGTATCACGTTATCCCATTATTATCTTACCCTTGTCTCTGACCTTTGATGGTTTGTCCTTATGCCGCAACTTCCTTTCCAAACCCCCCCCCCCCCCCACCCACCCAACCGACATTTCTTTTAGTTTTACTTCTGCCGTTATCAAACGAAGTGCTGTATACGCAGCCGGACTAGATTTCCTCGTTTAGCCACAATCGAGAAAAACGTGTTTTGGTCTCTAAATTATATATAACAATACTACACTCAAATACCAAACTAAGTACACCAAGCTATTGCAAAGTGACATAAATTTTTTCAAATAAACGGGCAACCATCTGGCCGTTGTGGATTACATAATATACCGTTTACTGCACTTCGTTTGAAAACGTTGGTGACAAAATCCACCAGTCATTATCAAATGAACGGCCATATCCGTAGATCTCAGCTCGATTGCCGCATATGGCGCTCTTCCTAGCTGAGAAATCTCTCACGATTATCATTTGAAGTGCTGTATCCGCAATCGCCACTTAATTTGATAATGGCAGACTTGTTTTAATGCATTTGTCTTTCTCTACAACAATGTTCACTTGACTTATCCGTTCGGTTTATTTCATTGAAGTCTCATTTTCACATAATGTCAGCTGCTTATCTTTCAGTCTGGTGTTGCTACTTATATTAGGTTTTTTGTCTTCTGTTTGCAATTGTTTCTCCACAGCCTAAAACTTCAGTCATAATCAATGCCTCCTATGCAGGTTGCAATTTTTTGTTTTTGTTGTTGTGATTTTTCAGGCTGAGCGCAGTTATGATGAAAGAGGAAATTAGATAAACTTTATTCTTGTGGGGGCTTTTTTTCTCTTCTTTTTTTTGTTCTTCTTTTTTTGTTCTATTTACTTTTTTCTACGAACTTATGGGTTTAGTTTTATGGCTTGACATTGCCAGAACTGTATACGCGTATATCAATCATTTTCATGATACATTTGCTCATTTGAATTTCTTGTTATCACATAAATCGGAAAACATTGTACCTTGATATATTTTTGTATTTCATTTCTTGTATCTGAGACGAAAGGGTCAAAACGTGCATGAATTTTTTATTATGACTTAAGTCATGGTGGTATATTTTGCACCTACCAAGGACAACCTGATAATATACAGTGGAAACTGGTTATAACAGGATGGATGGGAGGGGGAGGTTACAATCCTGCTATAACCGATTCCTGTTTTAAGCGTATTGCAACGGAAATAACCCCAAAGTCACATGTGCATAGATTTGCATAACGATAGGCTTGCCATCGTAATGTACTAGATACACATTCACACTCTTTCTTCTTCTTAGCTCTTTTAGACCTACCGTGCACTTCAAACACCTGCATTGGATCTCGTTGAAGTCAGTATTGAAATTTCTTTTTTAGAAATTATTAGACATTGGTCTACATTATATACATATACACACCTTTGTTAACTTTTATGCATAATGCATCTCTGGTGTGCTCCCCACGTTGACAGAATCTTGTTATATTTATAGTTATAGGTGCTTGTTCCCTTTCCAGTCCCTGTTGGTGTTCTAAGAGGTTTATTTTGATACAGCCGAAGAAAGAAAAAAAAGTGGGATGGCAATCGCTCTGTCAGAACCGGTTTCCTATTATAACCTGTGCCATTATAAGTAAGTTGTTCCCATTGTAAATACTTTATACTTATGTATTGCCTGATTGAACACTTTGTAATTGTAACATACTCAAACTCATGGGAACTTTTCATGACAATTGCTTACAGTTACACTTACGCTGTCAAAGAAAAGCAAACAAAATGACGTTACATAATATTAAAGCCCGATAGAACAAAGATAAGACAACTACACAAGGAATAGACAGAAAACATCTTGGCCACCATGGGTATTGATGAACTCCCGACCTCCGAGCCCCGGCACCCACCAGAGAGTGCTACCACCCGAGTGTAGTTACATAAAAAAGAAGATATTCTTTGGATTACCACAGGCAGTGGGTGGCATTTCTTCTTTCTCTGTGTAACACTTTTTTAGTTGACATGATTACTTGGTTTTTGTATTACATAGTTTTTGTTGTTACTTTAACGTTGTCTTTTGTATTTCTTACGTTCAATATCTTAGATCTATGTAGGTAGTCTTTGTCTTCATATGTTCATATAAATAAAAGACCTAATTGTTCCGCGTTTTTTCATGATGTTGATTTATATTGTAAAATTTGCATTCCCCAAGACTTCCAAGAATGATTTATTGTGTATATGTGTTCTCACATATGTATGATGTCTATATATGTATTTATAGTTTGTATATGTATTTATGGTACACTATGTATGTATGTTTTGGTGTTAATCTCGGCTTTTTTTTTATTGTTCTTTTCATTTTCCTGTTCTACATATAATCTAGTATTAACTCAACAGAAAGGCAAATTTATATTTACTTAGAGTTAAAGGGGGTTAATTCAAGTTAAAGTCATCAATAAATTTGAATGATTTCTGGAATAATAATGCATTTTTGGGCGATGTGAATGTCAGACAGGTAATTCTTGCAGTCGGTCTGTCTTATTATACTTGGAAAGGTTTGATTGGCAGCTGTGTTTTCTATATTTTTTACTTCACTTAATCTAATAACTCTTCCCCTCCGCTCCTCTTATTTCTACATTTTCTTCTTTGTCAGAATAAATAGTTTTTTTTACATTTTTCCTAGCTGGGATTTGAGAATTTGAATTGATGTTTGTTTTGGCAAGAGTAAGACATAATGCAAATTGGTCTCTAACTAGGAGTGGGACTGAGTTTAATTGTTGATTCCTTGTCTTCTGATGGTATATGTGTGTGTGGGTGTGAGTTTACAGAGTTTAATTGTTGATTCCTTTGTGTTTGATGGTATATGTACAGAGTTTAATTGTTGTGTATGTGTCTGTGTGTGGGTGTGAGTTTACAGAGTTTAATTGTTGATTCCTTTGTCTTCTGATGGTATATATGTGTGTGTGTGTGGGTGTGAGTTTACAGAGTTTAATTGTTGATTCCTTGTCTTCTGATGGTATATGTGTGTGTGTGTGTGTGTGTGGGTACAGAGTTTAATTGTTGATTCCTCGTGTTTGTGAGTTTACAGAGTTTAATTGTTGATTCCTTGTCTTTGATGGTATGTGTGTGTGTGTCTGTGTGTGAGTTTACAGAGTTTAATTGTTGATTCCTCGTCTTCTGATGGTATGTGTGTGTGTCTGTGTGTGGGTTTACAGAGTTTAATTGTTGATTCCTTGTCTTCTGATGGTATATATGTGTGTGTGTGAGTTTACAGAGTTTAATTGTCAATTCCTTGTCTTCTGATGGTATGTGTGTGTGTGTGTGTAATTTACAGAGTTTAATTGTCTCCTGCCTCTGATGGTATGTATATGTGTGTGTGTGGGTTTACAGAGTTTAATTGTCAATTTCTTGTCTCCTGATGGTATGTATGTGTGTGTGTGTAATTGAGTTCCTTGTCTCCTGATGGTATGTATGTGTGTGTGTGTGAGTGGGTTTATAGAGTTTTATTGCCGATTCCTTGTGTCCTGATGGTGTGGGTTTACAGAGTGTAATTAGAGTGTTCCTTTTGGGGGGATGGTATGTGGGTTTACAGAGTTTTATTGTTGATTCCTTGTCTCCTGATGGTGTGTGGGTTTACAGAGTTTAATTGTTGATTCCTTGTTTCCTGATGGTGTGTGGGTTTACAGAGTTTAATTGTTGATTCATTGTTTCCTGATGGTGTGTGGGTTTACAGAGTTTAATTGTTGATTCCTTGTCTCCTGGTGGTGTGTGGGTTTACAGAGTTTAATCGTTGATTCATTGTTTCCTGATGGTATGTATGTGTGGGAGTGGGGCTTACAGTTTAATTGTCGTTTCCTTGTCTGTTGATGGTGTGTGTGTGTGTATGTGTATGGGATTACAGAATTTAATTGTCAATTCTTTGTCTCCTGATGATATGTGTGTGTGTGAGGGATTATAGAGTTTAATTTTCAATTCTTTGTCTCCTGATGATATGTGTGTGTGTGGGGGGGGGGGGGATAATAGAGTTTAATCGTCAATTCTTTGTCTCCTGATGATATGTGTGTGTGTGTGGGGGGGATAATAGAGTTTAATTGTCAATTCTTTGTTTCCTGATGATATGTATGTGTGTGGGGGGGATTGTACTGATGATATGTGTGCGTCTGGGGGGATTATAGAGTTTAATTGTCAATTCTTTGTTTCCTGATATATGTGTGTGGGTTTTACAGAGTTTAATTGTCGATTCCTTGTCTCCTGATGGTGTGTGTGTGTGGATTTACAGAGTTTAATTGTTGATTCCTTGTCTCCTGATGGTGTGTGTGGGGTTTTACAGAGTTTAATTGTCGATTCCTTGTCTCCTGATGGTGTGTGTGTGTGGTGGATTTACAGAGTTTAATTGTTGATTCCTTGTTTCCTGATGATATGTGTGTGTGTGTGGGTTTTACAGAGTTTAATTGTTGATTCCTTGTTTCCTAATAGTTTGTATGTGAATTTACAGAGTTTAATTGTTGATTCTTTGTTTTTTTTATGATGTATGCGTGTGTGTGTATGGGTTAACAGAGTTTAGTTGCTAATTCCTTGTCTCCCTATGTTATGTGTGTGTGAATTTACAGAGTTTAATTGTTGATTTACTGCTAGTAATAGTAATACTAGTACTAGTGTGATTTGCCCGCGAGTGACACCAGGCGATTTCTATAGAGCTTTGATTTTTTGCCCTTATTACCCTATGAGTTTTTTTGATATTGTAATCAAATATAATGTTAAACAGGATGGGGCGTTCTTTTTTAATCTTATTTCATTTTTGTGTTGTTTGTTTTGTGAAATGTCTACTCTATCTCTATCCAGCCACTTTTCTTTCTTCAAATGTGTGATGTATGTGAATGAAAGTAAAGTAGGCCAGATTCAACATACGTTGTCTATACAAACAGATATACATATATACATACATATATACATACATATATACATACATACATACATATATACATACATACATACATATATACATACATACATACATACATACATACATACCTCAAAGCAAGAAACCGACAAATGACATTTTCCGAATCTTACAGGAAAGGCAAAATGTTTAATGATTCTGAAACTCAGATATAACACATAATTCAGTCTCTTCTACTTGTTACTGTTATTATAGCTAACTGTACTTGTCGGTTTCTTTACATCAGTGTTGTGTTGTTCAAGAAAACGACAAATGCCTTTGTCAAGAAATGTCAACAAATTGTTTTGAAAACATCCGACAAAATCCTATGTCGGAATTTTGCACCTTGCACCGACATGTCAACAAATTGTTTTGAAAACATCCGACAAAATCCTATGTCGGAATTTTGCACCTTGCACTGACATGTCAACAAATTGTTTTGAAAACATCCGACGAAATCCTATGTCGGAATTTTGCACAAACAAAAATGCTTTAAAAATAAATAATAAAAGAACGAAAGTTTGAGATGTCACGTTTTCTGTAATAATGTTTAGATCTACTAAAGTATACAACTTTACTAAACAAGTCAAATGACTGACAATAGTGACAACCAACTCCGTTAATCCTTTCAACGCAACTGGGGGCAGCTAATATTTAATTTACCATATTTTTAAAACTATTCGACTCAGAGAGTTCCCTTTTTTTTTAGAATTAAAGTTATAACTTGGCAACGACACATTATTTGAATGCATAACGTTTTACGTAGCTCTAAACTCTAAATGGGTTTTTTGGACTCAACATTGAGAAGTGTATGAGATAACCATGCGTAAACGGCACTTTTCGTGATTACTCTTTTCTTATAGTGAGCAAATCTCCGCATTGTGCGCCTCACTGTCTGTCTGGATGTTTGCATGCTCGCATGCTTGCTCTCTCTCTCTCTCTCTGTCTCTCTCTCTCCCTCCCTCTCTCTCTCTCTCTCTCTCTCTCTCTCTCTCTCTCTCTCTCTCTCTCTCTCTCTCTCTCTCTCTCTCTCTCTCTCTCTCTCTCTCTCTCTCTCTCTCTCTCTCTCTCTCTCTCTCTCTCTCTCTCTCTCTCTCTCTCTCTCTCTCTCTCTCTCTCTCTCTCTCTCTCTCTCTCTCTCTCTCTTCTCTCTCTCTCTCTCTCTCTTTCGTTCGTATTTTTTCTTCAGTGCATTTAATAGTAGTGGGAGTAACTTGAAAAACCTCTCAAGAGTTTGTGATATAAGCTTGGATTTACAGGCTGAAATGGTGAACTTTCTTCTCCTCATTCAATGTCCACAAGGTGTCGTAAGATAAACCACAGAGATATGAAAATGGCTGCTGATCCTTATGGGCCTCAATAAGTCAACACTACAGTTTTTGTATTGGTATGTGGTAGTTATGGCATCATGACCCTGCCTATCAATGCGAAATCATTCTTACTCCAGATCGTTTAAAAGCGAAACCGTTATCACCCGTCAACAGGTTTTTCATTTGCCTTGGCATTGATTTGAATGTTCAGCCCGAACGTGATTGCTGCGCGATGCAGTCCTTGATGCATGTTCCTACTTCGTTGGGGCCTCTTTTGGCTTTGTAATTATGCCACATGTAGCAATACACATCATTCAGATGTGCCAAGATTATAAAGAGTGAGATTATGCAAGTAGATATCTGTTATATTTATATGTACATGTAGTAAAAACTAAAAGTTATTGCCGTGTGGGCAAGAAAGAAGTTGCTACATGTCACAAATTACTCAGCTTCAACGATGTCTGGTGAAAACAGTTGATACATTTTCTCAAGGTTTTTTTTTAAAGTTTAAGCATAACATTCCCCGTGTCTAGGTAGGTGGATCGACACCTAGTCCTATCGGAGACGGACGATAAAAAAGGAGATCCCGTGTGCAGATCACAACACTATGTGCACATTAAAGATCCCATGGCAGTCCGGGCACACACAAAAATCTTACCACAATCCCCAAAGTCACATGATTTGTGGATGTGGGTAAATCAAAATCTAAAAAATCTGGTGAAGATCGAGTTCTCGCAGGGTATTCTTAAGCTTTCTTGCTAATTTCTTGTTCTCCTGATGGATGTTGAACTGAGTTTTAATTATCGTTATTGGGAGATTGATGATTACTCTTGAATGCAATGCATTGATCACATTGGTCTTTCTTGGGCTTGAAGAATTCCATCCCGCTTATTTATATAGTTAACCATTTCCAGACACTCATAGCTTTCCACTATTTCTTATATTCTTAATTGTATTTTTCTTAATTCCTCTGGTCGTCTTATTTCTCCTCGTGGTTGTCCCATTCTCTTCCATGTGGTGCCGGCGGCAGAAGGTTGCAATGGTTCACCAGCCGTCACTTCATTGGAAAACATTGGATCTCTACCATCCATCCTCGTAAGCCACTAAGTGTTCCCTTGTCACAGTGGGTTCAGCAGACGGAGCTGTCTTGTCTCCTACAAATTTCACTATTGGTCCATCGTCTGAATCGGAGTGATTGGACAAACGCCTCTTACGACTACGAGGAACAAAGGTTGGATCTATGTCACTGTCGTCAGAGAGAGAGGGAGAGAGAGAGAGATAGAGTCTCGCTCTCTATCTTTTTCTCTTTGTATTCCTTACATACACATATATACTCACAAACACACATATCATACACACATGCACGCACAAACAAAGGTACAAGTACAATAAAAGTATTCCATTCTTTCCTGTGTTTTTTTCTTCTTGTTTTCTCTTTCGTTGACGCGAGCCACCCAAGCCTCCAACCACCATTACCATAACCAATGTCAAATAAGATTAATAATTGAATTATGTTATATAATGCAGTGGACAAAAAAGTAGAAATAAATCATCGTGACATGATCGTGACATGATCGTGACAGTGACAGTGACACACACTAGGTGTATGAGCAGGTGCCAGTTTAGAAGCAAATCCTGACACGCCTTATTGACACCTCATAAGTTAGTTTTGTCTTCAGCAAAGTGTCCAAATTGTCACTGCTACTGCTAGAAGAATCCGACAAGGGACGTTGTCGGAATATCGCTGTATGAAAGCAATTCAAAAACTGACTTGAGCCATTGTCACTTTCTTGTTCGCACGGATTTTACAGTTTCTTCTAGACTATATTTGGTAACAAGAAAATTACTGGTGCTACAGAGCTGAAGATTTGACACACTGTGTATCAAGAGAAAATAAGTCATTTTGACTGAAAAAGGGAAAATCCGACAAAGTGTCGTTTGTCGGTTTCATACTTTGACACGATGATACATACATACATAATACATACATACATACATACATACATACATACATACATACATACATACATACATACATATCATACAAAAACATACATAATACATACATACATACATACATACATAATACATACATACATACATACATACATAATACATATATACACACATGCTTATAAACATATATATATACACACATGCTTATAAACATATATACCATACATGCATATATATATATATATATACATATAAACATACATATATATATATAGAGATAGATATATATATAGATAGATAGATAGATATACATACATACATACCATACATGCATACATACATACCATACCATACATATAAACATACATGCATACATACCATACACATAAACATACATACATAGATATACACATACATACTTACATATCATACATACACACCATACGTACATACATGCAATATTACATGCATACACACATACACGCATATTCATATAATGCATCCATGTATCCATCCCATCCATCCATCCAGTGTATCCGTCCATCTATGAACTACAGACAGAAGACAACATAGACCTAAACCTACGTAACGTAAATTATACATTATACATAAAAGAAAACAAGCAGAGTGACCCTTCCTTGGACTGTAGTGGACGGTGGTAGTAAACGGCAACAAGAAAACAAGCAGAGTGACCCTTCCTTGGACTGTAGTGGACGGTGGTAGTAAATGGCAACAAGAAAACAAGCAGAGTGACCCTTCCTTGGACTGTAGTGGAGTGGTAGTAAATGGCAACAAGAAAACAAGCAGAGTGACCCTTCCTTGGACTGTAGTGGACGGTGGTAGTAAATGGCAACAAGAAAACAAGCAGAGTGACCCTTCCTTGGACTGTAGTGGACGGTGGTAGTAAATGGAACCAAGCAAGTGACCCTTCCTTGGACTGTAGTGGACGGTGGTAGTAAATGGCAACTTAAAGAGGCAGTAAATGGGCAGAGTCGGACGGTGGTAGTAAATGGCAAAAACAAGCAGAGTGACCCTTCCTTGGAAGGCTGAACACTTGGACTGTAGTGGACAGTTAGTCAGAGTGACCCTTCCTTGGACTGTAACAGACCGTGGTTCAGAGGGCATGGGGTCGTTCCCGAAAGGCTGAACACTTTTTTTCTAGAACCAACCCTTCGCCTCGTCCAAATAGGTGGATCGGCACCAAGTCCCATTTTGAGACAGACGAATAAAAATAAGGGGGGGGTGGTTCCTTGTACATATCACATCACTCTGTAGACGTTTAAGACCCCTTGGCTGATTACAGGGTAGTCTGGGTGAAATTTAAAAACAATAAGATGAAAAGTTACCCAAAAACCTGAGATCATCTAAAACAACCTGATTCAAAGTAATATATACAATGATATACCAGGCTTGAAGTTTCGAAGACGACTCTGAAAAGAACATGGACTGATGTTTGGAACATGGAATATTAGGGCAATTAATGGAAAGGAGTTAGAATTAGCTGAAGAAATGGAAAAATTCAAAGTAGACATTTTGGCTATTACAGAAACAAAGAAAAAAGGACAAGGAATAGAAAATGTAGGACCAAATGATACTTTAATCTTCTCGGGAGTAGATGTCAAAGATAGAGCTAGAGCAGGAATAGGCCTCCTAATGCATAAAAGGCAAGAAAAGCTACTAGAAAGCTGGAAATTTGTAAGCCCACGGCTATTAGAGTTAAATATTAAACCAAAAGGAAGAGAAATTAAATATTATTAATAGCTTATGTACCAAACGAAGATGCCACCAAAGAAGAAAAGGATATCTTCGAAAATGATTTACAAATAGCTGCAGAGAATCTCAAACCCGAAAACGAATTAATGGTTTTAGGAGATTTAAACGCTAGAGTAGGCAACGATGTAGAAACACCAGGCGGAGTAATAGGTAAAGAAGGAGAGACAACAACTTCTCCAAATGGAGCGAGACTAATAGATTTTTGCCTAAAGAATAATATAAAAATAACTAACACGTTTTTTCCTCATAAAGATATCCACAAATATACAAGAGTAAATGAAAACGATGTGAAAAGTCAATCATAGACTACATAATAGTTAGCAGCTCCCTTTTACAGTACAATGGATGCTAGAGTAAGCAGATGAGCTGAAATATTTAGTGATCATCACCTAGTGATAGCCAAAATGAGATTATTAAGTAAAGAAAACAAACAGAAAAGGACAGAGAAGAAAGCTTCTAAACTCAAAATAGAAGAACTAAATAAACCAATAGTAAAACAGATATACCAATCCATGATGAAAAAAATCTATCAGTGAAAGGCAGATGGATCTAAAGGAAAGCACAATAGAAGAAAAGTGGCAAATATATGAAGAAACACTCCTCGGTTGTATTGAAGAGGTATGTGTTGTAGGAAACAATTTAAAGGAGATAGGAAAAAAACAGCATGGTGGAATGAGAATGTCAAGACTAAGATCAAAGAAAAGAAGGATGCCTGGAAGAAATACTTGCAAACAAAGAGACCAGAGGATAGGATAGATTGCGTGAGTAAAAGAACTATCGCCAAAGAGGAAGTTAGGAAAGCAAAACAGGAACAGTGGGAAGAGTTTGGACAAAGACTTCAAGAAAGCTATCAAGGAAATCAAAAGCTGTTCTGGGATGCAATGAAAAGCATGAGGAAGACCAAGGCTGCCCAATACGACAAATTAAGAACGCCAAAGGAGAAATAATGAAAGGAGAGAGCGAAATCATAGAAACATGGAGAAAGTATTTTCAACAATTACATAAACCCTCCGGAACATATGAAACAAGAAGTACAAATCAATTATTAAGAGAAACAAATAATCTAGATGAGACAGCTACATATGTAGATACCTCAATGGAAGAAATTCAAACAGCTATAAGAAAACTGAAATAAGGAAAAGCCCCAGGAGCAGATCGAGTTTATTCAAAAATGATTAAAAACCAAGGGAGAGAGGCAGACAAACTATTACATGCAATATGTCAACAAGCATGGAAGTCCAAACAGGTGTCAGACGACTGGAAAAAGGGAACGGTAGTACCAATACACAAGAAAGGCCCAACTATGGAATACTTAAACTATAGAGGGATATCACTACTTAGCGTACCAGGAAAACTGTATGCCAGGATTCTGGAAATGAGACTAAGGGAAAGAGTAGAGGATCAGATTGAAGAACACTAGAGTGGATTTAGACCAGGAAGAAGTGTACAAGATCACATATTTACAATTAGACAAATAATAAAAACATTCCTTGAGAGAAACATTGACTTGCCTCTGTGTTTTATTGACTTAGAAAAGGCATTTGACACTGTGAGGAGGGACGAACTATGGCATTCCTTAAAACGACACAACGTAGAGCAGAATTTAATAGAAGCCATTAAAAGTTTTTACAATAAACAAACATGTCAGTGAGAGTAGCTGGAAATGTATCAGAAGAATTTGATGTAGATATAGGAGTAAGACAGGGTTGTATCCTAAGTCCTCTTTTGTTTATCACATTTATGGATTCAGTCGCAAAGGCATCCTCAAAAAGAAGAAAATAAATGTAGGTATGTGGAAGCTCAAACCAGTAAATGTATCAATGCTTTCATTTGCTGATGATTTAGTTCTGTTTGGAAAATCAGAAAGGGACCTCCAGCCTAATATCAACTTAATGAATAATGAATTAATTAAAAGAGGAATGAGAGTATATGCAACGAAAAACCAAAACAATGCTAGTAACTAAGGAAGCTAAAACACAAAATCTTAAATTAGCAGTGAGATTTGAGAAAAGTTCACTGCTACAATGACTTAGAGTAATGATTAACTCAGAGGGAAAACTAAGAGAAGAAATCAGCTAGATAATCCAACAGGCAAGTGCAATATATAACCATCTAGGAAAGGCATTTGTAGGTAAACAAGAATTGTCAACAAAACCAAAATGGCAGTATACAACACAGTTTATTGTCCTACTCTCCTCTATGGCCGTAAAACATGGATCTTCGACAGTAGGGAATGCAGTAGAGTACAGGCAGCCGAAATAACATATCTAAGAAGAGTAGTAGGGAAAATTAAAAGAGACAAAATCAGAAACACAACAATAAGAGATCAAACCAAAGCAGATAGCATAAAAACTAAGATAGAAATGAATCAAATGAGATGGTTTGGGCATGTTAACAGAATGAATGACAATAGAATAGCTAAATCAGTATACAATGCTAAAACTCAAGGTAAAATACCAAAAGGCAGACCTCGGAGAAAGTGGGAAGAAGATATAAAAGAGGCATTAACGCAAAGAAATGTAACTTTCACGGAAGGAAACATAAAAGGCCAGGACAGGGCAGCCTGGAAAAATATCATTTCGGTCATCTAAAACCCATACACTGGAAGGTAGAATGGGAGCTGATAAAGAAAGAAGGAAAGACTAAGACCAAATATTTGGATAATCACCTGTTGCATGCCTATCAGTAAGACTAAGACTAAATATTTGTTCAATCACCTGATGCATGCCTATCAGCGTAAGACTAAGACTAAATATTTGGTCAAACACCTGGTGCATGCCTATCTGCAAGACTACAAGACTAAATATTTGGTCAATCATCAGATCACTGCTGCAATGTTTATCAGAGTAAGACTAAGACTAAATATTTCGTCAATCAAATGGTGCATGTCTATCAGTGTAAGCTTCAAATATTTGGTCTATCACCTGGTGCATGCCTATCAGCGTAAGAATAAATATTTCGTCTATTGTCTGGTGCATGCCTATCAGCGTAAGAAACAGACTATATATTTGATCGATCACCTGGCACATGCCTATCAGCGTAAAACTAAATATTTGGTCAATCACTTGGCATGCCTATCAGCGTAAGACCTATACCTGGCACATCTAATCAGCGTAAAACTAAATATTTGGGCAATCACTTGGTGCATGCCTATCAGCGTCAGACTAAATATTTGGTCAATCACTTGGTACATGCCTATCAGCGTAAGACTAAACTAAATATTTAGCAATCAGCTGATGCATGCCTATCAGCGTCAGACTAAATATTTGGTCAATCACTGGTACATGCCTATCAGCGTAAGACTAAGACTAAATATTTGGTCAAACAGCTGATGCATTTCAGCGTAAGGCTAAAATTTGTTCAATCGTTGGTGCATGCCTATCAGCGTAAGACTAAGACTAAATATTTGGTCAATCATCATTGGTGCATGCCTATCAGAGGTAAGACTAAGACTAAATATTTGGTCAATCATCTGGTGCATGCCTATCAGCGTAAGACTAAGACTAAATATTTGGTCAATCGTCTGGTGCATGCCTATCAGCGTAAGACTAAGACTAAATATTTGGTCAATCACTTGGTGCATGCCTATCAGCGTAAGACTAAGACCAAATAATTGGACAATCACCTGGTGCATGTCTATTAGCGTAAGACTAAGACCAAATAATTGGACAATCACCTGGTGCATGTCTATTAGCGTAAGGCTAAGACCAAATATTTGGTCAATCACCTGGTGCATGTCTATTACGTAAGACTAAGACCAAATAATTGACAATCACCTGGTGCATGTCTATCAGTGTAAGACTAAGACCAAATATTTGGACAATCACCTGGTGCATGTCTATTAGCGTAAGACTAAGACCAAATAATTGGATAATCACCTGGTACATGTCTATTAGCGTAAGACTAAGACCAAATATTTGGACAATCAGCTGGTGCATGTCTATTAGCGTAAGACTAAGACCAAATATTTGGACAATCACCTGGTACTTGTCTATTAGCGTAAGACTAAGACCAAATATTTGGTCAATCAGCTGGTGCATGTCTATTAGCGTAAGGCGAAGACTAAATATTTGGTCAATCACCTGGTGCATGTCTATTAGCGTAAGGCGAAGACTAAATATTTGGTCAATCACCTGGTGCATGTCTATCAGCGTAAGGCGAAGACTAAATATTTGGTCAATCACCTGGTGCATGTCTATCAGCGTAAGGCGAAGACTAAATATTTGGTCAATCACCTGGTGCATGTCTATTAGCGTAAGACCACACATTTGGTAAATCACAAAACATCAAGAAATAAAACCACGTTAAGGCTTTGAGACAGCTGGGAGTTATAAACATTTTATACTATATCAGTCAAGGTATGTCATAACACGAAGTATTTAGTATACACTGGCAACTTGAATACAAAGTAAAAATTATACCAAATGGTTTGGTCTTCTTTGTTTTTATTTGGCTTTGGGGTTGTTGTTTTTTGTAGTTTTAGTTTTTGCTTTGTTGTGTCGCTTTGAGTTTGGTTTGTTTGTGTTTTGTTTTGTTTTTGTTTAATTTCGTTGTGGTTTTGTTTGGATTTTTTTGTTGATGTCTGTGGGCGGTGTTGTCCCGTGCTGTTAGTTGTGCGTTTTTGAATTTTGTAATTCCGGTTTCTCGGGGTTTCCTTTTTGGGGTTATTAGTTTTCTCAAGTTTTTTTTTTTTAAGGGCGGGGGGGGTGGGGGTGAGCGTGGCAAAACGAGGACGAGGCATTAAAAAAGTGATGTTTGTTTTGTTTTTTGTGCTGCCATCTCTTGTGGATGTTATGGGATTTTTTTTTTCTTGTTTTTTATTTTTATTTTGTTGTAATAGTAGGTTGTGTTCCTGTTTCCTTTCTTTTTTTCACTTTTCTTTCATCTTGATGTGTCCTCTAATTCACCCCTGAGATCATCGCAATGATGGACGGGACATATGTCCATGAAAACAATTCTGTTTTAAATGTTTTTAGTCGTTGCTTTTTGTCTGTGAGGTATCTTTCTTGCTTTTTTATTAGGGTGGTTGGGAGGAGAATATTTTGATTTCCAATGACATGGGATACAAAAAATAAATTCACTTTAAGTCGATATTTCAGTGTGTCGTTTTATTTCTACAGGACACTGCCATGAAACAAAAACATGGGCATCTAAAAAAAAAAACAGAAAAATAACAACAATTAATCGCCACATTTTTACTAAGGAGAGAGAATGGGGAGAGAAGGAAACAGAGAGAGAGAGAGAGAGAGAGAGAGAGAGAGAGAGAGAGAGAGAGAGAGAGAGAGAGAGAGAGAGAGAGAGAGAGAGAGAGAGAGAGAGAGAGAGAGAGAGAGAGAGAGAGAGAGAGAGAGAGAGATAGAGAGACAGAGACAGAGACAGAGAGACAGAGACAGAGACAGAGATAGACAGAGACAGACAGACTGACAGACAGACGGACAGAGACAGAGACAGAGATAGAGAGAAACAGAGATAGAGGCAAAGGGAGACAGATAGAGATAGACAGAGATAGAAACAAAGGGAGACAGAAAATAGAGAGAAACAGAGATAGAGACAAAGGGAGACACAGCGAGAGACAAACAGAGATAGAGACAAAGGGAGACAGAGGTAGAGACATAGATATAGACAAAGAGAGACACAGAGAGAGACAAAGGGAATCAGAAAGAGACAGACAGAGATAGAGACAAAGGGAAACATAAATAGAGAGAAGCACAGATAGAGACAATGGGAGACAGAAATAGAGAGAAACAGAGATAGAGGCAAAGGGAGAAACAGAGAGAGACAAACAGAGATAGCGGCAAAGGGAGACATATAGAGACAGACAGAGATAGAGACAAAGAAAGACAGTGATAGAGACAAAGGAGACAGATAGAGACAAACAGAGATAAAAACAAAGAGAGACATAGATAGAGAGAAACAGCAATAGAGACAAAGAGAGACGTATAGAGACACAGAGAGACATGGATACAGACAAACAAAGATAGAGACAAAGAGAGACAGAGATAGAGACAAACAAGATAAAAACAGAGGGAGACACAGAGACATGGAGAATGTAAATAATGTGTTATTAGAACTTACTTTACATGAATACATGACAACAATATCAACCAGTGGCTGTGGAGTGGGACTGGTTGAGTTACAAATGGTTTACGGGAGATTAGACAGGACGTATGCAGGCAATGTGAAAACACTGAGGGGAAGAGGGTGTATCAACAGATTTCATTACACAGACTCATCTGCATATATAAAAATTGAAACATCTGCATGAGTTTCATTTCACTCTCAGCGGAGAAAACGAGACGCTTTCTAGATCCAGATAAGATAACAATGATATTATCGAAAACAAGGCTAATTTTACACTTAAGTGGCATAAAATAAAGTGGGCCAAATTTGTACTCAGTGGATTCAGGGTAAAGGATTGTGGATATTCTACTTCCGTCTCATCTCTAAATGTAGATCTAGGTCGATACCGACGAGTACAAATTTGACTCACTTTATTTTACGCCACTAAAGCGTAAAATTACCAAAAGATGATTAGTGTAACTGGAACCATACAGTGGCTCCCTCAAGCTCATATCGGCTGTCTCAGTAACGACAACTCAGGAGGCAATTATTTCTTGCCAGTTTGAGTGTTCATTGCCTCCCTTGTTTCTCCCTTCGTTTTTTTTCTTCTTTATTACTGCTCATCGGCCTTGTGTTTATTCTTTGAGGAAGAAGACAGCGTGTCTGAAATTAAATTTAAAAACAAACAACAAAACAAACAACAACCACAATTCCAAGTCTTTTTTTTTTTAGTTCTCCTCGCTGACTTTCCAAGTCACGTGTTTTGGATCATTTGGTATCGATACGTCGTCATCTTCAGACGTACTACACTGATTCAAAATGTCATCATCGGATGAGGTATTGTTTAAGTCCATGGTATCTCCGTCGAGCAAGCTTGACTCGTTTCTTACCCTGCAGAAAACTGCAAGGAGGAATGCGTTCAAACACACCAGCATCGTCGCAGCGATAACCGCGCCAACAAGTCCGAGTATTGTGCCTGTGTCGATACCATTTGGAGATTTCGATTTGGAGTCTGAGGATGGAAGTCAAAAGAATTTTCGTAATATACAAAATTTATGATAATAAGTTAAGATAAAAAGAATATTTTATTGCCCAGAATGGAACATTAATATTTTCTTGGTGTTACGCGTTGCAATTCACAATTCTTCAGCCCATCCCTCCCTCCCTCCCCCAACCGATTCTTTCATGTGTCTTTTATGACGACATTTCAATATATTATGAATGAGAAAGCAAAATCTGAACGGTTTGATTTGATTTGATTTTTACCCACATGCACAACTAAGGTGATCTCGGGGTTTCGGTAGGATTTTTAATTTTTGCCCGGACTGTCTTGTAAACGGCCAAGGGATCTTTAGCGTGCACAGAGTGTTGTGGTCTGCACACGGGACCTCTTTTTATCGTTCGTTCCCGATGGGGACTAGCTGTTGATCCACCTACCTGGACCAGGGCAGGGGGGGGATTTTACTCGAAAAATAAATCGAGAAACTTTTCAACCGTCGGCAGGCTCGAACCCACTACCTTTTGATTGAGAGGCCGACACCTTGCCTCGGGACTACCGAGTTCTCTAATTTGAACGGAAGTAATATTTCCATGACATAATACGTTTCGTACTGAATGCAATTTCAAAGGGGTGAAGATGCTAGCAATGACAGCAATTTTCTTTTATAGGTGAAGGTAACATTGATATTTTGTCTCTTTTTAACAAAGGGTTTCATCACAAAGCATGATATAGCCCAACATTGAAAAAATTGAGTTAATGCCCCTATGCTATTTGATTTTCAAACCTCTACCCGTAAACAGTTTCCCTTTTTCACAAAAACTATCCAGTTTCACAAAAAGTTTACAATAGTTGTTTTTTTCACAAAACGGGATATATTCAGTTCGTCACAAAACGCGATATACGCCAATAGTTGTTTTTTTCACAAAACGCGATATACGCCAATAGTTGTTTTTTTCACAAAACGCGATATACGCCAATAGTTGTTTTTTTCACAAAACGCAGTTTATCCCAATAGTTGTTTTTTTCACAAAACGCGATATACGCCAATAGTTGTTTTTTCACAAACAGGAAAAGTTCGTCACAAAACGCAGTTTACCGCCAATAGTTGTTTTTTCACAAAACGCTATATACGCCAATAGTTGTTTTTTCACAAAAAACGTGATATATTTTTTTTCACAAACGCAGTTCTTTGGTTGTTTCACCCAATAGTTGTTTTTTTCACAAAACGCGATATACGCCAATAGTTGTTTTTTTCACAAAACGTGATATATTCAGTTTCACAAAAAACGTTTTTCTAAAACGCGATTTACGCCAATAGTTGTTTTTTTCACAAAACGGGATATATTCAGTTCGTCACAAAACGCTTTACCCCAATAGTTGTTTTTTTCACAAAACGCGATATACGCCAATAGTTGTTTTTTCACAAAACGTGATATATTTAGTTCGTCACAAAAACGCAGTTTACCCCAATAGTTGTTTTTTCACAAAACGCGATATACGCCAATAGTTGTTTTTTCACAAAACTGATTCGCCAATAGTTGTTTTTTCACAAAACGCGATATACGCCAATAGTTGTTTTTTCACAAAACGCGATATACGCCAATAGTTGTTTTTTCACAAAACGTGATATATCCAGTTCGTCACAAACGCGATATACCAATAGCTGTTTTTCACAAACACAATAAATCTCGTTCATTCAGCTTAACACTTCGACATTTCGTCACGAAAGCGATATACGCCAATGATTATTCCTCACAAAACGCAATACGTGCATTCACAGCCAATCAGAACTCGTCAAATGACGAACATCCGCCAGGCCCTTAGACCAGCTGAGCGAATTGTTTTAAATGACAGGAATTATCCTTGGCTGTTTTTAACACTTTGAATCTTTGTTTTAGTTGGGTTTTTTCTGCATGTTTTATCACCCAACGCACATTAAACGTGCTTAATGATTGAATCCATTTTGTTTGTTTTCTGTTTTCCTTTGTTTTTGTTTTTTATTTAAATGAGTGTTGATTCCATATTTTGTGGATATGTTGCTTTTTGTGAGAAAAAAAATGATATTAAAGCTTTGATTCTGAGAAAAGTATATAATATTCATGTCTGATTAAGTTGTTATGACTTTTAAAAATCCTCTAATTTCATGACACATTAAGATAACGCTTCTTCATCTGACAAAACATGAACATGAGTAACACATTTGTAAAAGCTTTCAAGACAATTGGATATGTCACGCTTTGTGATGGGGCCCTTCCTTGTACCATTCTACGGGATAAGGTGAAAGATGGATACACATGTAATTATATTTTAGTCTCAAAGGAAGTGGTCTGATAAACACCTGACATAACTCCATTGTAAAATCGCATGTAAACACGAAACTAGATGTGGCGTTGATGGCTGAGTAGTTAGATTGCCGGCATTGAGACTGTCAAGTAAGGGGTTCAAATCCAGACAATGCTACGCCTGATGTTGTGTTTGTTATTAAAGAAACTAATACGTAATGTTCCATTCGACTCTGTAGTTGTGTATGGGAACCAGCATCAGCATAAAACCTGCGACAGACTAGCGTCCTGTTCAAGGGGTGATAATAATATACTATCACCAGTTTCGCTTTCCATTATGAAGTCCGCAGAAGCTCTGGCTCTAGAGGTTATCATAGCCGTTGGGGAACCATGAAGTAAGATCATAATTATGTAAATCGCCTTGTACATATTTAGATTTGCTAGACTGCCATAGTTTAAAGAGCCATATATGAATTATATTGTCTGTACTTTCATAACGATTTTACATTGAAATAAACTATGATATTATGTGTGTTACCGAATTCACAAATTGATAAGTTCTTAGTTAAGGATCCAATTGAGAAGAGTTCGATTAGTTCGATTTTATCAAATTGATTTGATTTTATCCACACCGACAACTAAAGTGATCTCAGGGGTTTTGGTACAATTTAGAATTTTCTCTGGACTGCCCTATAAACAGCCAAGAGATTATTAACGTGGACAGAGTGT
The DNA here is from genome assembly GCA_037039925.1 of Doris montereyensis. Classification (NCBI taxonomy): domain Eukaryota; kingdom Metazoa; phylum Mollusca; class Gastropoda; order Nudibranchia; family Dorididae; genus Doris; species Doris montereyensis. The sequence goes on from JAXRKP010001640.1 coordinate 94,322, forward strand.
TGCGATCTGCACACGTGACCTCCTTTTATCACCCGTCTCCGATGGGATTAGGTGTCGATCCACCTACCTGGAACAAACTCGAGAAAACGTTTAAACCACCGCAGGGGTTTGAACTGACGACCTTGGGGTTGAGAGGCCGACACCTTGCATCTAGACTACCCAGTTTCCTAGATTAATTAGACCTTGCCTTAGAAAACCGACAGTGGGATTCTATCGTATCAGCTACGATTCTTTGTGTCAAAATAGCATACTAGCACAAGTGTCGGCCTCTCTTTTGTGTCAAAATAGCATACTAGCACAAGTGTCGGCCTCTCAACTTTGTGTCAAAATAGCATACTAGCACAGTGTCGGCCTCTCAACTTTGTGTCAAAATGTAGCACAAGTGTTGGCCTCTCAACTTTGTGTCAAAATAGCATACTAGCACAAGTGTCGGCCTCTCAACTTTGTGTCAAAATAGCATACTAGCACAAGTGTTGGCCTCTCAACTTTGTGTCCTCTCTTTCAACTTTGTGTCAAAATAGCATACTAGCACAAGTGTCGGCCTCTCAACTTTGTGTCAAAATAGCATACTAGCACAAGTGTCGGCCTCAACTTTGTATCAAAATAGCATACTAGCACAAGTGTCGGCCTCTCAACCAAAAGGTTGTGAGTTTGACCCTCCTACAGTTGAAAAAATTTCTCGATTTTTGTCGAGCAAAGTTTCCCCCCCTCCTCCCCCACTGGTCCAGGTATGTGGATCAAGACATAATTCCATCGGAGATGGACAATAAAAATGAGGTCCCGTGTGCACATCACAACCCTCTGTGCCCGTTAAATATTCCTTGACTGTTTACAGGACAGTGTGGGCAAAATTACAAATCCTACTAAAAAAAAAACCCAGATTATACAGTTGTGGATGTGGGTAAAATCGAATTTAAAAAATAAATAAAAACACAGTCAGACCTCAGTGGGATTTTGTTTAGAGAAAACAAATGAATCAAACGAATGCATTATAGTGAGAAGACAACGGAATCAAATGAATGCAATATAGTGAGAAGACAAATGAATCAAATGAATGCAATATAGTGAGAAGACAAATGAATCAAATCAATGCAATATAGTGAGAAGAGAAAGGAATCAAATCAATGCAATATAGTGATAAGACAAAGGAATCAAATGAATGCAATATAGTGAGAAGAGAAAGGAATTAAATGAATGCAATATACTGAGAAGACAAAGGAATCAAATGAATGCAATATAGTGAGAAGAGAAAGGAATCAAAAGAATGCAATGTAGTGAGAAGAGAAAGGAATCAAAAGAATGCAATTTAGTGAGAAGAGAAATTAAAAATGAATGCAATGAAGTGAGAAGAAAAAAGTATAAAAGAATGCAATGTAGTGAGAAGAAGTAATCAAAAGAATGCAATGTAGTGAGAAGACAAAGTAATCAAAAGAATGCAATGTAGTGAGAAGAGAAAGGAATCAAAAGAATACAATGTAGTGAGAAGAGAAAGAATCAAAAGAAGGCAATGAATGAGAAGAGAAAATCAAAAGAATGCAATGTAGTGAGAAGAGAAAGGAATAAAAACAATGCAATGTAGGGAGAAGAGACAGGAATCAAAAGAATGCAATGTAGTGAGAAGAGAAAAAGAAAAACAATGCAATGTAGGGAGAAGACAACGGAATCAAAAGAATGCAATGTAGTGAGAAGAGAAAAGAATCAAAAGAATGCAATGTAGCGAGAAGAGAAAAGAATCAAAAGAATGCAATGTACGGAGAAGAAAAAGAATCAAAAGAATGCAATGTATGAGAAGAGAAAAGAATCAAAAGAATGCAATGTAGGAGAAGAGAAAAGAATCAAAAGAATGCAATGTACGGAGAAGAAAAAGAATCAAAAGAATGCAATGTAGTGAGAAGAGAAAAAGAATCAAAAGAATGCAATGTAGTGCGATGAGAAAAGAATAAAAACAATGCAATGTAGGGAGAAGAGAAAAAATAAAAAGAATGCAATGTAGTGAGAAGAGAAAAGAATCAAAACAATGCAATGTAGGAGAAGAGAAAAGAATAAAAACAATGCAATGTAGGGGGAGAAGAGAAAAGAATCAAAATAATGCAATGTAGTGAGAAGAGAAAAGAATCAAAATAATGCAATGTAGTGAGAAAGTGAGAAGAGAAAGGAATCAAAAGAAGGCAATATAGTGAGAAGAGAAAGGAATCAAAATAATGAATGTAGTGAGAAGAGAAAGGAATCAAAATAATGAATGTAGTGAGAAGAGAAAGGAATCAAAATAATGCAATGTAGTGAGAAGAGAAAGGAATCAAAAAGAAGGGCAATGTAGTGAGAAGAGAAAGCAATCAAATGAACGCAAAAGAGTGAGAAGAGAAAGGAATCAAAAGAAGGCAATATAGTGAGAAGAGAAAGGAATCAAAAGAAGGCAATGTAGTGAGAAGAGAAAGGAATCAAAAAAGAATGCAATGTAGTGAGAAGAGAAAGGAACCAAAAGAAGGTAATATAGTGAGAAGAGAAAGAATCAAAAGAAGGCAATATAGTGAAAAGAGAAAGGAATCAAAAGAAGGCAATGTAGTGAGAAGAGAAAGGAATCAAAAAGAAGGCAATGTAGTGAGAAGAATAAAATAAAAACTTTCAGTTGAAAATAAAGAATACGAAAATTAAAATATCGGTAGAATGCATACCTGTGCTTCTATTAGCATCTGAGGCTGTTGATTCCTGTTGTGTTCCACTTGTAATAGTGGACATTGTCGATGAAAGCCGTCTTTCAGTGTTTAAAGTGGAAATTGTTGATGGAAATCGTCTTTTAGTGTTTAAAATGGAAATTGTTGATGGAAATCGTCTTTTAGTGTTTAAAGTGGAAATTGTTGATGGAAATTGTCTTTTAGTATTTAAAGTGAACATAGTTGATGAAAGACGTCTTTTAGTATTTAAAGTGAACATAGTCGATGAAAGACGTCTTTTAGTATTTAAAGTGAACATAGTCGATGAAAGACGTCTTTAGTGTTTAAAGTGGACATGGTCGATGAAAGACGTCGTTTAGTGCTTAAAGTGGACGTCGTCGATGGAAATCGCCTTTTAGTGTTTAAAGTGGACATAGTCGATGAAAGACGTCTTTTAGTGTTTAAAGTGAACAAAGTCGATGAAAGACGTCTTCTAGTATTTAAAATGGACGTAGTCGATGAAATACGTCTTTTAGTGTTTAAAATGGACATAGTCGATGAAAGTTGTCTTGTAATGTTTACGCTCTGCGATGACGTTCTTATTTCTGTAGTTTGACGTCCTCTTGTGTTTAAAGTAGACATTGTCGATGGAAATGGTTGTTTTGTTTTTAAATCCAATGAAGGTGTCCTTATCATCGTAGCCGTATTTGTTCTAGCCTTGGTGGTTGCCTGAGAGATTCGTGCGCGGCTTGACAAGGGTTGCTGAGTTTTCAAGGAGGAAAATGGTGTGTTTGAGAACGGCGATGAAACGGTTATCTTAACGTTCAGAGTTCTTAGAGGCCTGCTGACGCTTGAAGAAGACGCCGTTTTAGTGGTTGACGTTGATGATAGGAATGTTGGCTCTGAAGAAATCAGCGGCGGGTTAGTAATGGAAGTCCACGGAGAAGTGTTTTCCGAAGTAAACAGCGTTGACATAATAATATTATGTCTCAGTGTCGAAATCCCTGAAAAGTTATTGCTGTCGAAGGCAAATCCGTTGTTCTCTTATTGGATGTCCGAGAAGTTTGTCTAAATGTTGTAGGTGATGTTGAGCTCCATGTACTGGTGAACGTATTGCTGATCATTTGTGATGTTGTCATAGGAGGGTGAGATCCTGTGGATTCTGTGGTTCCAAAACAAAACATCAAATGTGGTTAGTAGGCATTTTGTCTAACGCGTGTTTACTTCGTGTGCATACGGTTCTAGGATTTCAGATGATATTATTCGATTTCATTTAGGAAAGTCAATATTGTAATTTCCACCTCAATATTGTAATCGGTATTTCCACTCCATAGAGTAAAAATATTGTAATCGGTATTTCCACTCCATGGAGTAAAAATATTGTAATCGGTATTTCCACTCCATGGAGTAAAAATATTGTAATCGGTATTTCCACTCCATGGAGTAAAAATATTGTAATCGGTATTTCCACTCCATAGAGTAAAAATATTGTAATCGGTATTTCCACTCCATAGAGTAGAAAAATATTGTAATCGGTATTTCCACTCCATGGAGTAAAAATATTGTAATCAGTATTTCCACTCCATAGAGTAAAAATATTGTAATCGGTATTTCCACTCCATAGAGTAAAAATATTGTAATCAGTATTTCCATTCCATAGAGTAAAAATATTGTAATCGGTATTTCCACTCAGTACCTGTCGTCGACCAAACATATTTGACTTCTTGCCCAGCGAATAAGTTTCGAAAGATCACAATGACGCCCCCTTTCCCCCCCCCCGCACTGCCCCCTCCCCTCCCACCATCAACCTGTAATAATGAAAAACTCTTCGACGGTTTTCATGATTTTGATATATTTCAAAAGGCGTTTTAGTTAACGGCGATCAATAATTCTTACGTCTTTGTCTTCAACGGCCATTTCTTTCGTAACTTAGATGGCCTATTTTATGACTAGAAAAAAAAATCAATAAGAAATGGGGAAAGAAATCAAGATATTCTCAGAGAGGTTTCAAATGGAGTAGAAATACATAGAGAATAAATACCGCTTGCTTTTTTGTTGTTGATGTCGATGCAATTCTGTGTCGAAATATCCAGAGTGGAATGGAAATACCCCTCTTCATCGTTTCGCTATTATAATATAGAGGGGAAATACCGCACTTCAATGTTGTTAGGTCTACTACATAGTGGAAATACCCCACTTCAATATTCTCATTATAATAATATAGAGTAGAAATAGCCTATGTCAACATGCTAAGCAACATCCTTTATACAGAGTGGAAATTACAGACTTCAATAGTTTCACTATATTCATCGTCATCATTCGCTTTTCACCCTATACCGGGGTACAGGCAACGAACAACAGACTTCCACAGATCATCATTCGCTTTTCACCCCACTTATTCATCTCATCTAGGGGTACACCACGAACAACTCTTGATAAATCCTCAGGCAACGAATGATACTTCCACCCCCTCTCCTCACGTCATCTTTCACTAGCCTTCTCCATGTTTATCGTGGCCTTCCCCTATCCCTCTTTTCCTGTGGATTCCACTGAGGGGCATGTCTTGTAGTACTTCTCTGAGGTTTTCTGAGGGTGTGTCCTATCCATCTCCATCTCCGCTGTCCTATTTCTTCTGATATTGGTTTCTGCGCTGTTTTTCCTCAGAGTGTTTCATTTTGGATTTTATCTGACCACTAAATCTGTAGTATTTTCCTAGGCAAATCTTGACAAAGCTCTGATGTTTTCTACTCCAGGTCTTAGAGGGGCTCCAGGTCTCACATCCATATAACAATACCAATTTCGTAGTGGAGTTAAAAGTCTAATCTTTGTTGTAGTGTTAACGATGCGGTCCTTCCAGATCTTGTTTAAGTTCATGCATGCTGTTCTTGATTTTCCTATTCTTGTCTTGACGTTGTTCCCCATACATTATCTACTACACTACCAAGATAGGCAAAGTTGTCTACTACTTCCAGAGGCTTACTGTCCACATTGTTTTGGTTCAAAGCTTGCTGTTTTCATTTTAAATATCTTTGATTTTTTTTGGGATGTATTCTGAGGCCAATAGAATTGAATAATTCTGAAAGACTTGTCATTTTACTCTGCATCTGCTGGTAGTTGTGTGATAATAGTGCCAGGTCATCTGCAAAACCAATATCATCTAGATGAGTCTATAGTGCCCACTAAATGCCATTTCTTCTTTCTGATGTTTTTTCGTTATTTCATAAGCCAGCCAATTGCTAGAATAAAGAGGAATGGTGATAGTACGCAACCTTGTTTTTATCTCAACGCTCTCTGTAAGTTGTGCATCGTATACAATGCTGCAATTAATGCCACTGTACATCTTTTTTTACTATTTGTTAGGGTATATCATAGTACCTCATTATTTTCCATAAAATGGCCCTATCAACACTGTCAAATGCATTTTCATAATCAACAAAATTCATTACGAAAAGACGAGTTCCATTCAACACATTGTTCAATGATGATTCTTAAGGTTGCTATCCGATCTCTACAAGAGTGGTCTTTCTGGAAACGTGCCTGTTGGTCTCCGATGTGTTCATCTGTGGCATCCTTGGTTCTTTCTAATACTGTATTAAAAATATTGCTTGCTATGGAGAGGAGAGGTATGCCTCTGTAATTATTGCAGTTACTAAGATCGCCTTTCTTTGGAAGTTTTACGAGATGTCCTTTTTTTCAATCTGTTTGGGAACTGTTTTTCATTCCACGCCTTTTCAAACAATCCATGTAAAATGTCGACTGGTGTAGGTATGTCTGTCTTCAATGCCTCTGGTGATATATAATCTGTGCCTACTTCCTTATTTGCAGGCATGATGTCTGGCAGGTTTTCCGGGGTGGTCTGTTTTTAGTAGATGTTCAAAATGTTCCACCCATCGTCTTTTCTGTGCTACCTTGTCAAAAATGGGATTGCCATTGATATCCTTCACTGGTGCGGTTATTAGCCGGCATTTGCTGCAAACAGTTTTGGTGTTTGGTATAATATCCTTGTATGTCCACTCTGTACAGCTTTTTCGGCTTGTCCTTCTCCATCTTGATACTTTTCTTTACCTGAGTGGCTGCCACAGCATATGCCTTTCTAGCCTTTTCTTTTTCAATCCTTGTCCTGCCACTGTGCAATGCTTCCTTCTTCCTCTTCCTGACTGCTATTTTGTCAAGTGATGTTTCACTATTCTACTCCTTGTGTTTGTAATCCTTTCTTTCTAAAATTTCTCCACACGTCTCTGTAAAAACTTCCTTCACTTGGTTCCAATGGGTATCTACATCCTTCTCGATAAGTTCTAAAAAGCTGAATTTGTTTTTGAGGCAGATCTGGAATTGTTCTTTCTTGTCTCTTTGTAGTAGGTTGATTTTGAATTTTGGTTTCCTGAAACCATCTCTGTTGTTGTATTTCCTAAGCCTTAGTTTTAACCCTGCCAGGAGTAGATGGTGGTCTGAACCTATGTCTGCACCTCTGGGAACTCAAATGTTTTCCAATGAGATACACAGAAAGGGTCAATATATTTTCACTATGATCTAGAAAACATATCTCACTCTAACATTTTCACTGTTATCTAGAGAGGATATATCACACTGTAATATTTTCACTATGATCTAGAGATGATATATTGTATTTTGAGATATAGACTAGAGCATAATAGATGACTTTGAGACATAGCCTAGAACATAATAGATGACTTTGAGACATAACCTAGAGTATAATAAATGGCACTGAGACATAGCCTAGAGTATAATAGATGACTTTGAGACATAGCCTAGAGTATAATAGATGAGTCTGAGACATAGCTGAGAGTGTAATAGATGACTTTGAAACATAGCCCTAGAGTATAATAGATGACTTTGATAGATAGCCTAGCGTATAGAAGATGACTTCGAGACATAGCCTAGAGTATAGAAGATGACTTTCAGACATAGCCTAGAACAAAATAGATGACTTTGAGACATAACCTAGAGTATAATAAATGGCACTGAGACATAGCCTAGAGTATAATAGATGACTTTGAGACATAGCCTAGAGTATAATACATAACTTTGAGACATAGCCTAGAGTATAGAAGATGATTTTGAGACATAGCCTAGAGTATAATAGATCGCTTTGAGACATAGCCCTAGAGTATAATAGATGACTTTGAGACATAGCCTAGAGTATAATAGATCGCTTTGAGACATAGCCTAGAGTACAATAGATGACTTTGAGACATAGCCTAGAGTATAATAGATCGCTCTGAGACATAGCCTAGAGTACAATAGATGACTTTGAGACATAGCCTAGAGTATAGACGATGATTTGGAGACATAGCTTAGACTACAATAGATGACTTTGAGACATACCCTAAAGTACAATAGATGACTTTGAGACATATCCTAGAGTATAGAAGATGACTTTGAGACATAACCTAGAGTATAAAAGATGATTTTGAGACATAACCTAGAGTACAATAGATGACTTTGAGACATCCTAGGGTATAATCGATGATTTTGAGACATAGCCTAGAGTACAATAGATGACTTTGAAATATAGCGTAGAGTAAAATAGATGACTTTGAGACATAACCTAAAGTACAATAGATGACATTGAGACATAACCTAAAAACAATAAATGACTTTGAGACATAACCTAGAGTATAATAGATGATTTTGAGACATAACCTAGAGTACAATAGATGACTTTGAGACAGCCTAGGGTATAATGGATGATTTTGAGACATAGCCTAGAGTACAATAGATGACTTTGAGATATAACCTAGAGTACAATAAATGACTTTGAGACATAGCCTAGAGTACAATAGATGACTTCGAGGCGTAGCATAGATTCTAATAAATGACTTTGAGACATATCCTAGAGTACAATAGATGACTTTGAGAGTATAGAAGATGACTTCAAGACATAGCCTAAAGTATAGAAGATGATTTTGAGACATAGCCTAGAGTATAATAGATCGCTTTGAGACATAGCCTAGAGTATAATAGATGACTTTGAGACATAGCCTAGAGTACAATAGATGACTTTGAGACATAGCCTAGAGTATAATAGATGATTTTGAGACATAGCCTAGAGTAGATAGATGACTTTGAGACATAGCCTAGAGTATAGACGATGATTTTGAGACATAGCCTAGAGTATAGACGATAATTTTGAGACATAGCCTAGAGTATAGACGATGATTTTGAGACATAGCCTAAGTATAATAGATGACTTTGAGACATAGCCTAGAATATAATAGATGACTTTGAGACATAGCCTAGAGTATAATAGATGACTTTGAGACATAGCCTAGAGTATAATAGATGACTTTGAGACATAGCCTAGAGTATAATAGATGACTTTGAGACATAGCCTAGAGCATAGACGATGATTTTGAGACATAGCCTAGAGTACAATAGAAGAATTTGAGACATAACCTAAAGTACAATAGACGACTTTGAGACGTAACCTAGAGTATAATAGAGCCATAGCCTAGAGTATACTAGATGACTTTGAGACGTAACCTAAAGTACAATAGATGAATTTGAGACATAACCTAAAGTACAATAGATGACTTTGAGACATAGCCTAGTGTATAATAGATGATTTTGAGACATAGCCTAGAGTACAATAGATGATTTTGAGACATGACCTAAAAACAATAAATGATTTTGAGACATAACCTAGAGTACAATAGATAACTTTGACACAGCCTAGGTATAATCGATGATTTTGAGACATAGCCTAGAGTACAATAGATGACTTTGACACATAACCTAAAATACAATAGATGACTTCGATACATAGCCTAGAGTACAATAGATGACGTCGAGGCGTAACATAGATTCTAAGACATGACTTTGAGACATAGCCTAAAGTACAAAAGATGACTTTGAGACATAGCCTAGAGTACAATAGATGATTTTGAGATATAGCCTAGAGTACAATAGATGACCTTGAGGCATAGCCTAGAGTATAGACGATGACTTTGAGACATAGCCTAGAGTACAATAGATGACTTTGAGACATAGCCTAGAGTACAATAGATGACTTTGAGACATAGCCTAGAGTATAAAGATGACTTTGGGAGAGACATAGCCTAGAGTGCAATAGATGACTTTGAGACATAACCTAAAAACAATAAATGACTTTGAGACTAACCTAGAGTAGAATATATGATTTTCAGACGTAGCTTAGAGTACAATAGATTACCTTGAGGCATAGCCTAGAGTACAATAAATGATTTTGAGACATAGCCCCGAGTACAATAGATGACTTTGAGACATAGCCTAGAGTACAATAGATGAGACATAGCCCTTTGAAACATAGCCTAGAGTACAATAAATGATTTTGAGACATAGCCCCGAGTGCAATAGATGACTTTGAGACATAGCCTAGAGTACAATAGATGACTTTGAGACATAGCCCCCCGAGTACAATAGATGACTTTGAGACATAGCCTAGAGTACAATAGATGACTTTGAGACATAGCCCCGAGTACAATAGAGTATAATAAATGATTTTGAGACATAGCCTAGAGTACAATAGATGACTTTGAGACATAGCCTAGAGTACAATAGATGACTTTGAGACATAGCCCCGAGTACAATAGATGATTTTGATACATAGCCCCGAGTACAATAGATGACTTTGAGACATAGCCTAGAGTACAATAGATGACTTTTAGACATAGCCCCGACTACAAGAGATGACTTTGAGACATAGCCTAGAGCACAGTAGATGATTTCGAGACATAGCCCCCGAGTATAATAAGTGATTTTGAGACATAGCCCCGAGTACAATAGATGACTTTGAGACATAGCCCAGAGTACAATAGATGACTTTGAGACATAGCCTAGAGTACAATAGATGACTTTGAGACATAGCCTGAGAGTACAATAGATGACTTTGAGACATAGCCTAGAGTACAATTGATGATTTTGAGGAGTAGCATAAAGTGTAATAGATGAGCGCGTGGCTTGTTGATATCACAAACGTTCGAGGAATAGAACATTAGTTACTATTCACGAGTGAGTGGCTCAAGTGCCACTTTGTTACGTTGTTACGTTGTTACTAGTCTTACTAACGATTGTCAAGGAAGCACGAGTGGTTGTCAATCTGTGATGATAACAGTTGTCATTGCGAAATGCCCAGACGTATTTTTTTGTCACGATAGGAATGAAACCAAATGACCTGACAAAAGTTTTATTTC
>JAXRKP010001641.1:0-87500 GCA_037039925.1 Doris montereyensis
TCCTAGATGTATTTCATACGACATCATTTACAAAGGACAGCGTCCCTAGATGTATTTCATACGACATCATTTACAAAGGACAGCGTCCCTAGATGTATTTCATACGACATCATTTACAAAGGACAGCATCCCTAGATGTATTTCATACGACATCATTTACAAAGGACAGCGTCCCTAGATGTATTTCATACGACATCATTTACAAAGGACAGCATCCTAGTTGTATGTCATACGACATCATTTACAAAGGACAGCGTCCCTAGATGTATTTCATACGACATCATTTACAAAGGACAGCATCCCTACATGTATTTCATACGACATCATTTACAAAGGACAGCGTCCCTAGATGTATTTCATACGACATCATTTTTACAAAGGACAGGCGTCCCTAGATGTATTTCATACGACATCATTTACAAAGGACGATGTCCCTAGATGTATTTCATACGACATCATTTACAAAGGACGATGTCCCCAGATGTATTTCATACGACATCATTTACAAAGGACGATGTCCCTAGATGTATTTCATACGACATCATTTACAAAGGACAGCATCCCTAGATGTATTTCATACGACATCATTTACAAAGGACAGCGTCCCTAGATGTATTTCATACGACATCATTTACAAAGGACGATCCCTAGATGTATTTCATACGACATCATTTACAAAGGACGATCCCTCAGATGTATTTCATACGACATCATTTACAAAAGGACAGCATCCCTAGATGTATTTCATACGACATCATTTACAAAGGACAGCGTCCCTAGATGTATTTCATACGACATCATTTACAAAGATGTCCCTAGATGTATTTCATACGACATCATTTACAAAGGACGATGTCCCTAGATGTATTTCATACGACATCATTTACAAAGGACAATCCCTAGATGTATTTCATACGACATCATTTGTCCCTAGATGTATTTCATACGACATCATTTACAAAGGACAGCGTCCCTAGATGTATTTCATACGACATCATTTACAAAGGACAGCATCCCTAGATGTATTTCATACGACATCATTTACAAAGGACAGCATCCCTAGATGTATTTCATACGACATCATTTACAAAGGACAGCATCCCTAGATGTATTTCATACGACATCATTTACAAAGGACAGCGTCCCTAGATGTATTTCATACGAGATGGTGTAAATCAACAGGAACGTCGTTTACGTAATCTATGTGTATTTGTGTTTTTTTCATTTGTATTATAAATTATCTATTATTATCTAGGTATGTACTATATTGTCGTTGTCACCCTGCTTGAATCATAATGTTCCATATCACACTGTCATTGTAAAGCGCCTTTGATTGAGCATTTTTTTAAAGTTTTTTTATAGATATTGGCGCTATATAAATTATGAACTATTATTATTATTTTTTATTATCATTATTATTATTATTATTATTTTTATTATTGTAATAATTATTAATATTATTATGATCATCATCATCATCATCATCATCATCATCATCATCCTCATCATCATCATCATCATCATTAATGATAATAATAATAATTATTATTATTATTATTATTACTATTATTATCATCATTAATTAATATTATTATTATTATTATTATTATTATTATTATTATTATTATTAATTATAATAATTACTATTATTATTATTATTATTATTATTATCATTATTATTAGTAGTATTATTATTATTAATTAGTATAATTAGTATTATTATCATCATTAATTATTATTAGTAGTAAGTATTAGTATTATTAGTATTAGTATTATTATTATTATTATTATTATTATTATTATTATTATTATTATTAATTATTATTATTATCATCATATTATTATTATTATTATTATTATTATTATTATTATTATTATTATTATTATTATTATTATTATTATTATTATTATTATCTCTTCTAAAACGATGTTGAATGGAATACATTGGGGAAACTGGTCTTTGAGGTTTTTTGTGTGTTTTGTAGTGAGTGTGTGTTTTTTTCTCGTAATGAAATGAATTAAATTAGTGTTCCATTTAATATTTTATCTTAACAGGCGATGACAATTATGTCAAGACAGGCGGTCGTTGCCTTGTTTTGGCCAGGGAAGGTCCTGAATAAAACAACAAAACCAATAACAAATTCAACGTCCACTAACACTCTTCATTTCCTATGCAACAGCTGCCAAGTCCATTAATCACAGCTCTAGTCTAAGTAACCACCGAATGCTACCATCTACTCATGTCGTCACAGGAAGAAAGAAGAAATAAATAAAAATTGCCGCGAGACTAATACCAATAATCATCATAGTAAGCCTCCTATTTTTAGTACCGTACAACCTACTAAGCAACAGGTACAATGAATGTAATTGTTTTACGCGACCGAGTGACTAGGGACGGGAGCATCACTATGTTCGCCCAGGTCTATGGACCCCCTCTCTCTCTCTGGATCTCTCTCTTCTCTCTCTCTCTCTCTCTCTCTCTCTCTCTCTCTCTCTCTCTCTCTCTCTGGGACTCTCTTGTGTTTGTCTCTCTGTCGGTCTGTCTGTCTCTCTGACAGTCTGTCTGTCCCACTCTGTGTCTGTCTGTCTTTGTCTGTCGATCTGTCACAAAACATACATGCAGTACCTTTAAAATACACACGCAATCTCTATAGACCTGGAGGAACATAGACTTGGAGCAACATCGCGTACCTCCCGACCATACGTGAAGTAATGTAGAGGTCTAGATCTATTTCAAGTCTTTTGAAAACACCTACCTGGTAGTGGTAGAGTTTCTAATCACTAAAAACCATTTGTAAGGTTAATTCAAGCTGTATCAAAAAGAGATCGGAATGTCAGAGACATGGTAGCTACAGGGTTCTTTTTCTTCTTCTTCTTCTTCTTCTTCTTGAGACTTCTTCTTCTTCTTCTTCTTCTGGGACACCTTCTTCTTCTCTTCTTCTTCTTCTTCTTCTTCTTCTTCTTCTTCTTCTTCTTCTTCTTCTTCTTCTTCTAACTTCTTCTTCTTCTTCTTCTTCTTCTCTTCTTCTTCTTCTTCTTCTTCTTCTTCTTCTTCTTATCTTCTTCTGATTCTTCTTCTTCTTCTTCTTCTTCTTCTTCTTCTTCTTCTTCTTCTTAATTCTTCTTCTTCTTCTTCTTTCTACTACTTCTTCTTCTTCTTTAATTCTTCTCCTTTTTCTACTTCTTCTTCTTCTTTTCTTTTTCTAATAATAACTTCTTCTTCTTCTTCTAATTCTTCCTTTTCTTCTCCTTCTTTCTACTTCTTCTTCTTCTTTTTCTTCTCCTCCTTGATTCTCCCTCTTCTTAAAAAATTTTCTTCTTCTTCTTCTTCTTCTTCTTCTTCTTCTTCTTCTTCTTCTTCTTCTTCTTCTTAACGCTTAATAATAATCCTTCTTAATGATTGGACTCCAAGGATGATTAAGATAGGAGTCTGGTTGCGAAACAGGGAAAAGTAGCATAATAATTAGAATTAAGCAAATCATGTGTGAAATGCACCGTCGCAAGTTCGTAGACAAACAGTTATTCAGGTGAGGGGCCGTGCCGAATTTAGTGCTACATGTAACAAATATAGACAGTATAGACACGATATGAATGTTAAAGGATGTCAGATACAGACGAAAGATAAATAAAAGAATGGGTTGAATGTCCGCATCCCACACAAGTTGCAAGCTCACCGACTGCAGGCCGTTTCTAAACTCCCTGAGGAACATACAGTACACATTTTCATGGCCAAGCAAGGTGCTGACGCAGAGGTCTACGGGTTTGATCCCCATGCTGGCCATGATTTTCACTTCGGGAGACGCGGTGACAGGGGAGGATTTACCAGACGGACATACTGAACTGTCTCCTCCCTGACAGATCAACAATTTAATCACCAATGTTAATCATATATATTCAAATAACTATAAAATGAAAACAATATAAATTTTGTATTGAAGGCCCTGAAAACCGGCAGTGTTAGTTCTCGTAGATAAATGTAGCAGTTAGACAAAACCTGTAAGCGGTATCACTTGATGCGACGGGACAGACGAACAGTGAGAATGAGTCTATTTTTAGACGGGGACATTTTGATTTGTGTCCTCAGAGGTGATCGTCTTCACTACGTAATGAGAACCCAAATGTAGGTCAAGGTGAAGACTTGCAAGACTAGGACTAGGATCCTTGCGTGAGTGTCTTGTGTTTGGCGCATTGGCATATGAGTAAATGACAACTGGCAAAACTTATGTATTTTATTCGTTTGGCTTATAATTTTCAGCCCTAATCTTTAAGCGTTGCTTGTATATTATCATTTTATGAATTAACGTCGATTTTATACTATACTAATATAAAATAAAATTATCAGTTTTTTAAGTTGTATTTTAAGCTTTTTAAACTTCCGAAATTCAGAATTGAAAACATACATAATTTACTTTTTACCTGCCAGGTAATGCCTAGCGTAATTCCTAGTACAGCTGCCTAGTCGATAATTGTTTGAATAGTAGATCTAGATCTAATTACAAATAGACCATGACAGTGAGATGGTACTTGTTGCTGTAGAGTCTTATCGTGGATAAATTTATAATAATTTATTGATCTTTGTGCTCATAATGATTACGATAATTACTGTGTTTATTAATGGTGAATGAGGTAGATTTTCTTTTAAAAAATAACTTCAAAAGTTTGAAGCATGAGGATAAGCTACAAAATATAACATTTAAGACCTCATCAACTGAAAGACATCGCGTTTTCGGCTTTCGAAACCTGTCTACGAATGATACTGTCAAATGGTTAACTATTAGCTTAGAAAAAAAAGCGCTTGTTTTGCTTCTATTGTTTATTATTTGGAGGCGATAACATTTGGTCAAAAAGTGGTGGACATGAAACATTTGAAAGAAAAGGTTAAGATTAATAAGAAGTATCAATGTAGTTCAACCCATATGGTCAATGCTGTCAAATATATGACAAACGAATAACAACATATATCCGAAACACTATGGGACAGGATCGACTAAATGCTTTAATTGTTTTAAATGTCAGTTCACAAGAGTTTAATATGGAGTATGAATACTTTAAACCAAAGCGACATCAATCGATTTGCATCATTGAAGGCGAACTCAATTTCATTCTACTAAGACATCAATAGGGAAAAGAAAGTGCTTGTGACGTCATATTCGTTGATTTGTTATTCTTTTATTTCTGTTCATTAAAGTGTTCCTCTAGTTGTTTTGTGTTAAATCCGCCCCTGCTCAGTAGTCCAGAGACAGAGGTGTAGGCCTCCAGCCAAAAGATAATGAGTTCGAGCCCCACCGATGGCTGAACATTTTTCTCGTTTTTTCGACTAAGTTTTACCCCCTGGTCAGGAAGGTGGACGACACTAGTCCCATCGGAAGCGGGCTGTAAAATCTCCCTAACAACAATTTAAGATCGACACCTACTCCATTGGAAGCGGGCGGTAAAATTCTCCCTGCCCAATTTAAGATTTTGTGTTTCAGCTTCCCTAGTTATTACTGAAGGAAATGACATCATTTTAAAGTCCCATTGGAACAAAGACGAGACAAATACAACTTAAACAAGGAATAGTCAGAGAGAAACAAACTTGCCACTATGGGGATCTTCCTCCGACCTCTGCGTCGGCACCACCGCCTCGCCATGAAAAGAAAACGTGCTACCAACCGAGCTAACTACACTTCTATGGTAGCACGCTTTCTTTTATTTCCCCGACGCAAAATATTATATTCATTGGGGTCATGTCACAAGATTTGTTTATGTCTATTATTTCTTGTATTTGTTTCGCCTTTGTTGCTATGGCAATGGACATTCATATTATTCAATGTTATTTCCTTCACTTTCGACGTCCTCTTGCCTCGCTGTTTGTCTTTACCATATCTACTCTAAAGTCCTCATAACATGTCGATACCTAGCTAGCTGCCAACCTTTCAAATCGAAAAGACTCTGACTTTGACTGAATAAAGGAAACCTAACAAACCATGCCATCCCGATGCATACCTGGACCAGGGGTTTGAAAAAACTGAGAGCAGAGAATTTTACTCGAAAAAAGATTGAGAAAATTGCTCATCCATCGACGGGGCGTGAAAGTGTTGATTTTACTCACGATGTTTTTTGAGAGGCCCCCCACCTTTCTCTGGATTACTGAGTCTTTCTCCTGAAAATGATATTAGACATAGGGTGTTCTTTATACCCATGATATATATTCGTTTTCCATTAAACCTAGAATCTAGTTCCCAACCGTTTCTACGTGTACTCACTCGGTCATTGATATGCCTTGCTGTCTGCACCTCAAGACAGACGACATTTTGAAAGACTACATGTACATCACATGGGCACTGCGCTCAACTAAGTGTATGGGACTTACTTCACTTTACAAATTTTACACGTGGACACAGGTGTGTTTCTTCCGTCTTCATTCAGCCAGCGACTCGCCAAGTGAAGGTGGTGGGGGAGATCAAAGGACTTAGAGGATTTTCATTTTCTCTCCTGTCATTAAGCTTGAAGTACTAATGTGTTGTGTAATGGTACACATGTCATACAGTACAGGACTAGGACTTGGGCCATAGACCGCAAGGTCATATTGGAAGGGCCTGCCAAAATAATCCAAAGGGTTATATTCTAAGAGTTATTGTCGACCAATATTGGCTTTTCTTACAAGCATGGAGAAATTCGAAGTTTGAATGGTTGGCACTTCCTCTTCTTCTTCTTCTTCTTTTTCGCGTTCTTCTTCTTCGTCTTCTTCTCCTTCTTCTTCTCCTCCTCCTCCACCTTCTTCTATTTTCTTCTTCTTCTCCTCCTCCTTTTTCTTCTACCGTTGTTCTTAATATCCCTACTCCTCTTCTTCTTGTTCTTCTGTAATAAATCCTGAAAGCAAGATTTGAGCACAAGGCCAGTCGACAATGTACCGGTACGCAATAATAAATGAATGAATTTACTATCATTGAGACCCTTTAAAGAAACCCTTTTAGAGCTGCATATAATGTAATATGAAAAAGCATTCCATTTGTCTGTCTGAGATCTGAGTGTGTATAACATTATTGTGTTCTCTAGCATGTGTAACTGTGACGTGCTGTCAGGGTTTAATGTCACAGGTGAGCTGGGATAACAGAATTTCCCTTTCGCTCTCCCGTTCTGTGGTCTCGTTTGGGATGTGTGACATTTTTTGTGCAACTGTAAATTTGGTTTGTAGGTTAAATAAACCTCTCTCTAGTCCTTGACCGTCTGTCTGTAACTATTTCAATGTCAACCTGCCTAAACTTTAAACTTTTTTAATTTTGCATGATCTCCGATTGCTTCCAATTAATTGATCCATCTTTTTGTTTTACTTTTATAATGCACACATCATGGAGAAAATTACTCACCCTCCATCCCATCCATCACATCCAGGTATAGCTGATAAAATTGAATATTACATTTAAACGTACATTGTGATTCCAAGCTTTAATCCGTAGTTTCACATTAGGTTGAAGATTTAACTGTGAAGATGGAGACCTTTGTGATGCTATATAATGTGAGTTCTAAATCATTTGTGTTTTTAATCAAAAAAATACAGCTTTAATTATCTCAATCTCTTTCTCTCTGTGCTCTCTCTCTATCCAAATTTATTACCTTTCCCCCACTGGTGCTATCACCACTCAAACGTCCACACAACTCTCTGGCTGTCACATTTCCCAGATTCTTTCAGGTCTGAATCTCTCTGACAACAAACTCTTTGTAAACACTTTACGGTGAATTCGTCGGTGCAACGGCCCCAAGACCTGGTTAGTTTTCACGGTTGTGATCTGTAGCTCTCTCTTTTGTTAGAGTTGATTGTTCATTGCTAGCATTGATTGATGCTCTTGATTTAGTGGTCTTAAAACTGTCCATGCGCTATGCCGGGGCGTCTCGCTGAGCCAAATCTGTTCATCTCTTTCTCTGACAAAAAGCTCAAATTTTAACATTGCTGCTTTGCTGATGAAAGGAAAAGAAGTACCAGGTCAGTAACCTCGTTCCCCCTATGGAAACAAATCAAACACCCCATCTCTTACTCTTATCATCTAGCCGGTCAAGTCGTTCGTTTCATTTGAAATTGATCCCATCGTTTATGTGCAGAGGATGACAGATTGGGGTAGGAGAAATCAATAAGTGGGGGGAGGGGGGGTAATTTGCGGATTTAAGCAGGAAAGTGGATGAGGAGTAAGGTGGAAAATAAGACAATGATGATTATGATTCTCTTTTTCACCACTCTTTTTTTTCAACGATGAACTACACAATAGGTTACCGGGTGCAGGGTGATATCAAGTACCGGTACAGTATTCGATACTTAGGTTAGGCGGGCTTTTTCATTGCATATCTAATGACCGGAAATGAAGGAATGAGTAAAAATAACAATAAAAGTTTCGTGGATCGCAGGCAAAACAATCTTTTTCCAATCAATTAAAATACTGATTTGACCCAAGAGTTTATTCGCTAAGAACCTAAAGCAGGCTATTTGAAATCTACATGTGAAATATGGCGGTTGTGGGTGCAGTGGTTCCTGAGATTAGAGCGGTCAAAGTTTGAGATGTACAGTTATATAAATAGACAAGAGATATTTCACGAGTACAGATTGTTGTGATCTGCACACGGGACCTCTTTTTTATCGTCTTGTCTCTCCGGTGGGACTAGGTGCCCGAGCCATCTACATGGACCAGGGCAGATTATGTTTTACATTTTACTCGGAAATAAATAGAGAACAATTTTCAGCGTCGGGGCTTGAACCCACAACCTTTTGCAGAGAGGTCGACACCTTGCCTCTAAACCATACAGTTACCACCCCACCTATCATTACCAGACAAAACCTTTAACTACTAGTTGGAATGGAAGTGGTAGCTGTGTAGATGTGTAGATGTGGATGTTCAAACATATGGGAGTGAGTGGCCTTCGCTTTCCTGTGTTGTAGAGCCTTGTATGCTTGACTTTTCCTCTATGACTCACTACCTCGTATACGATGTGTGACGTCAGACAGTCAGAAGTCAGACAGTACACACCATGCCCAAGGCTACACGGAAATGTCATGTGCCTATTATTCTCTTGCACAGCTTCTTTCTCTTTCCTTGAAAAAGACATTAATCGTAACCGAGGGAATGCCAATAAAACTGATATAAAATAGCTTGATATGCTTGACATCTTGTAGTTGTGTCTAGTGAAAGAAGGAATTGTGAACCTACTTCTTTCTTCAAGACATTTCAATGTACCTGTTACTGTTTATATATATATATATGTGTGTGTGTGTGTGTGTGTGTGTGTGTAGTACTTCAGTACCAATGTAAGTACCTACTATTTCAATATACTAAAAACAAATGGATAAAGATGGATTTATATTTACAGTCTGCATTCCCGCACAAACAAGTGCATCATCTATCTGCCAAGTGCCAGCAGACCATTTCGTTCAAAAAGCCATCAACTCGACTCCCTGAGTACACCAGTCTGTTAGAGATTCATACTAGCACTCACTGTGACGATGAGATCTTTCTCTTCCTAAATCTGGGTACAACTCATTCACACTTGAGGTTAAATGAGGAAGGAAATGTGGTTCCTTTCCTGAGAGTACGACATTGTGAAAAGACCACCTGGGCCTGACGTGGGGTTTTAACCAGTGTCATCCTGAGTCCAAACTCATAACACTACGGTTTGGTTAACGCTAATAGACCATCACCATGCATTATTTAAAATTACACCATTAAACAATGTACACACATAGATCTAGAGATGCATAATACTTAATCAGAATTAAGCTGAGAATGAATACAATCCTCAACACACAGATTATAACAAACAAAAACCCAATCCAAACACACAGATAAACGAGAGAAAAAAAATCAATAAAATAAAGGTAAGAAGATCGATTTAAAAGTTTATCAAGTACATTTTATTTTTGTCATATATATATATACATATTCATAATAATATATTTGCAAGTCAAAATTGCTGTGGAGGGCATAAACAGGCAACTGGAGAAGATTATATACAATAGACACATAGTGTGTGTATACACACATAGTGTGTGCGCATACATACACATAGACATCAGCATGAAACAATACATGAAGTTGTTATTACATGATTCCTCATACAGCTGTGTTTATTATAATGGAATTGATCATGGCAACAATGAAACTTTCATCAAAGTACTTTCAATGGTTATTGAGAGCCTGCTATTATGTTGATAATCACACACACACACACACACCACATACATGTGAACAGTATTGTATACAGTACACTATCATCACTCTCATTGAAAATAGGCGAGTTGCTTTGGATACATACACACACACACTAGAATTGTCTATGAAAAAAAAAGACAATAATAAATTTTGATATATATTATATTAAATCCCCTTTTAAAAATGTGGGGAGAGAGGGGCTTAGAGAGAGAGAGAGAGAGAGAGAGAGAGAGAGAGAGAGAGAGAGAGAGAGAGAGAGAGGAGGGAGAGAGAGAGAGAGAGAGAGGGGGAGAGAGAGAGAGGGAGAGAGGGAGGGGGAGAGAGAGAGGGGGAGAGAGAGAGAGGGAGAGAGAGAGAGAGAGAGAGAGAGGGAGAGAGAGAGAGGGAGGGAGAGAGAGAGGGAGAGAGAGAGGGAGGGAGGAGAGAGAGAGAGAGAGAGAGAGAGAGGGAGGGGGAGGGAGGAGAGAGAGAAATATAGATGAACTGAATTGTCTCAAACCATGGTCCCATCAAACTAAATGGATCACACATTATGTTGGACACATTAACATTGACAAGCTTCTTGTCACCAACAAAATACTTTTTTCCAGTCAATATAATATGAACAGTATCATGTCAGCAAAATCGTCCCCAAAGACGTAGTAGTAGTAGTAGTAGTAGTAGTAGTAGTAGTAGTAGTAGTAGTAGTAGTAGTAGTAGTAGTAGTAGTAGTAGTAGTATAGGTTAGTTGTCTGAGTCTAGATGTTTTTAAAACCTCACCAGATTGTCATAGTTCCAGGCCACAGAGTGGTAAATAGAAAACAGTTAATCAAATTCCAAAATACATACTTACGTACTGATATTATGAATGACTGACGTCTAACTACTTGAAACCCATGAAAAACTTTAAAAAAACCACTCCAAAATAACCCCACCATGACGTGTGTTGCTAAATTTTATTTGAATTCATATAAAAAAGGTCAATGCATACAGTATAAAACGTAACATATATAATAATATATAAGAAGGCATTCTATTATAAACTCCATAGGAGCTCATTGTGTACTGCTTCGCTTTTTCAAAAAGAAAAAACCTCAACAAATATTGTTTAAAAGTTATCGCGTACGCCAGAAAGCAATGATAAAAACGTCAGTATCAAAATCGAATCAAGCAAGACAAGTCAAAAACTCTTGATTTTCTGGATCTACTTTTAAACTCCAAGTGGGTACACATAACGCTTTAGTTACATAATTGTAGATTTAGTACCTTTTGGTATGGCTACCGACCAAACGTTAAATAAACAAAGTGCAAATGTTTAATATTCCGGAAACGACCGTGCTGTTAACTAATCGTAGTCTTGCCTCACACTGAGCAGCCAAGGGAGGTCAACCTTTGTTCTCACAAAGGTCAACACTTCACCAGAGAGAGAGAGGTCAACCTTTCTGGCCTTCTCTTCTCTCTCCGTAAAGGCATTGGGGAGTGGGGGCACGGGGCAACCGTAATTTTGTTCACATTTAAGAGTACATTATAATCTTATTTGAAAACAGTCGAAGTGATTTTTTTAAAGCACCATCTACTTTAGTGGGTAACAGTGTATCAATTACCAAGTTTTGTTGTAGATTTTGTTTTGATCTAGATCTAGATCTAGTACTAACTGAACTAGATTTCACAAAAAATGAAAAGCTCACTACTGGGACAGACATGACGACTAGATCTATTTACATGGTAGATTCTAGATCTAACTGACACACGACATGAACCCAACATTTCGTCATTCAACGACCAAGTGGGGATACAAATCACATGTATGCGGTGTGTGTGTGTGTGTGTGTGTGTATGTAAACGAGTTAGATCTAGTCCCCAAATTCTGTTGTCTGGACGCAACGACGAAACTCTGAAGCGGCAACTGTCTGTCCTGTCTCTTTCAGTTTCAGTGGCTGTCTTTGCTTTTGACAAATTTAATAGTGGGTTGGTGATTTTGTTTTTGGATTTATAAAGTGAACAGTATTATATTATTTGAGACTTCCATCCATCCAGGGTTTAAATCTAAGGCTTGACCAGGCATGGATAACACATTACTGTATGGTATGTTTTGTACATGAAACATGTCCCTCATGTGTTATAGTAATCAAGGCAGAGCAGAAAAATGAAAACAGTTGTCAACACTTATTTATGACACTTCCATTTCCGTGTGCGATATACGGACATTATCTCCAGAACAATGTGAATCCAATTCAAGAAGAAAACAAAAATGTGTATAAATCAATGCGTATATATATATATATATATATATATATATATATATATATATATATATATATATATATATATATATATATATATATATATAATATATATTACCAAGTTTGCCACCCCTGTGTGTCACAATACATCCATGCACCTTCCACATTGCATTACAAGTTAACAACAATACACAACACACCCCGCCCGCCTTTCTACCATTTCAGTCTTCGTTGTTCCACAGTCTTTATCAAGTGTAATTATTACATGTAATACAATGTTCCACATCTTGATTTTTATTCAAGTGCAACTGTAACTGTTAACATGTAATACACACTGTTCTACAGTCTTAAATCAAGTGTAACCGTTACATGCAATACAAGCATGCCCATGGATTAAAAAAAGAAAGAAAGAAGTAGTAAAGTTCAAATCATCACAATGTTTTAAAAATTAAGCCTCTCAGTCCTCAGCCGAACAATCTCTCTCTGCCAAACTCATCACTTTCACATGATATAAATCTAACACATGACATGTCAAGAATTCCATGATGTATTATTATGATGATTGATGCACAGTATTATATACACCAAAAACAAAACAAAAACACAATTGACAAAATGACACACAAAAACAACAGATTTAACAAAGTTTGTAGTTTCATTCTTTTTTTTAAGTAAGCGATAGAAGAAAAATTCCATAAAATTATATTACACTTGACAATCCCATTTTTAGAAACAGACAATTCTTGAAATATTCTAATTTACAACATAATTGTTGTAAAAAAACATACACACATATTATACAAACAATTAAAAATACATCCAAAGACAAACAAAAAAAGCATTAAAAACAAGATGAAACGATATTTATTAAATATGACTTTTATAACAAGTCTACACACACACAAAAAATAACAAAACAACCCAAACATATTTAAACAAAAAACCCAACAGTGAAACAGCAAAAAGCAATCCCAAACGAAAACTTAATTGAAGTAACAGTTTTGGAAAAAAAACCTAACAAGAAGCAATTTGAACACATCTGAACACACTCACTCACACTAGTTAGTCAAACACACAAAACTAGGCTCAAACCCGAACAATATGTATGCCAAACAATGTTAATTGAAAGTCCATGAGAATGAGAATTGGGAGGGAGTGGGGTGGGGGAAGGGGGGGGTTGTCAGTGAAAAGCATAAATTGTGACTTGAAACTGCTGAGGTAGACCACTGATATCATTTATAAACTCTTTCCTTCTCTTCACACCCTCCTATTTGGCTTCGTTCATTCAATATTACATCATGTATAACAATAATTCTATACAGTACACAAATTATATGAAATTCTCACATTTGATTTACTTTTAAGTATTTTATTATAATATAATGTAGTACATTATGAAGTATATTTGAAATTCACAATTTGCTCTCTCTACAATAAAATAAAAATAAAAATGAACATACTTTTCTTATTTTTTAGCTATTTTTGTTTAAATTCAAATGAACATTAGAACCTGGATGGTATCTCTCTAATAGTATATAGAGCTCTTTTGATTTCATGATTCAATGAGACTGAATGGTGGGAATGGGAAGATGCATCATGTATCATGGGTTTCATGCTTCAATGAGACTAAATGATGGGAATGAGATCATGGGGTTTCATGATTCAATGAGATTGTATGATGGGAATGAGAAGATGTATACGACATGTACATAATGGGGTTTCATGATTCAATGAGATTGTATGATGGGAATGAGAAGATGTACACGACATGTACATAATGGGGTTTCATGATTCAATGAGATTGTATGATGGGAATGAGAAGATGTATACGACATGTACATAATGGGGTTTCATGATTCAATGAGATTGTATGATGGGAATGAGAAGATATATATATGACATGTACATAATGGGGTTTCATGATTCAAATGAGATTGTATGATGGGAATGGGAAGATATATATGACGTGTATATAATGGGGTTTCATGGTTCGGTGAGGGCTGATTTGCGTGGGTGGGTGTGTCATAAAGTGGCTCCATGACAGATGAGTCGGATATAATAGTAATCTATAATATAGGTCATAACGACATAATAATATATGATTTGACATGACAGTAATGTGTTTGAATTTAAAGCAAATCAATACATATATATATATATATATATATAATCTCTTCCATTGCCTGAGTCTCCAAAAGATATGTTCAAAAGAATAATAAGAATTTTAATTGATACAGTTCAGAAGTGAATGTTTTGAGAGAGATTAACTTAATTAAAACTATTGACTTTTCAGAGACATTTAAAACAATCTTTTCTTTATCATGATTCACCTCAGCATTTTAAGTAAGTACGATACATGCATGTACTGCAGTTATACTGCTGAAGAGTCTTCGAGCAAAATGTTACTCAGTACCTTCCATTAAAAGGCATGTCAACTTACCATAATCGTTTTGTATTAATTTCAAAATGTTGTCATTGGGCCAGGCCAAATGCATTCTAATATAAAAAAATAAAAAAACATAGCTGAAGGTTAGCACAGTAAAATTTACTAGCTAATGTGCTTAGCAGGTTGTTATTGAGTTAGAAAGTGTGTACAGTACTTTGGTCTATAATACTAGTAAAGTAATGTAGGTTGCTGAGCCTCAACATAATTTGTAAATTCAGCCCCTTACAATGTTGATCGCAAAAATCTCCATAAAAAGAGTGAGTTACTATGCACAATTTGAACCATAGAGCAAGGGTTGCCAAGAAATGATTTTTTTTATTTATCAAAGGCCAGATGGATGTATTTTTTGTTTATCAACATGGGGGACATCTTATAACAACAAGTTACTATTTGAAGAAACAAAAAAAGATGAGTGACGTATTTTACCCCAACGTATAAATTTGTCCTTCCTTCCTACATCATCTTCTGAACTTCCATTTTTCCCTCAGCACAATCATTCAAGAATTGTGAATGACCGGACTCAAATCACTCTCATTACCATTCTTTCAACTAAGATGACTTGCGTTCAAACTCTTTCTTCAAACTTACAAGATTTTCCTGTTAATACAATTAGATACATATATATATATATATATATATATATATATATATATATATATATATATATATATATATATATGTATATATATGTAACTTGGGAGGAGGGGGCAAGAAGGGAGAGGGAAGGAGCCAAAAAAAACCAAGAAGAATAAAGAGCCAGTTCGACTTTTCATTGGTAAAAATTTAAATTTTAATATATATAATATGAAAACAAAAAGAAAAAAAAAACCAAAACAAAAACCGACCAGTTAAGTCTGAAACAGACTCATCATGTTGAAAGATCAATGTCGTGTGTGTGGATGGCAATTTACATTTTATTTACATCTTTGCCAAAATTGAAAGCCCTCTTGGTTGTAAAAATCATCGTCAAATGATACGTCTCTGAATTATTAAGAGTGAGATAGGACAGGGAAGGGGAACTAGAAATTTACAATGAGAGATGATTGGTAGAGAACAAGCAATGTAATGTCCCTTCAAACCCATGGAGCTTCAAAAGCCAGAGCTTTTTACATTATTATAGTATCTAGGTACAACCCCCACACCTCGACAAGACATTTTGTCTATCCCGTAAGTTTTACTCTTCAACTGACTCTGGTATATACCCATAACTTCTAGCTGGTTCGAGTGGGAATTTATGTGGAAAATGTCTTTCCCAAATACCACAACATTGGACCGAGCATTGGCAGTTAACTTTCATATCCAAGACATTTATGATCCCAAGTCTTGCAGCATGTGATAATGTGTATTCTTTTCTTTCATAGTCATAATAATTTTTAGGTGAATATAAAATATTCATTCATCAACAATATAATACAAAAATAATATATCTGAGGAATGACAGCTTACAAGAAAATATTTTTTGCTTAAAAACGAAAATTAAAATGGTTTTAGATGGGAAGGCTCAAACACCCAAATTTTTTTTAAACATTAAAGAGTAATTTAAAAGAAAGATAGAAATGAAGTTTTTGTGATTTAAGTTCTATTATAAGAGATATTTATAACCCATAGCACAATTTAATGGCATATGAGGCAAGTTGTGTTATCAAAAAACAACAAACAAACTCAAGTTACGCAAAGTTTTAAGTACTGTCATGATATGAAAGAAGTAAAATTAACATAAAAGCCATTTGTAATTTTTAAGCTCAGTAGTCAAACATTTCCCGTCATCAAATTATTTGATGATCATGATACAAAAATGTTTAACATACACACATATTATATTCAATATGAACGCTTCCTGTGAAAATTTTAAGAATTCTGTGTAAATCAAATTATGACATCATTACACTACAAGTAAAAATTAAAGAAGTCCCATACTCAGGATTTGAGTGTTGGGTAATAAGAAATAGGAGTGGAGAAGTGTCCTGATTTTTCAAGGCAAACACAGCATGATGTGGTGGTAGTGTGCCATTGCTTTCAATGATGCCTTTACTAAGTAGCTTCTTACAATAAAGAAGAAAACCGCGTTCCTACTTGTGGTTCATAGCGAAACAAAGCCTTGTATGACAAACTGTTACACAAACAATGGTATCAGAGGATGCAAAATTGAGATTGGGACACTAGGCTATATTACCGGGTATTGTTAGACTAGGCTTCTATGGGAGTAGTATATTAACACATTACAGTCAGACTCCCCTCACCAAAGACACAGAGCCGCCATTGGGCTATTTAAAAAGCACCTTGACCTACATTTCATGCCATATGGCCGTTAGTGTGAATCAAATAAAGGCAGGCCTCAAACTTGTGTTGACATGGTAGGAAATGTGTTGGTTACACACACACATTTAAGAAGTGGTGGATGTAGGAAATGTGTTGGTTACCACACACACACATTTAAGAAGTGGTGGATGTAGGAAATGTGTTGTTACCACACATACACACATAAGAAGTAGTGGATGTAGGATATATAATTGTTCTTCTCAGGGTTTATATTTCTTTCGGGAGGGGGGAGGGGGGGGGAGCAGCACCATGGAAGATGGAAGTGAAACTCTCCACTTTTTCTGATAGGAGGATGGCTTTTGGAATATTTACACAACTTTTGTAACATAACACAAAAGTGATTAGCTTCTGTATGATATATTATAACATACTGACCTGAATAATTTTATTACAGTGATATTTTATTTGTTGTATTTTTTTTATCTTTTAGATGCAACAACCAGTATAATATTGTATGGACTTCAGAAAAATTAAATGGATGTTAATAAGATGCCCACTTGCACACAGAAGGTGAGTGTGTGCAAAAAGAATGAGAACCCAAAACAATTAAACATATTTATTGCGATCTCTAAAATAAGGCTGGGGCAGAAAACTAGACCTATATTATCAATACATCTTTTAACAGGAATATCGACCTACTACCACTGGATATATCAACCTATTGCTACCTCTTCATTGTCCAGATCAGAACTCTTAGAAAGGTGAAGCGTGGGAACATTATTCATCTGCAATGTAATATTATAATAGTGGCAGAAACCACAATTTGAAAGACACTTGAATACAGCAGTAATTCAGTACTTAGGCCTGAAAGCTGGGGAGGGAAGCAGGAGGTGGGGTCCATTTAAAGGGGTTGTTTTATCTCTTTTTATACATAATATGTACATGCATAGCTGCCAACCAGTACCTAAACATTGTAGTCAGTACGTTTTTTTTTTTTTGGCTTTGGGTCTGTACATGTATTTACCTTGAAAAATATGTACATTCAGGCTGACTCAGAGATTGGGATGAAAGTTCATGGATGCCTGTTTGAGATCGCAGTTACCGTTGCACTTCGACATAAAGGCCACCTATCGGCAGATTTTTTGTCACGGTTTATCTTTTAGGGATTGATTTTTTAGTTAAATTATCAATATTTTGTGGAGTGTTACAGGCCGCCATGCAAGTTTGAATTAGTTTGCGTGGTCGGAATATGTTTTCTGTTTGAAAAGGTTGACAGCTATGTATAATGTATTTCATTAGAGTCCGTCATGATCTTGTCAATCTCACAGAAAACCTCAGCCTACCTCTTGCATGGCTTGGATTCATTTCATCAATCAATTTTCCTTTTCCATGAAAGGTTACCTGCTGTAAAATAATACATAATTTTCTTCTCTTTGAAAGCATTTTTTGGATGTCATTTTATATCATTTTCTTTGCCTCATATGATATCCATACACCTGCCACCAGAAAAAGAATTCTTGTATTTCTTTTTAGATTATTGTTAATATGTTGATAACAATTTAAGGCCAGAATTGAAGAAGAAACTTTGATAGAGACGTCACTTCTTCCATCAAAAATTCCAAAACGTATCATCACATACATTAAGAGGCACATAGAGTTGGGACCTTGACATTGAATGAGGCCTACCAATGGAACATTTTGTTTGTGAACAAGAAGAAAATTCAAAATTTCATAAAAAAAAACTATATATATAAATCTTAATATAAAACAATTCAAAATTTAGAATAAAAGCAGCCCCTGCCCTAGTTTGATAAAAATCAAGCCTTTTTAACAACAAACCAAAAGCTAAAAAAACAGAAAACACCCTGAATTGAACCCCCCCCCCCCCCCCATTTAAAACAACCCAAACCTCTACAGCCATCAGGTTATTTTCTATGAAAATGATCAAAGTATACCTGCATCAATATCAGGCTAATTAGACTCTGCTGTGATATAGATCTAGGCTCTCACTAGGACATGAGAAGCCGAATAACGGAATTAGATCTAGAATCGATATATATTTAATCCATTGTGTGCAGTTTAACGATAAAGGCAAAAAAGAATAAAAAGGAATTCCTGCTATTGATAGATTACTACAGATGATGAGTTAAGTTTTAAAACGTTTTAATGCCAATTATAAGAAAGGGTTATGACTGAAACCTCCCAGAGAAGTGTCATTTATAAACGAGTCACACTTAAGACCAAAGAAAACAAAATGCTGCCAGGTAAAGACTTTTGCATTCTCACTTTTTTTTTTTTGCCATTTATGAAAAACTGAAGTTTTGGCCATTTAGATCTATTTTTTAAAGTGTTAGTGTGAACAGTTTCAATGAGAATGAATAAAAGTTGTGATCATTATGTTGAATTTAAGTTGTAATTCGTATGAACAGAAAATGCAATATTAAATGAGTCAGAAAAATCCCAAAACCCCAACCCTAACACCCATCCCCCAATAATATAATGGTCACTTTGGAGGTACAGGACATCCCAAAATGCCTGTCACCAGTAGAGTACAACAAACATGTTAATTCATGTGGTTGATAAAATTGCATTGATTTTTGTTTTAAAACACAAGGGGTACTTCACCTTTCATAATAATGGAAGAATAATCCACTTGGAATTGGAATATAACACAGTTCACTGTTGTAGGTTGTGGTAAAATACCCACCATCCAAAAGAATTTTGATACTAGACCAAGAATCCATGAGTGTGCTTATTGATATTGCTGACGATCGGGTAAAATATCATTTTGTTTGTCTTTATCGGTCCGCACAAAAAGAAAAGACAATCACAGTCACATCGATGTCTGTCTCACTGCCACACAATGAGTCAATGTCTGTCAAAGATCACACCATTTTCCGCTTCTTTACTCATTTTTATGGCAGCTGATCCAAAATCATGAAACACTTTTTGGCATGACAGAATGTTTGTCCTACACTGGGGACACTGTTCAATTCGCTTGGAACAAGACTCGCAGGTCATGTGACCACACGGGCACAATACAATTGACACTTGCTGGTCCTGGCAAATGCAGCATAAATGTGAATCTCTCACTGTTGCAAGGCGGCGTTTGAGTTGCTAGAAAGAGATTCAAACAATTTTCAATATTATAATCAGTGAATGAGGCAAAAACTTCACATACACACATGGAATTTCAAACAGCTAAGATAGTTTTTCCTTATATTATACACACACACATATATATATATATATATATATATATATATATATATATATATATATATATATATATATATATATATATATATATATATATATATATTAGATACATCTGTCTAATTTAAGACATTCTTAACTAATAACATGTAAATGAAAAAATATAGCCTTTGAAAGAGAGGACAATCATTAAAATAAAACAATTAAAACATTAACCATGGATCTGTTTAGTAAAGCTTCACCGAAGGTCATCTATTACTGGCGTAGCTCAAATGCAAAGAAAACATTACTTAGCATTAAGAATGAATGGAAAGCTAAGTGCAAATATATATCATCCCAGTGAGTATATATGAGTAAATCAAAACCCAGTTCAACAAACAGAAGACACAACAAAAACAAAATTGAATGAGAATATTCATTTCAGGCCTTTACATCATCATATCCTACCGTTTATATGGACAGAATAAAAAAATTGAATCTAAGACAAGTTATAAAAATAAGAACAAGATAACTCACATTGTATTTCACAAGAAGCTTTTGTCTTGATTTGCGTCAGCATCTTCGTCTGCAGGCTGTTCACCATTGGCATTGAAGCAATTGTTATCTTCATCTTCACTTGAAAGACCAGCGTTATTATGAAGGCAGTGCATGGGACTAGTATAGGGGCTCATATTATTTGCGTACATCTTCCTTCTGACACTGTCACTCAACTCTTGCAGTGTGCGTTCAATGTCAAAGATATACTTCTTTCCTGTATAATTTCAATAGAAAGGGGATCATGAGATGCGAGTTATTTCATTCAAAACAAAATTCCACTGTTAGATAATTGTTGAACAATAAGTGATTCATCATTTAACTATTATTTTTAAACACATATATGATAATTGCTTTTCTTAACCTAGGTTTTAAAACAAAAGAAAATTGGACATGAAAAGAAAACAAAGTGACCCAACACACACACACATACAATACGTAAACAACCCAAATGCTTGCATAACGGAACCCTAAGAGAAACAAACGATTAGATATATTCAATTAATTCTCTATGAAAAGGAGCACATTTGACTGCTAAAATCTCAAACTTTTCGAAAGCTTTCTTTTTATCTCGACAGCAAATAGGATGATGGTAACACTTTAGAAGATTGTAACAAAGCCAGAAAGCGAGAAAAATAAAATAGCACTTCTGTTCTCGAATAAAACAATTTCTCTGTTCCATACACAACATTCAAATCATCTAACAAAGAAAAGGTTTCTCTTAATAAATGAGATTATAACTACTTGAAGCGTTTGAAACAATGTTACAATTTTCTCACCTAGGTGTGTATTTTCATTGAACAAGGAAATAAAAGTTCCTTTCAAATCCCTACAGTATTGAGATTGGACATCAGAGCACACAGTATCACAACGGTAGAAGGAATGCATTTCTGTAATACTCCGATACAGCGCAATGGCAGCCTTCCTGCTAACCAACTTGAAAGACTCTTCATCACAAACTTCCATGGAATCATCAATCAATTTGATTTGGACTGTTTTCTCATCATGGGTGGCCAACTTGATTTGAACATATGGAATTCTATAAAATGTAGAGGAAAAAAGAAAACAGAAAACCATCATTACAGTCCCTGTTGATCTGAACATGGAATTCTTTAGAAAATGGAGGAAAATGAAAACCATCAAAACCATCATTACAGTCACTGCTGATTTTAACACATTTATATAGAAATACTTAAAACATGTAAGAAAAGAAATGAGTTAAAACTATCATTACAATAACTGAGAAGTATTTTTCATGATACCGTTTTTACAACGAACACATGAGAGAGAGAGAGAGAGAGAGAGAGAGAGAGAGAGAGAGAGAGAGAGAGAGAGAGAGAGAGAGAGAGAGAGAGAGAGAGAGAGAGAGAGAGAGAGAGAGGGAAGGAAGAGAGAGAGGGAGGGAGAGGGAGGGAGGAAGGGGGGAGAGAGAGAGAGAGAGAGAACTCCCAACTGAAATGAAAATGTCCCCCATTGTACAAATCAAGCCTGATTCGTCTAGGTAGGTAGAGAGGGGAAATTTGATCAGATGCCCCAATTGACACTTGCATAACAGCACGTGTTTCAAATGGTAGTCCAAAATCTTAGCTGACCAGGCTAGGTGGTCAAAAGATCATCACCTCTTCATTTCGGAGATCTAACATTGCTTAGAAGACACAGACATTGAATTCATGGTTTGCATGTTGGTGATGAATAAAACTGAGACTGCCACATGCTTCCACCGACCAACAAGAAAGGAAGTTTCCACGAAGTCTGTTCTTTGACAAAGGATTCACAGCAAGATGCGGAAATGGAATTTCCCACAAGAAATCTCATCTCAACAATCCACTACCATATCCCCCCCCCTTCCCCCCCCTTGCTTGTAAATTCAATGGATTACGTCATCATGCAACCATAGAAGCTTTTGAAACATAGACATCCACTGACTTTTTGTCAAGACATAAGAAAATTGCAAGCTCTTGTAAAGATTGATGGGTCAGTAATGATTAGGAGAGGATGGGGTGTGTGTGTTGGGGGTGTGGGGGGATTGCACATTGATAGGTTGAAATCCCCTTTCGGTATTGACTTTCTAATTTCACACTTGTATTGACATGTAAAATATGAGAGCCCGAAAAACATGTGGCTTTCAGCGGGAGTGTGCTAAATTACCATGCGTTTGAGCAAGAAGGAAACATTCCAATACAGTGCATGTAACAAATTATATCTCTTATTGAGGAAAAACAATATACGTCGGACTATTTTACCTTGTCATCTATCAAAAAATTGCTTTTATTATATAAAAAGGATAAACACGTAACTTTCTCTGCTAACGCCATGACTATAAAATATCCTGCTCTACACAGTGGTAGGCTAGTGGCTGCAGGATCAGATGTCAATCTCTTACATAAAATGACCGATAAATATGTAACCTTTCCGTTACCGCCTTGACTAAGACATAATGCTACTGCTAGCTGTACAGCTCTTTAGCTAGAAAAAAGGGGTGTCAATCACATGTCTCCATGTTCTACGGCAGAGCCTCTCTGCTGGAAACGATCGGGGCAAAAAGCTGCGCTTTTATTGGGTTAAGAGACTTGACATTCTACGAGAAAAGGCATTTTATCTTCACATGCTGTAACAACAAAAGACATATATAATATATATATTATAACTGAATACAAATATACATTATAATATATATATACATGATGTATGCTGTTAATTTAGTTTGGAATATCTAAGAAGAGGTTCTTCTAACTTACTTTCTTTCCGTCTTGGCTTTAATATCAAAAAGAACAATTCCTTCTGGCCCCACACCAAAGTTTATTTCTTTTCCTTGAGCATTGATAGCTTTGTGATACTCCACTCCATAACCTGGGAGTGCTGACAAGTCTTTGAGCACAGCATAGCGTAAGACGTGCTTGATCTTGTTTCGAAGCTTGGAATGTTCCGCATTGATTTTATCAATGATTGTCTTGGTCACTTCACAACTTGGGCAAATTTCTTTCAGGATCTAAGAATGAAAATTTTTTTCACAGAATAAAAAGGATGCATTTTTTTTACCTATAAAAGCAAAATCAATGATGAATAGAATCCATTATTTACAAGTTCCTACCCTTATTACTTAATTACAACCATCCATCTGATGTTGAAAAATTGAGACACACTTCCTCCCATCATAAAAAGAAATGATTTGATAAAGTAAAAACATAACTGTCTCATAATAATAAACATTAACAAATGCTTACATCTTCGTAAATTTTCCGCTGATACATATTACAGGTCTGGTCTCCATGCTCAATCTGTGCCATATTTGCTGTCATTTGCACTAACATGTCCTCGTCGCAGTGTGGCTCCGTCAGGGATATCCGACCTTTGACAATGGCATCTTTCACTTGGACATAAAACAGTTCCCTGAAACAGGAAAAATAGACATATTGTATATATCTAAATTAATGGCAGATGAATGCAAGTGCACTGGATGCCAGAATAAAAAGACCCCCTCCCCCAACAATTTTTAACGATGAATAATTGGTTCTCATAAAACAATGCATTCATTATCATTTCGAAGAATATGATCTTGAATTGGCACTGTAAATCTTAATAACAGGTTCCGTTTTAATTACAACAAAAGAAAAAGAAAGCGAAAGTCAGGTCAGTATAATTTTAACAAGAAGTTGGAGTTCAACTCAGCAAGGAAAGAAAATTTACCTGGTTGCTTCAATTGGCACATCTTTAGGTTTCACATAGAACTTTACACGCAAATGAAGTTTAATTTGACGGCTCTCAGAGAGCTGGTCACCAATTTTGTTTCGCAAGTTCAACCATAGTTCTTCCCCTTTCGGACCATGATACTGAAGTCCAAAATGTCATTCTCCAGAACTCCTAGTTGATCCAATGTCTGAAAAACACAAAGCATACAATTCTTTAAAAACTACAACGCATCAACATCTTTGGATTATTTTAGACTTCTTTTAAAATGGTAAGAAATGTGATATAATCATGTGCAAATTATCAAATGTGTCTAGAGATGAAGAACATGTTTTTATTTGATTTTTGGTCTCACTTTCATAAAGTAAGTTGGAAGTTAATCTAAGTCTATTCCTGTAAATAGTGATATTAATGTAAAGAAAACTAACTCAAGAGTTTATTAATACTTGTTTTATTATATATGGTAACTTGTAATTCTTCTCCAATGAGAATACGATTTAAACTACACAGCTTTGGTGGCAGCAAAGGTCATATATAATATATCTTTTTTTAATAATTACATTTCTTATTAAGATGCACAATCAGAGGGTCAGTGTCATTGGATTGGCTGATAGTCTATGTGTTGACTCACTGACTTGCTTTTACTTTAGTATATTATACATATATATGCTTTTTGTTTTTGGTGGGCTTGGTTCTTTGCATCATGTATGATTTTAATTACTTTCTTCTATATATTCTCTAGGCTATAGTGAGCAGGAAGAGTTCAACACTATTTCTATCCCATTTAAATTTCACCTCTAGTTTTTAAATTTAAAGGGATAAAAATGTAAAACCATTTTCGTTTGGCCTAATTACTAATTAAATATTTAAATTAGATCTAGTTTGCCATCATTATCATACAGTCGACGACCTGAATCTTGATACGATCCCTGAATTCTAGATTAGATCTAGATCTAGTTTTTATTAAACATTTTATTACTTCGACCAACATTTTATTTAAATGTAGGGTACATATAGATCTAGAATATAAATTTATAAGACATTATTTATATATAATAGGTGTCTAGCGATATCTAGATTGTCTCTCTAGATCTAGATAGATTTAATCCGTAGAATGTATTTAATTTCAGAGGTAAATAAAACAACCTATCAAAAAAGCAATAATTTTCTCTTGGGCAAACAAAACACCAGTGAGACAGGACAGACTAATCCAGCATGCAGCAATCATGTGCGTATCAAAAAATGGACTTTGACCCCTTCCTAGCCATTTTTGGTTACAGCGCCAGCTGATTGTGACGTCACAAGCCAGGCTTCAGTGGTGGATTCTTACACCGACCAGTGAAATACTTTCAGAAGTTTAAATTATAGATAAACCTGCTGGTATTCTTTGAGTCTACAAGGGAATAGGAAGTCTAAACATGAATCTATTAAATAAATATCGCAATAAACGAAATAAAGATTGCGATCGCCCTCAAGAGGGGCTACTGTTGAGTGAGAGCTCGCTCATTGACCTCGAAATCTCGATGGTCCCTAAGCTAGAAAAAGTAGATAATTTAGCGTGAGATTCTTGCTTGTGTCATTCTGAATATAGATCTAATTATCAAAATTTATACGAAAGTGTAAATAGTGCAATTTTAGAAATTATATAAAAAAAGAACATCAGCAACATACGAAAAGCCCCTAAGTCACGGGAGAGGAAGGGTCAACATTCAAGTGTAAGTGTGTAATGTTACTGTAAGTGACTGAAAAACATCTTCTTACCTTATCCAAGATAACTTTGCCCGTTTGCTTGAGGTCACTTGTTTCAATTTCTAGAAACTGGCCATTGGCTAGGGAAATGTAGAATAACATTTTGACATATTTTCTTCCGGTGTGAACCAACCGAATATAATCACTATAGATCCAATATCACTGTAAATGAGAGCTGGGTATTCAGTCGACTACCTCGATTCAACTTTCCTTATAAACTGTGTGAACGAAAGAAGCACAGCAGCGGTGCTCGCTGCCACGCACAGACCTTGTGACCCGCTACCTGGCCTCGAAATAAGCCAATGAAATTACTTGTGGGCGGGGCTTAAAAGCGAAAGCTTTGTAAACAATAATAAAGGCCGCATGTACGTTAGCCTTGACTTATGTTGCACATCTAATACATACAAAGTTAGTGAGGGGCATACGTCTCCTTTGGTTAGTATGCATAGTTCAGAGTACAAGCGAAGCCTAAAATATTTCATGAAGAATGATGTTAAAGCAGAGAGCATTGGAAAAAAGGTCACAAGATGATTTGAGGGGGTCAAATGTAGGAAAGTTGCATGGCTATAAATAGCCTTGGACTTTGGACTGCGATGAGATAAGCTGCCACTGTCACTGCTCTTTGTCCCGGACTGTGTCAACGAGGACATCAGTGTTAGGCCTATCGACTAACCATGGTACATGTAATAATATATTCCAGTGTACGTGCTTCAGGTTAACCATATATTATTATAGTACGAATACAAAAGATGAATATTGGATGAAGACAATTTCATTTGGGTTTGTTTAAATGAAGATCTAGATTTAGGATATTTTCTATACTC
This sequence comes from Doris montereyensis, assembly GCA_037039925.1. Taxonomy (NCBI): domain Eukaryota; kingdom Metazoa; phylum Mollusca; class Gastropoda; order Nudibranchia; family Dorididae; genus Doris; species Doris montereyensis. The sequence continues at coordinate 27,113 of JAXRKP010001641.1, forward strand.
CAATTTAAGCAAATCAGGTCAGAACCAACATAACAAAATTTAAACGTAGTTTTCATTAAATTCGATCTACGATCAGGATTCCGATGCCCACTACACCGCAGATGTTATGCACATTATAAGAGTACCACAATATTCTTACAGGGCATACGCATCAATTAATTGCCTTCTTTCATTCCTTTTCTCACCACATAAATAGATCATGACATGAATTATTTATAGTTTTACACACTTGACATAATTCTGTATTGTACACAAATAAGATATTGGGTAGGCCTATTTTTTGTTAAGATCTCTCTCTCTCTCTCTCTCTCTCTCTCTCTCTCTCTCTCTCTCTCTCTCTCTCTCTCTCTCTCTCTCTCTCTCTCTCTCTCTCTCTCTCTCTCTCTCTCTCTCCCTCTCTCCTCACTCTTCTATTTATCTGTCTGTCTGTCTGTCTGTCTCTCTCTCTCTCTATCTATATATATATATATATATATATGTATATATATATATATATATATATATATATATCCCTATATATATTCTCTCTCCCTCTTCCCCCCTCTCTCTCTCTCTCTCTTTCTTTCTCTCTCTCACTCTCTTTCTCTCTCTATGTCTGTCTGTCTGTCTGTCTGTCTCTGTCTCTGTCTCTGTCTCTGTCTCTGTCTCTCTCTCTCTCTCTCTCTCTCTCTCTCTCTCTCTCTCTCTCTCTCTCTCTCTCTCTCTCTCTATATATATATATATATATATATATATATATATATATATATATATATATATATATATATATATATCCCTCCTCCTCTTCGCCCCACCTTTTTCCCCTTAAAGATGCAAAGCAGGCGAAAATCGATTAAGCGCAGTTGTAAAGACAAGTGACAGAAAAGAAGACCAGTTGCAAATCCCTGGTCGATAACACAATGTTATAACATAAACATTATCCAACTTGGCCTACACACGATATAACACAACATTATAACATAAACATTATCTTATTTGGCCTACACACGCTATAACACAATATTCTAAAATAAACACTATCTAATTTGGTTTGCACACGATTTGAAATCCTGATACCGGTAGCTGTTATGAGGAATTTTCATAAATTGTGTCAAGATAAGGAAAATAGTATATTTCGATTGAACAGAACACTGTTGCATTACACCGCGTTTTAAAAGGAAGAAACGAAAAAAGGACATGAAAACGGTGTTCACGTCCCACAACGACAGAGACGACCCCCCCCCCCCCCCCGCGCCTACTATTACTAAGGAGCAGTAGGCATCCAGCCAGCCAGAATTGAACCCATGAGTCCTCTGCGTCAACCAGCCGCCATCGCCTGGTCATGAAAGTAGTATTGTAATGTAGGTAATGACAAACAGTGAGGCAATGGGACATGTCGGAAGTTGAGGTCATAACATTAAATAACATGAAAGCCCCATAGGAACAAAAAGACGAGACAAATGCAAGGAATAAACAGAAACAAATCCTGGCTACAATGGGGATTGAACCTGCGAGCTCTGTGTTGGCACCCATCGCATCGCTATAAAAAGAGAGCGTTGCCATCCTTACCTCACTATTGGTCTTCTTAGCACGGTTTCCTAGTGCATCTTCCTTCTATGACCGTGGTTCTTAACCTTTTTCTTCTCCTCATAACCCAATATTCGGTAAAAGCACATTCCATTTCCCACCACCCAAATTCACCATTTTTATTAAACCTTACACGCTTAAAAAAAACAGTAACAAATCGCCAACACATGGAAATAAATCACTTGAATGCGACTTAGGAATGCCGTGGCAGTGATAAATGACTTGATCGCGTTTAGAAACACAGGGACAAAAAAGGCAACGAGTAGAACACTAAAAACTTTTAATGCGACTTTTTGACTTTTTTGTTTTTGTTTTGTGTTTTTTGTTGTTGGCAATGGCAACGACCGATGCAATATTAGGTCCAATTTTTGTGTGTGTTTGGCAATGGCAGAGGTTCGTATAATACCAGGTCCAATTATGTTTCGTTGTTAGCAAAGGCAACGATTGATACGATATTAGGTTCACTTTTTTAAATTGCACATCGCGCCATTTTTAGCAGGGAAGGGCGTTTGGTGATTCCCCATCTGGGACCCTGTCATATGCACCACCAGTAAGGAATTTCCTACCAATAGAGAATTCAGGACTAGTTTTCACCAGGGAATTCAGAGAACTCTCCACCCGCACGGAATTCACCAGTGGGGAATTCCCGACCAGTTAAAAGAAAGAATCACTGCTATATTGTGACAAGATAATCGACCAGTACGTGGGGGTAGCTGAATCAATACTCAATCTAGTGCCCCAACTTTTTTCTTCTGAATTATTCCCTTGCATAGATCAGAATGTATCTCGTCTTTATCCTTGAAATGGGGCGAGATGGCCAAGTGGTTAAAAGGCATCAAACTGTTAGTGATCCAAATGTACTGGATTCGAGCTCTATTTAATGTGTTTAGGTATTTTTTTCCCCTTGGGCAAGAAGATTTACCCTATTTGCCCATTTGGACAACGTGGGTGACTCATCTTAATTTTGCATTGGAAGTAAGCTCGATGATAGTCTATTAGACGTAAGCTCGATGATAGTCTATTGACGTAAGCTCGATGATAGTCTATTGGACGTAAGCTCGATGATAGTCTATTGATGTAAGCTCGATGATAGTCTATTAGACGTAAGCTCGATGATAGTCTATTGGACGTAAGCTCGATGATAGTTTATTGGACGTAAGCTCGATGATAGTCTATTGACGTAAACTCCATGATAGTCTATTGGACAATAAGCTCCATGATAGTCTATTGAACGTAAGCTCGATGATAGTCTATTGACGTAAGCTCGATGATAGTCTATTGGACATTAAGCTCGATGATAGTCTATTGGACATTAAGCTCGATGATAGTCTATTGGACATTAAGCTCGATGATAGTCTATTGGACATTAAGCTCGATGATAGTCTATTGAACATTAAGCTCGATGATAGTCTATTGGACGTAAGCTCGATGATAGTCTATTGGACATTAAGCTCGATGATAATCTATTGGACATTAAAGTCGATGATAGTCTATTGGACGTAAGCTAGATGATAGTCAATTGGACGTTAAGCTCGACGATAGTCTATTGGACATTAAGCTCGATGATGGTCTATTGGACGTAAGCTCGATGATGGTCTATTAGACGTAAGCTCGATGATAGTCTATTAGACGTAAGCTCGATGATAGTCTATTAGATGATAGTCTATTTAAGACGATAGTCTATTGACATAAGCTCTCGATGATAGTCTATTATTGAAGTAAGCTCCACGATAGTCTATTGGACATAAGCTCCATGATAGTCTATTGAACGTAAGCTCGATGATAGATTATTGGACGTAACCTCGATGATAGTCTATTGACGTAAGCTCGATGATAGTCTATTGGACTTTAAGCTCGATGATAGTCTATTGACGTAAGCTCGATGATAGTCTATTGACGTAAGCTCGATGATAGTCTATTGGACGTAAGCTCGATGATAGTCTATTGGACATTATTGCTATTGGATAAGCTAAGCTCGATGATAGTCTATTGACATTAAGCTCGATGATAGTCTATTGGACATTAAGCTCGATGATAGTCTATTGGACTAATTGATGATACTAAGCTTGATGATAGTCTATTGGACATTAAGCTCGATGATGGTCTATTGACGTAAGCTCGATGATAGTCTATTGGACATTAAGCTCGATGATAATGTATTAGACGTAAGCTTGATGATAGTCTATTGGACGAAAGCTTGATGATAGTCTATTGGAAGTAAGCTCGATGATAGTCTTTTGGACGTAAGCTCGATGATAGTCTATTGAACATACGTTCGATGGTAGTCTATTGGACGTAAGCTCGATGATTTGATGATAGTCTATTGGACGTAAATTTGATGATAGTCTATTGAACATAAGTTTGATGATAGTCTATTGGACGTAAATTTGATGATAGTCTATTGAACATAAATTTGATGATAGTCTATTGGACGTAAATTTGATGATAGTCTATTGAACATAAGTTTGATGATAGTCTATTGAACATAAGTTTGATGATAGTCTATACATGGCAGCGTATTCTTTTATCTAAAGACATTGGAATGCCAGGCGCGACGCTTTTCGGTGCACACGCGATTGCCACCTCCGTGTTACCTTTTTCTTTATATCTTCAACATCTGGTTCATGAAGATATAGATACAGATAAAAAGTTGGCTTTATAGTATAGTCTATATCCCCGTACAGGTGCAGACTCACCGACTGTACATCATTTAACACCCAGCAGGCCATTTCATTCAAAGTCTCTGTCAACTCCCGGGGGGGGGGGCATGCAGTGCACAAGCCTGTTAGACTTTTTCTTACTTACACTCTTTCAAGATCATTCTTCTCCTATAGCTTGGTACTCATTCACACCTGTGTCAAGTGAGGAAATTGGAGTGAAGTACCTTATTTCCTTATTCGTTACTTTCGATATGTGTGCCCTCTTCCTGTCTCACTTCATGATTTAAAGTAGAGTTTGATTTGACTTGATTTACCTACATTCACAACTAAGGTAATCTCGAGGTTTTTGGTGGGCTTTTAAAATTTGCCCGGACTGCCCTGTAAACAGCCAAGGGGTATTTTACGAGCACGGAGTGCACATGCACACGAGACGTCGTTTTATCGTTCGTCTCCGATTGAACTAGGTGTCGATCCACCTACCTGGACCAGGTGGGTAGATTTTGCCCGAAAAAACTCGAGAAAATAGTTCAAACGTTGGTGGGGCTCGAACTGACTACCTGTTGGTTAAAAGACTGACACCTTGCCTATGGACTACCGAGTCCGTCCCCCGTTAGATTCTATACTCATGACTTATTTCCTTCGTGTTGGGCAAGTCATCAATGTCAATCCAACATGGCACCTGTATCCAAAATACATCGCCAGTATCCAAAATACATCATCAGTATCCAAAATACATCGCCAGTATCCAAAATATATCATCAGTATCCAAAATACATCTCCAGTATCCAAAATATATCATCAGTATCCAAAATACATCATCAGTATCCAAAATACTATGAATGTCTAAATCAAGTGTTGGAATGTGTAAATCGAGCGTTGGAATGTGTAAATCGAGCGTTGGAATGTCCAAACGTTGGAATGTCCCCATTGAGCTTTGAAATGTCTAAATCGAGAGTTGGAATGTATAAATTGAGCATTGTAATGTCTAAATCGAGCATCGGAATGTCTAAATGGAGCATTGGAATGTCTAAATGGAGCATCGGAATGTCTAAATGGAGCATTGGAATGTCTAAATGGAGCATTGTAATGTCTAAATGGAGCATTGTAATGTCTCAATGGAGCATTGGAATGTCTAAATGGAGCATCGGAATGTCTAAATGGAGCATTGGAATGTCTAAATCGAGCATTGGAATGTCTAAATGGAGCATTGGAATGTCTAAATGGAGCATTGGAATGTCTAAATCCAGCATTGTAATGTCTAAATGGAGCATTGTAATGTCTAAATGGAGCATTGGAATGTCTAAATCGAGCATTGGAATATCTAAATGGAGCATTGGAATGTCTAAATGGAGCATAGGAATGTCTAAATCGAGCGTTGTAATGTCTAAGTGAGGCGTTGTAATGTCTAAATCGAGCGTTGTAATGTCTAAATCGAACGCTGGAATGTCTAAATCGAGCATTGGAATGTCCAAATACAGCGTTGGAATGTCCAAATAGAGCGTTGGAATGTCCAAATAGAGCGTTGGAATGTCCAAATAGAGTTGGAATGTTGTTGGAATGTCCACATGCAACGTTGAAATGTCTAAATCAAGCGTTGGAATGCCCAAAATTGAGGATTAGAATGTCTAAATCGAGCATTGGAATGTCTAAATCAAGCCTTGGAATGTCTAAATTGAACGCTGGAATATCCAAATGGAGCTTTGGATGTCTAAATCGAACATTGGAATGTTCAAATCAAGCGTTGGAATGTCCAAATGGAGCGTTGGAATGTCCAAATTGAACGTTGGAATGTCCAAATTCGCTGGAATGTCCAAATTGAACGTTGGAATGTCCAAATTGAACGTTGGAACGTCAAAATCGAACGTTGGAATGTCCAAATTGAACGTTGGAACGTCAAAATCGAACGTTGGAATGTCGAAACCGAACGTTGGAATGTCCAAATGAAACGTTGGAATGTCCAAACCGAACGTTGGAATGTCCAAATTGAACTTTGGAATGTCCATATCTAATGTTGGAATGTCCAAATCGAATGTTGGAATGTCCAAAATTGAACGTGTCAATGTCCAAATCGGGCATTAGAATGTCTAAATCGAGTGTTGGAACGCCCAAAATCGAGCGTTAGAATGTCCAAATCGAGCGCTGGAATGTCGGAATCGAGTGTTTGAATGTCCAAATCAAGCAGATGAATGCCCAGGGACCATACCACTGGACATTACATTGCCAGTGTTCGATCCGAAGACATCATGACGCAAGCCCTAAAGTAACGACGTCACACTCGTAACAAACATACGGTAATCTAATTTTAGACAATAAATCCTCTACATTATGTAAATTGTAATGGAGGTTGTTTACATGGTTAGCGTTTGCAAGAATGAGATTAGACGTGTTTTGTTATTTTTGCTGTTTGCTGTCGATAATTTTCCTGTTGGTGTCGTCAATCGTGTTGTTATGGTCTTTTTTCATTATACACACACACACACAAAATAAAATAAAAAATTAAATACGAAGACGTGACAGATTAACACGACAAAGTGGTTTTCTTATACTATGTGATACACAGGCCTTGTGTCTACTCATTTGGTAAAAAAATTCGTGCATTTGTTTTTATTCATCTTTCATCGATAATATAGAATACATATCTAGATCTAGATAATAAGCATAGACTTAATACATGTAAATGAAAACACGGTAAGTTAGTGATACACGGTCAAGCTTGAATCAAGTTGATATAAGGAAGCGATTCATAAATAGCAAACACCATTATTTGAACCATTGTTATGTTTCTTGATTATCGCTCTTTTCGATATGGAGTTGAAAAGAGATCGTCATCGTTTCCAACCCGGAAGTTGACTGATCCAGGTAGTGGTAAAAGTGGCAGATTTCAGTCAGTGGTTACAATTCATTTCCTTGTTTATTTTCTCGTTTTCTCAAGAGATAATTGGAATTTTAATTGATACAAAGTTACAAATACCTACAAGGTAAGCATCAGTTTTGCATCTTCCTTTCGATGAGGTTTGTAATCAACACGTAATCTCGAAATCTTTATCGTAAATGTAAGATTATAAATCTAGATTAGTCCAAATCTAGAAATCTAGATCTAGATCTTAGATAGATGATAGATCAGATCTAGATCTATAGATTCTCTAGATATCTAATCTAGATCCTAGATCTATCTGGATTTAGATTTAAATGTAGATTCCGGATCTGAGAATAATAAGGTGTTACTAATAATTTTAGTAATACTAAAAAATAGGCCTAGTGATAATGACATAATGTAGATCTAGATCTATCAAGATCTAAAACAATCTAGATCTAGATTTAAATAGATGTAAGTAATTATGAGATTCTAAGATCTTTATCTCTAGAGCTTAACACTTAAACGTTTGCATTTTAAGCGGTGGCCATCTTGCTCTACAGGTTCAACTTCCTCTCTGCTGTTTATGTTTTTCTGACTTCCTATCTGCCGATCTTTACAAAAGAATGTTAGTTTGTTTTTTAGTGTGTACTAGTGAGAACGAAAAGAGAAAAAAAGTGATATCACTGGCTTTTTGGTCAGTTTGTTTTTTAGTGTGTGCTAGTGAGAACGAAAGAGAAAAAGAGTGATATCACTGGCTTTTTGGTCAGTTTGTTTTTTTTGTGTATATATGTTAGTGAGAACGAAAGAGAATGAGAGTGATTTAAAAAAACAGAAAATTAAAAGAATAAATTCTCATACAGTAAGGATCCAAGACATAATATCATGTTGAACTGAAATCCCACCCTATCTCCAGAGATGCCATGACGGATAAAATCAAGGCAAATCTATCTGGATCCGCGTTGGACCGCACACTTCCAACCACGCCAAGGCAATTCCGCAATCAAGATGCAAACATTAAGAAGGTTGCTGTCACCAAGTTGGACCAAGATTCCTCTAGTAACCAGGGAGGTCTCCTCATTGAATTTGACCAGGTACGAATATATTGTGGAAAATTCAAAGGATATCGTTTATTTTATATGCTCCTTAGATATTAATTTACAAGGCTAGTCTTTCCATACACTCTATTCCGCACGTGTACCTGACTTCCTGTTTCAGGTGAATCCAATCCATTCGCTGTTTGTCTCGTGTCAGCCAACACTAATTCTGATTTTTTGTAGTTCCAACACCTTCTATCAGGAATATATTGTTTTTTAGTAAATGAAGAAACGCCAATAAATTTGACCTTTTTTCTATGGGCCGTGTTTCCTCCAGGATGCCACTCAAAAGTACTAGCCAGTATCTACACCTCACACTAGTAGCAACAAATTAAGATGTGGCATTAACTATGAATATTATTTAGAATTTATGAATTAATTAGTTCTCTAAGGGATCCTGGATTGTCCTAGAAATTAAATGGCAGATGACCATAACCATATTATTTTCAAGTGCGTTTTTTGGAGCTTTAAACAACTGAACCCAGAACCCCTTTAAGACAAAACTTGATCACTATCATTGCAAAAAAATCCCCTCTTCCTCCAAAAAGAACTCAACCCCTAATAACAGTATAAAGCAATAAAACAAGCAACCCCTAAAGATAAAGACCATACACACAAAATGAAACAAAAACCCCAAGAAAATTCAAGCAAATAACTCCTAGCAAAGCTTGGTGTTGCTAAAACAGTGATATTTCCATTGTAGTGTGTTCTTTTTAGAGAGAAACTCCTGAAAGTTACCTAGAGTTAGACTTATAAGGTCTTACAAAACAGTGAAAAGGAGAACATAAATACTGCTGCTGATTGACATATTTTGATTTGTAAACCAACACAGTGTTTATATTTATAGGTAGATGATTGACATAGCGTCCCAGGTTAAGAGAATTTGATTGTAAATGGACCATTGCAAAGGCTTGGCACTTAAATTCTGTCAGTATATCTTTGGGCATATTATATGTCAACCTTTATGGAAAATCACCTGAGGTTTAAACTGTATTTTAGAGATGTGAAAAAGGTTCAAAGTATAAACATGATTATCATATTTTAATAAATGCAATTTTTTATTTCATTAGATAAATAACATTAATTTCATTTGGATGCCACAGAGGAGAGAGAAATTATTTGATTTTTACCACGAAGTGTGCTAGCACTTCATTTTGTCTCTCAAGTTTCGTTAGTTCATAAGCATTTTAATGATACATACAATGTTTTATGTTATTCTATGTTAAATAGAAATCTATACGTATGGATTGCTCAGATTGTTCACTTTCGCTCTCTATATATATTTATGATGCTGAACTTACTATTTTCATTTTCTCGCCTTTCCAATGACAGAAACTCCCTCTGAGTCCATCATACAAGATATTTGTCAAAGGTAAGGATTTTTTTTCTCAATAAAAACGAAATATTGACCGGAATCAGATTCATTCGGATAAGAGTTTTTCTGCTTTGTTGTGAAATTAAGATATCGGCGGTGAAAGCTGCAAACCATGTAAGTCCAATTCTGAATGTTTCAAGAAAATCAAAGAAAGAGATGCTGCACATTTTTTGGTTCTTGTGCTACAAAATGGGCTTTCTAATGTTAAAAAAGCAACAAAAAAAGGTGTTATTAAATTTATTTTAGACTTACACAGTTTGTGACTTTCACTGTCGATGTGATGATTTCATGGTGTTCCAAGGGCAAAAAAATGCCTTCTCTGTACTTCCGATTATTCTGAAATTTGTAAGAATTTTTTCTGTGTGCTTAAGATTCTACACTTCTTTAACATTTTTATACACATGGTATGAATTTACAAGTAGTAATTATAGACACATTTGCTTAATGATAGATATTATCTTTCAAAGAATATTTTTCCATGAGATGATCATTGAACTGAATGTGAGAACAGGGAAAGCAAAGAATAACGTTTGTCATTTTCAAGAATGGAATTGAAAAAGGATGCAAAAGTTCCAACTATCTTCTCATTGATTTTGCGTCTTCTCACCTCCTGATTCTGAAATAGCAAAAATGTTGTCTCTAGGTCCTCTGGAGACGAAGGATGAAAAATTTCTTGGACCCTTATACACACACATATTTTTGCGAGATGAGAGTTTTATGAGTTCAATTTGTGAAATTTCCAAAGTATCTTGTTGGAAAAAAATTGAAATGACTAATAACATAGTAATGGCGACAGTAGTAAATAACACATTGGATAAGGTAAATGAAAGTACATTTGTATCTTGTTGGCGGTTGTTGATCTTTTTCATTCCTTCGATTTTCATTGAAGAAATCAAAACTAATATTGGTTTATAAATTCATGTCCTTTATAGTTTATAGCTTCTTTCAATAACTTCTTCTATAGATGGAATATGCCAGAGCCGCAGAACTACGCCTTGCGTTTCAACGAAGCTGCACAGAAAATGTACATAACAGAAAAGGTACAGTTGTCAGACTTTAATGCTTGACTTCTTAAAACCAACAAACACAATTTTCTTTTGAGAAACTTTTTAAAATGGCTATACATATTTGTTAAAAAAAAAGTTTTTTTTCTTGTTAAAAATATATAAGACGAGAGAGAGAGAGAGAGAGAGAGAGAGAGAGAGAGAGAGAGAGAGAGAGAGAGAGAGAGAGAGAGAGAGAGAGAGAGAGAGAGAGAGAGAGAGAGAGAGAGAGAGAGAGACAGACAGACAGACAGACAGACAGACAGACAGACAGACAGACAGAGAGGGACAGAGGGAGGGGGAGGGCGGGGGAGAGAGACAGAGACAGAGAGGGACGGAGGGGGGGGGGGAGAGAGAGACAGAGACAGAGAGGGGCGGAGGGAGGGGGGAGGGAGAGAGAGAGACAGAGAGACAGAGAGGGACGGAGGGAGGGGGCGAGGGAGAGAGAGAGAGAGACAGAGACAGAGAGAGAGAGAGAGAGAGAAATGAGAGAGAGCTCAAGCTCAACAGGGAGGAATAAAAATAAAATACCATCACTACAATACAGTCGGAAAAAAAGGAGGGCATTAGGGTGATTAGTGGTGTTGGTGATAAAGTGATTAAGTTGTCGGCCTTGGGATCATGAGGTCGTGAGTGCGAATTCTGGCAATGGTAGGTCTAACTTTGTGTTCTTTGGCCAAGACACATAACATAACACACATTTCCCCCTTTCGCCCAGGTGCAAATTGGTCCTAGCGTCGACTGGGAAGTGAAATCTATGACTGAGATCAGCGCCATGGTGGGCAGAGTTTAATTCAAAGAAATAAACAACAAAAAACTATGACGTTTGACAAACATCCTGTTTTGCTTCACGCTACAGAAACCGGGATGCATTCTGGCCCTGTGGGCCAGATTGTCCTTTTTAGGAACTTTACTTACTTGCTCTACTAGGGTGATTGGTGCAAGTCTGATATGTTTTCATATGACAAGGTCTTGTGTAAATTGTGTGCCGAAAAAAATAAGCCATTTGGTTGTTTTTGCAGCTGCATTGAATTCTTTTTTTTTTTCCTGTGACGCCAGATGTAATAATTGCAGCTACAAGCCCTGTAAAAAAAAAAACTGTCATGTTACAACTTCCCATCAGCATTTATTTCAAATGCGCCTTTTCATGTTTTTGTTTGTTTGTATTTACCACTTTTTAAAACCTGTTCTTCATCGCTCTCGCCTAATGTAAAATGTAATTTTTCTCTCTTTTTTCTAGAATCGTAAAGACATACGAGATGGACAAGTTTTAGATTTAACCAAATCAGCTGTGAGTATTGGTAATAGTAAGATAATTTACTGTATTGATTCTTTAAATTGTGTGTGAGTCGGTATGTGTTAATGTGTGCATGCATGTGTGTTTCATACACATCTGCAAGTGTTGCTTTTGTATCAATGTTGAAACGTTTCATTGAGGTATGCATAAATAAAACTATCTATTTGTGAGTTAGTATGTGTATATGCCCAGGGGTGTGTTGGGTTTTTTGAGAAGTGGAAATCAGGGTGACCTATTGACCAAGGTAGGGCTTGTTGTGATAAACTGGTATTATACAAGAACTATATCTAGAGAGAATCAATGTTCAAAGGCAGAAAGGTGATTTTTTTAATGCGTTTTTATTTTAACTACTTGTATTTTAGGTAGCTTGGTATTGATTTCATCCTAGTCCTTTTTTTTCTTCTTTGAATACCATATCCCTCTTGTAAACCATTTGCATGTTCTTGCATTCTTTAAGGCCTGTAAAAGTTTGGGAGGAGGAGGGTGGAACAGAAAGAAAAGAAAAATCCCCCAAAATGAACAACAAAAAGGACTGATGTTGAAGAAAAGGGGATGGGAAACCCAACAAGTTTTGAAAGTGTTGAAAATTGAGGGGGATTGGCATGTTTGAGACCAAAATGTTGACTTTCTGTTCTTTGCATATTCGGGTAAAACGATCATTTATCTACAAGCTTATGGCAAAAAATTTTTCCTATATGACGTATAGTTTTGTTTTTACAAAATATTTTATAGGTAAAAATTACCCTAACACTGACTGAGAAGATTGGCACTGAAAACCCTCTAACAGTGGCTAATTGCCAATGTGGTAACACTTCTTTTGCTTGGCTATCGGGAACGCATCGCCTTGATCGGTCGAGCGCTTTGTGGCATAAGAGGTGAAGACATATGTAAACACGTGCACACGTATAGGAATAGAGGAAAGAAAAACTGGTCATTTTAACGGCTGTTTTCACAGCAATGCACATCTAAACCTTGATTTATAATCATCTTTACATTAATGACAATGCCAGAAACTGTCGAAAAAGTAAGGGGGCTGCTACAAAATTGGCAATCCGTCTGAAACGTTTGCTTTATGCTATTTTCTTATCATTTCTTTACTTGCATTTGTCTCGAAATGTAGTTTTTTCACACTAAAAAAATTCTATCTTCCCCGCTATTTACTGACCGATTTGTATAATATTTCGCACACAGATTCCTCTCTCGTCAATGTTAATAGAATGATGTCGGTTTTTTAAAAATAATAAAATTTTCATTTTTGTAATAAAAATGCCATTTTTGCGTATAAACGATATAGAATCTATACTGTTTTCAAAAATTCATTAAAAAACCCATATCCAAAACATAAAAAAAAACCTGACGTCATTCTTTATATATTGAATGGAAAACACGATCTGCACAGGTTTTGAGTGTTTTCATTCATAACTACAGGAGGAGAAAGATTTTGAAAATTGGGTCAAAATCCAATATGGTGGCCGTTACCTTGGCAACGAAGGAGGCTACAAGATTTCAATGATATATGATGACTATATTTTGACAGTTACTCATATATATACTAAAATCAAAAACCCTAACTCAAAATCAAAAGAAAATCACTTCAGGAGCCGCCCTTAAGATAGATAAATAGAGACAGAGAGGAGCGAGAGAGAGAGAGAGAGATGCACAGACAGACAGAAACATGACCAAAGGTTGTTTTTTTTTCTATATGTGTCAAGCACATAGAGTATATTGTTATCCCGATGTACGTTATGATTTAAATTTGATCTTGACTTGTTTCTCACTGAGCCCCAATTTGTCATTCCTGCAGTCTGAAGCCACCAAGCTTGTGAAAATGGCTCTTTCTGGCTCGCGGTTGGAGGACAAGAACAAAGCATTGCGGCACTTGTCCTTCCTGTCTTCAGACATCACCTTTGCGGAGGAATTTATTGCAATGGACTGCCTTAAACTAGTCATCGATATTGTAACTAATGGAAACTAGTATGTGTCATGAGTAATTTGATAATAGACAAGAGTTCAGAAAATTAGGAAGAAACTAAAGAACCCTAGAGACGGGTTTGTTTGGGATATTACTGATATGTGTCGAGTGCTTTTATGATAAAAGTAAAATAAAGTAAGTCCCATTCTCAGAGTTGAGCGAAGGGTAATGAGGAAGAGAGTCCTGGTTTTCCTAGGTATATGGCACAGTGTGGTAGTTTGCCATTGCTTTCCACACTGCCTTTACTTTTGCCAAGTCTGAATAGACCAAGCCATCCATTTTGCTGCTGGATGGACAGGAGGGCCAGAAAAATTTGCCCGAACTGGGAATCAAACTCAGGCCCGCTGGGTAGTCAAATGTTCAACTGTCTGAGCTACCAGTGCCCTCTATCTTTGCTTTATGGTCAATGCATTAAAAAAACAAACAAATTGAAAGCTCCGAATCATTACCTTTATATTTATACCGAAGAAATAGCACATGAAAGGTCATTCACTTTTATATCAATTCCTCATTTCTTATGAGAAAGTCAAGGTTCTGCGGCTGTCTGCAAAATTTTCAGCTGTTGTGGAATTTGCCCAGTGGTACCTGTGATTGGGACTGAAAGAATTAGATAAAAGAAACACTTAAGGGGAGAAGACAGAAAGGTTCAACAGCATAGATTGTATACATTTTTCCTTGATTAGAAAATATTGTAAAGACTTGTTTTTGTGGAGAAGGAAATGTTATTTTGTTGCTTCCAGTCATTTTTTATACTGCAATTTTGTTGTTGTTACTATTGTTATTATACTGCCTGTTGGTTCCTCTACTCCTTTTTTTTTTCTCCTTCTGTTGTTTGTATTTTCTAGCAAGGGAGACCCGTTAGCATACACCCTGAAATCATTTGTTTGTTTGATGGATCATGGCATAGTCAGCTGGGACATTTTGCAGCCAGCCTTCATCAAACGGGTGAGAGAAAAAAACAAATAAATAAAAATCGTTGTAGGTCCTTTTATTGTTCTTTTGTTTTTTCATGTTGACAATAATTGATATGATATATGAGTATTTATTGTTATGCCAATTCAGATGCTTAATGGGCCTAATGACACCAGTTATTCGATAAATGTGATTGGTCGACTCTATCAAATTTATTTCTTCATTTTTTTTGTCGTATCAAAGAGTGGCGTCAGTGGCCTAGTCATTAAGTTGCCAGACTTGGGATCATCAGGTCATGGGTTCAAATCCTAGCTACGTAGTTAGCTCAGTTGGCAGCACACTTTCTTTTCATGGCGAGGTGATGGGTGTGAACGCAGAGGTCGCGGGTTTGATCCCCATGGTGACCATGATTTTGTTCTGTCTAGTCCTTATATTCATGTTTGTTCCTATGGGGCTTTAATATTATTCAGTGTCATTTCCGTCACCTCTTGAATAGTATGCAATCTTATTCGAATATGTATTAAGTGTCTTTTTTCCAATAAGACAATATTAGATCCAGCATCGCCAAGGTTTTAACTTATCTAGTAGCATAATCTCCAGGCTACCGAAGGTACACAATGGCTGTAGATGAGATTTCATCTGTATTCCTTTATTCGGGGCTTTATTCTGTCATTGTCTTTCATTGCCTCTACATGACTTTCCCCAGGTGGCTTTATTCTGTCATTGTCTTTCATTGCCTCTACATGACTTTCCCCAGGTGGCTTTATTCTGTCATTGTCTTTCATTGCCTCTACATGGGCTTTATTCTGTCATTGTCTTTCATTGCCTCTACATGACTTTCCCCAGGTGGCTTTATTCTGTCATTGTCTTTCATTGCCTCTACATGACTTTCCCCAGGTCTGATTTCAGCGCTTTTATTCTGTCATTGTCTTTCATTGTACTCTACTGTAACCCTCAGGTGGCTTTATTCCACAACAGCCAATTGACATAACTTGCCTTACAACTTTCAGGTGGCTTTATTCTTAGCCATTTTGGAATCAGGTGGCTTTATTCTGTCATTGGATTCAAATTTGCTTCTCAATGCCTTCAATCTGCCTTAGCCATTTTGGAATCGGTTTCATACACTGGTAAGGAAAATTTGCTTCTCAATGGAGGTATAGTTTAAAAACATAGTTTTAAAAAGAGCAGTTGGTGTTAGAAAAAATATAGTTTAAAATAATTTACATTTGTTTCTCATTGGCCGTACATTTTTACACTAAAAGACAGTTAAAAAAAATAATTGGTGTAAAAAACGAATAGTCTTAATTAGTTTAAAATGCCTATTTGACGTACTTTTTTGATGATATCTGCATGTTCTCGTCTCATCAAAGACGTTGAAGAAATTGCGACAGTAAAGCATTGTAATGCTGATCTTGAATGATTAGCGCCCCTTTCCCCCTTCATCTCCCCCCTCCTGTTGTTCACCCCCACCCCCTCTTCCCCAGCAGTGCTTATAATGGGAAATAATCGTTGTCTACAAGTACCTTTTCTACTCCTCAGCACCGACAGCCAAAGTACCATTGAACAAATTGTGACGCCTGAAAATGTTATCCTGCATTTAGAAAGGTAAGTCTCTTCTCCTATATTGGACATGTTTGATAGAGATGGGCAAGTATTCGATTCTCACGATTCCATTGCGAAAATAGGAATCGACTCTCATGATTCCAGGATAAGAATGTATTTGGTATTCATTCGATTCCAAGTGGCTCGAATCAAACTTCGGTCCATTACAATTTTACCACCTTTTACCTTAGTTTAGTTTTCTACATGTGTTACATTTTTTTTATCTATCGGACTTAATGATTTACTGCCCATTATGCCAGTTGACATGTAGGGCGGCAATGAAGCTTCATTGCTTCATTCTTCTTCACTTCTTCTTCATGGCAATTATCAGACTCAGTTTGAGCTTTTAAATGAAAATAAACCACACAAAAAAAAGGAAAAGAAGAATGGAGAAAGTACAGGAAGAATTCACGCGCTAATGGTTCACCGGTCAATCATAGACAACCTGGAATTTTATCCCGGAATCGATTTTCATGATTTCAAAACTTCAGAATTCAATATTCTTTTCGATTCTGAACAAAAAGGTGGAATCGCCCAGCACTTATGTTGAGGCTTTTTGACTATCCAGTAGTCAGGGTGCATCTTAATCAACCAACCATCCAATCACTCAATTAGTCTTCTCTTGTGAATATTTTGTTCCCAACGTCATCAAGCAACAGATGTCTATGTCATTTATTTATAATTCATTTGCTTGTTTTTCAGTACCAGTGCCTAAGTTCAGAAGAACGCTATTGCCTTAATCAACGCCCTATTCACCAGAGCCAGCGATTCAAAACGAAGCGTGAGTTCTATACTCTATGCCGCGTAAATGCGTAGAATGTGATTTTTTTTTACCTTTACAGGGACGTCAAATGTTGGACAAGACTGAAGTAGAGTAGAAACGACACGTCTCTACATCAATCTGACTAGAGATTAGGTAGGGTAGTTCTCAGCTATTATCAATCTGACTAGAGATTAGGTAGGGTAGTTCTCAGCTATTATCAATCTGACTAGAGATTAGGTAGGGTAGTTCTCAGCTATTATCAATCTGACTAGAGATTAGGTAGGGTAGTTCTTAGCTATTATCAATCTGACTAGAGATTAGGTAGGGTAGTTCTCAGCTATTATCAATCTGACTAGAGATTAGCTAGGGTAGTTGTCAGCTATTATCAATCTGACTAGAGATTAGCTAGGGTAGTTTTCAGCTATTATCAATCTGACTAGAGATTAGCTAGGGTAGTTTTCAGCTATTATCAGTCTGACTAGAGATTAGCCAGGTAGTTCTTAGCTATGATCAATCTGACTAGAGATTAGGTAGGGTAGTTCTTAGCTATTATCAATCTGACTAGAGATTAGCTAGGGTAGTTCTCAGCTATTGTCAATCTTACTAGAGATTAGCTAGGGTAGTTCTGAGCTATTATCAATCTGACTAGAGATTAGCTAGGGTAGTTCTTAGCTATTATCAATCTGACTAGAGATTAGCTAGGGTAGTTCTCAGCTATTATCAATCTGACTAGAGATTAGGTAGGGTAGTTCTCAGCTATTATCAATCTGACTAGAGATTAGGTAGGGTAGTTGTCAGCTATTATCAATCTGACTAGAGATGATGTAGGGTAGTTCTCAGCTATTATCAATCTGACTAGAGATTAGGTAGGGTAGTTCTCAGCTATTATCAATCTGACTAGAGATGAGGTAGGGTAGTTGTAGGTTATTATCAATCTGACTAGAGATGAGGTAGGGTAGTTCTCAGCTATTATCAATCTGACTAGAGATTAGCTATTATCAATCTGACTAGAGATTAGGTAGTTCTCAGCTATTATCAATCTGACTAGAGATGAGGTAGGGTAGTTGTAAGTTATTATCAATCTGACTAGAGATGAGGTAGGGTAGTTCTCAGCTATTATCAATCTGACTAGAGATTAGGTAGGGTAGTTCTCAGTCATCAAGCGACTTCCAAGACTGCCTTGCTTTTCAGCAATCTGATTGGAAGCTATTTTAAGGTTCCAAATGTTCACCCAATCACAATACTGAAACGCATGGCGGTTTTGCGAGGCATTTGATGAATACCAGGCCGATCAATCTAATCATGTATGGTCATCGTGTGTTTCTGTTAGTAAATAAAAAAAAAATAATTTCCTTCAAGGTCATTACAGTCAATAGACCCGAGGCTTTTCCAGGTTTCTATTGTGTGAAGTGGAACACTTAACGACAATCAACTCCTGAGCAGGATGTTAGTATGATGCATGTTTTACTCCCAAGCTGCTGCTTGTACCCATTTGCACCTGGCTCGAATGGGGAAAATGCTTGTTGAGTGTCTTTCCCAAGAAATATAATGTCATGCTAAGCTGGCTAGGATTCGACTTCATGATCCCAAGTCCGACAGCTTAACCACTCGGCTGCCGACGCCATTATGCGTTCCTGGTAAATTGTACGTAATTTAATTTTGGATTCTCGAGTTTGAGATAGTGGTTTTGCATATTTGAAATACAATTAATTGGATGAAAATATTTTGTTTAGAGCTTTCAAAGGTAGGTATGAAAACAATGAGGACAAGTACTGTGGGGAATGATAGGGTTTTGGGGATTTACAACGATGTTCGGTTATTGTCGGCAACACTCAAAGGTAGGCATGAAAACAATGAGGACAAGCACTGTGGGGAATGGTAGGGTTTTGGTGATTTACAACGATATTCGGTTATTGTCGGCAACACTATTTTCCATTTTGCCCAGAAACAGAAAGTTTCTCTGATATGAAGTTTAAATTAAACACTGGTGTAAAAATTCAATACTTTTTATCAATTATGTTTGCCATTGAAAACAAATTTTATTCAAGGTTCATTGCTTGGCGTAATTATAGTTTTTCTATTAATCCGGGGTGTAGCTCAGATTTCTTTTTGTCTTGGTTGTGGCGTACATTAATTACATTTTTTTATTTAACTCTCATATTCAATACCCAACTGCGTTGTTTCGATATACAGGTTTACTTTATTTATTTAAACATTCGGAGCAGAGGCACTATTTTAAAGTCAATGATTCTCTTTGTCTCACCTCCACAGAAAATTGCTGTGAGTCTACAAAGCAAGAGTATGAGAAATATTATCTTACAGGTGAGATAAGACAACCTGTTTTACCTGATAATATTTTTTAAAAACAAAAACCCTTTGTTTTTATATTTTCTCTCTTTCAAATACTTTTAAATACAAACATATATTTACCAAAGTGTCATCAAATTACGTGATGTTGTCATAAGATAGTTATATCATCATATGAGACCTAGTGAGACATTTAATATCCCAACCAAGCATGTATGGTATGGCTTTATAGTTGGTATGGCTCATGGGCATTGGGATATAGTTGGTATGGCTCCCTATAGTTGGTATGGCTCATGGGCTATAGTTGGTATGGCTCATGGGCTATAGTTGGTATGGCTCATGGGCTATAGTTGGTATGGCTCATGGGATATAGTTGGTATGGGCTATAGTTGGTATGGCTCATGGGATATAGTTGGTATGGCTCATGGGCTATAGTTGGTATGGCTCATGGGATATAGTTGGTATGGTTCATGGGCTATAGTTGGTGGGATATATGGCTCATGGGCTATAGTTGGTATGGTTCATGGGCTATAGTTGGTATGGCTCATGGGATATAGTTGGTATGGCTCATGGGCTATAGTTGGTATGGCTCATGGGATATAGTTGGTATGTGGCTCATGGGCTATAGTTGGTATGGTTCATGGGCTATAGTTGGTATGGCTCATGGGCTATAGTTGGTGTGGCTCATATAGTTGGTGGGATATAGTTGGTATGGCTCATGGGCTATAGTTGGTGTGGCTCATGGGCTATAGTTGGTATGGTTCATGGGTTATAGTTGTATGGTTCATGGGCTATAGTTGGTGTGGTTCATGGGCTATAGTTGGTATGGTTCATGGGATATAGTTGGTATGGTTCATGGGCTATAGTTGGTGTGGCTCATATATAGTTGGTATGGTTCATGGGCTATAGTTGGTATGGCTCATGGGCTATAGTTGGTTGGTATGGCTCATGGGATATAGTTGGTATGGCTCATGGGCTATAGTTGGATGGCTCATGGGCTATAGTTGGTGTGGTTCATGGGCTATAGTTTGGTATAGTTGGTGGGCTATAGTTGGTGGCTATAGTTGGTATGGCTCATGGGCTATAGTTGGTGTGGCTCATATAGTTGGTATGGCTCATGGGCTATAGTTGGTGTGGCTATGGGCTATAGTTGGTATGGTTCATGGGCTATAGTTGGATGGCTGGATATAGTTGGTATGGGGATATAGTTGGTATGGTTCATGGGCTATAGTTGGTATGGCTCATGGGCTATAGTTGGTATGGCTCATGGGCTATAGTTGGCTATAGTTGGTGTTCATGGGCTATAGTTGGTATGGCTCATGGGCTATAGTTGGTATGGCTCATGGGCTATAGTTGCTCATAAGTTGGTATATGGCTCATGGGCTATAGTTGGTATGGCTCATGTGTGGCTATAGTTGGTATAGTTGGTATGGCTCATGGGCTATAGTTGGTGGCTCATGGCTCATGGGATATAGTTGGTATGGCTCATGGGCTATAGTTGGTATGGCTCATGGGATATAGTTGGTATGGCTCAGTTGGTATGGCATGGGATATAGTTGGTGTGGCTCATGGGTTAGTTGGTATGGTCATGGGATATAGTTGGTATGGCTCATGGGATATAGTTGGTATGGTGGTTATAGTTGGTATGGCTCATGGGCTATAGTTGGTGTGGTTTGTGGGCTATAGTTGTGGTATGGGCTATAGTTGGTATGGCTATGGGCTAGTTGGTATGGCTCATGGGATATAGTTGGTGTGGCTCATGGGCTATAGTTGGTGTGGCTCATGGATATAGTTTGTGGCTCTATAGTTGGTATGGCTCATGGGCTATAGTTGGTGTTATATTTGGTGGCCTATTGTGGACTATAGTTGGTATGGCTCATGGGCTATAGTTGGTGTGGCTCATGGGATATAGTTGGTATGGCTCATGGGCTATAGTTGCTGGCTCATGGGCTATAGTTGGTGTGGGCATATATAGTTGGTATGGCTCATGGGCTATAGTTGGTATGGTTCATGGGCTATAGTTGGTGTGGCTCATGGGCTATAGTTGGTGGGTGTTGGCTCATATAGTTGGTGGTTTGTGGGTTATAGTTGGTCATGGTTATAGTTGGTGTGGCTCATGGGCTATAGTTGGTGTGGGTTATAGTTCATAAGTTATAGTTGGTGTGGCTCATATAGTTGGTGTGGCTCATGGGATATAGTTGGTGTGGCTCATGGGCTATAGTTGGTATGGCTCATGGGTTATAGTTGGTGGCTTGTGGGTTATAGTTGGTGGCTTGTGGGATATAGTTGGTGTGGTTCATGGGCTATAGTTGGGTGGCTTGTGGGCTATAAGTTGGTATGGCTCATGGGGTATAATTTGTGTGGTTTGTGGCTATAAGTTGGTGTGGCTTGTGGGATATAAGTTAGTGTGGCTCATAAGTTGGTATGGCTTGGGGTTATAGTTGGTGTGGCTTGTGGGCTATAGTTGGTGTGGCTGGGTTATAGTTGGTATGGTTCATGGGCTATAGTTGGTGTGGCTTGTGGGTTATAGTTGGTGGACTCGTGGTTATAGTTTGCTGGCTTGTGGGCTATAGTTGGTGTGGCTTAAACATGGGCTAAGGTAAATTTGTGTGGCTTGTGGGATATATTGTGTGGTATGGCTATAGTTTTTTTGGGCTATAGTTGGAATGGGCTATAGTTGGTGTGGCCTGTAGGCTATAGTTTTGGCTCATGGGCTAAAAAGTGGCATATAAGTTGGTATATATGGGAATAGTTGGTATGGTTCTGGGCTATAGTTGGTTTTGGGTTAGTTAGTGACCGGGAGTTAAAAAACTTAAGTTGGTGTGGTTAGGGGTTAATTTGTGTGGCTTGTGGGGTATAATTTGTTTGGCCCGTGGGTATACTAATTTGGGAAATTGTTGTGAAAGACTCTGGGAAGATGCAAAACTACTGTCGCTTCATGGGATATTTGTCAGAAAGGCCAGCGCTATAATTTTTTGGTTGGCGAATTTTGTGTTATTTACCTTAAAGGGAGTTAATTGAGTTGAATTATCAATATGTTCCGGAATATTACTGGCTGTTCTGTAAGTTGAAATTATTCACGCGGCCTGAGTCTGGTGTTTTTTTTTCAGTTTGAAAAGGTTGGCAGCTATGAGTTAAAGGATTTATCTCACAGTGGTTCCTCGTCATGTTATTTAAAAACATGTCTGGCTATTAGAAATGAAAAGATTACAATAAATATCCCATGCTTTGAAAAAAATAAGCAAAATTACGTTAGGACTGACTTTATGAAATTGTTTTCAACATTATTATGGAGAATCATGGTGATTCCCCCGTGTTGTAAATGAGTGCATGGTGTGTGGATGAGGTAACCAATGAGTCTGGTGAGAAGTTTAGTGTCCAATGAGATGAAAACATTGGTGTATTGTTTGTGATTTTCATGTATATGTTTTTATGTGATTTATATTTTGTTTGTGATGTACATATATTGTTTGTGACTAACTCAATTGTTTTTGATTATCATATTGTGTGTGATTAATGTTTTTTTGTTTTTGTATGTATACTTTGTGTTTAAAACATTGTTTGTGATGAAATATTTTTGGATTAACATATTGTTAATATATTGTTAATAATTAGTGTCGTGTTTTTAATTCATGTATTGTTTTGTGATTAATGTACTATCTCTGATGAACATATATGTCTAGTTTGTGATTAGCTAAATTGTTTGGGATTAGCATTATATATTATATTTGCTTATCGTATTATCTTTTATTCAGGCGATTCTTTTTGGGACAAAAGGATGTTTTTTGGGCTTGGTTTAAACAAAAAAAAGAAAATAAAAGAAAGAGGAAAAGTTTATAACCTGAAACTGATTGGGTTTTTTCCGTTGTGACAGAAAGTCATCGGAGCCTCAGGGTGGGGCCTGGCATGGCTCATGAGTTGTATATGTTGCAGACGAAAGTTGCTCAACCTGCTCGAAGAAAGAATGAAAACCCCGTTGGACATCCACGACCAGGTGAGTAACAAGTTGGGGGGCTAGGTTCGGGTCCCTTCTAGATGTTTCTGTGCTGTTCTCTGTCATCTCACGAGTTGTCTGTGTAAGACACAAACTCTCAATGCCCCAAGGGTTTTTATAAAATATTTTTCAGAAGAAGTGGTGGCGGTAGTTAGGTCCTACTTCTTTCCGTTCGTCATTTCACATGTGTCCTTTCTTTCGTCTTACTGTTTCCTCTTCATTCACTCTGTGATCACCGCATATGGTTGGGTGGGTATATTCCAATGAAAAAGAATGAAATCCTTTCGAAAGTTATGAGCTGAACAAGGGTCTTGAAGAGGTCATTGTGAAGAGGATGTTTTTAGTGTTGAAGAGGTCATTGTGAAGAGGATGTTTCTAGAGCATCATTGACATTAGTCCATGTGCTGAAATTTGGCAGGGGCTAGTGGTAGGCCCTACTTCTTCCTTCCTTTCACTTTGTAATCTATCTTTCATCTTGCGGTTTCATCTTTACTTTCACTTTGTAATCTAGCTTTCATCTTGCATGTTTCATCTTTACTTTCACTTTGTAATCTATCTTTCATCTTGCGGTTTCATCTTTACTTTCACTCTGTTATCCATCTTTCATCTTGCTGTTTCATCTTTACTTTCACTCTGTTATCCATCTTTCATCTTGCTGTTTCATCTTTACTTTCTCTCTGTTATCCATCTTTCATCTTGCTGTTTCATCTTTACTTTCTCTCTGTTATCCATCTTTCATCTTGCTGTTTCATCTTTACTTTCTCTCTGTTATCCATCTTTCATCTTGCTGTTTCATCTTTACTTTCTCTCTGTTATCCATCTTTCATCTTGCTGTTTCATCTTTACTTTCTCTCTGTTATCCATCTTTCATCTTGCTGTTTCATCTTTACTTTCTCTCTGTTATCCATCTTTCATCTTGCTGTTTCATCTTTAATCACCCAGAGATGAGATTACCACGCATAGTGGATGGGTGAAGTATAAAAGAAACAAACCCTGAGATCATCGCATATCTTGAATGGGGTAAATTTCAGTGAAAAACACAAACACCGCATAGTGTGCCTATGTCCATTTTCATGAAAAACGAGACAGAGAGATAATCCTAGGAAATAAATAGAATTCCTAAATAGTTCGAAAACGATATGATGAAAATACATCACGTTTACAGCCGTTCAAAAATTGGAAATCCCAAAGCCAACAGGCCAAAGTCCATGATTTTTGGCCTTTTCCTCTAAATTGTGACTTAGGCACACTGTTGAAACGACTCCACCACACGGTGCTCAGGGCGCTTTTACAATTCAAAATGACAATAAAGCTTTATACAGTAAAATGTTACAATTACAAATTTACAACTGATAAAAGCAATTATTTAGCTTGTATATATATATATATATATATATATATATATATATATATATATATATATATATATATATATATATATATATATATATATATATATATATATATATATATATATATAAACAAAATAAAAATGTAAATGAAATATATGATGCAGATACAAGGAATAATTTACTTTTGAGCGGACACTGAGTGGAGTGGTCACTGAGTGGAGTGGTCACTGAGTGGAGTGGTCACTGAGTGGAGTGGTCACTGAGTGGAGTGGACACTGAGTGGAGTGGTCACTGAGTGGAGTGGTCACTGAGTGGAGTGGACACTGAGTGGAGTGGTCACTGAGTGGAGTGGACACTGAGTGGAGTGGTCACTGAGTGGAGTGGTCACTGAGTGGAGTGGTCACTGAGTGGAGTGGACACTGAGTGGAGTGGACACTGAGTGGAGTGGACACTGAGTGGAGTGGACACTGAGTGGAGTGGACACTGAGTGGAGTGGACACTGAGTGGAGTGGACACTGAGTGGAGTGGAGTGGACATTGAGTGGAGTGGACATTGAGTGGAGTGGACACTGAGTGGAGTGGTCACTGAGTGGAGTGGACACTGAGTGGAGTGGTCACTGAGTGGAGTGGTCACTGAGTGGAGTGGACACTGAGTGGAGTGGACACTGAGTGGAGTGGTCACTGAGTGGAGTGGACACTGAGTGGAGTGGTCACTGAGTGGAGTGGTCACTGAGTGGAGCGGACACTGAGTGGAGTGGTCACTGGAGTGGAGTGGGAGTGGACATGAGTGGAGTGGACACTGAGTGGAGTGGACACTGAGTGGAGTGGAGTGGACATTGAGTGGAGTTGACACTGAGTGGAGTGGGGTGGACTGAGTGGAGTGGAGTGGACATTGAGTGGAGTGGACATTGAGTGGAGATACTGGTCACTGAGTGGAGTGGTCACTGAGTGGAGTGGACACTGAGTGGAATGGGCATTGAGTGGAGTGGACACTGAGTAGAGTGGTCACTGAGTGGAGTGGACACTGAGTGGAGTGGACACTGAGTGGAATGGGCATTGAGTGGAGTGGACACTGAGTAGAGTGGTCACTGAGTGGAGTGGACACTGAGTGGAGTGGACACTGAGTGGAATGGGAATTGAGTGGAGTGGACACTGAGTAGAGTGGTCACTGAGTGGAGTGGATACTGAGTGGAGTGGACACTGAGTGGAGTTGTCATTGAGTGGAGTGGACACTGAGTGGAGTGGACACTGAGTGGAATGGACATTGAGTGAGTGGACACTGAGTGGAGTGGTCACTGAGTGGAGTGGACACTGAGTGGGTGGACACTGAGTGGAGTGGAGTGGACACTGAGTGGAGTGGTCACTGAGTGAAGTGGTCACTGAGTTGAATGGTCACTGAGTGGAGTGGTCACTGAGTCGAGTGTACACTGAGTGGAGTGGACACTGAGTGGAGAGGACACTGAGTGGAGTGGAGTGGACACTGAGTGGAGTGGAGTGGACACTGAGTGGAGTGGTCACTGAGTGAAGTGGTCACTGAGTGGAGTGGTCACTGAGTGGAGTGGTCACTGAATGGAGTGGACACTGAGTGGAGTGGTCACTGAGTGGAGTGGACACTGAGTGGAGTGGACACTGAGTGGAGTGGTCACTGAGTAGAGTGGACACTGAGTGGGAGTGGACACTGGGTGGAGTGGACACGGAGTGGAGTGGTCACTGAGTGGATTGGACACTGAGTGGAGTGACACTGAGTGGGAGTGGTCACTGAGTGAAGTGGTCACTGAGTGGAGTGGACACTGGGTGGAGTGGACACGGAGTGGATTGGAGTCGACACTGAGTGGAGTGAAGTGGACACTGAGTGGAGTGGAGTGGACACTGAGTGGAGTGGAGTGGACACTGAGTGGAGTGGACACTGAGTGGAGTGGACACTGAGTGGAGTGGAGTGGCCACTGAGTGGAGTGGATACTTGAGTGGAGCGGTCACTGAGTGGAGTATGTAAATTTAAAGTGAAACAAAACAAACCCCCTTTCTGATCCGTCCTTCTAGTCAACTCCTTGAACTCATTTTGATTTTTTCCTTCTCATTTTAAATAAATCAGAGCATTTCCAAAGAAATAGAAGAACTACGGCGGATAGCCTTTGATGTTGATGGCGACCCAAATATCAACACAGTTCGAAAGTCACATAATTCCAGCAGAGACTACAAGAAGCTGGGATTTGAGGTAAAACTTTCTTTCATTATTGTTATTGTAGTGAAGTTGTGGCATTGTTTGCCATAAGACCCTTGGTTTGAATCCTTGCTATGTTAGTGCGATTTTTGAGGCCCTGGGTTTGAATCCTAGTAATGTTAAGTTGGGCTTGGTGTATATAGGAAAGGAAGCTCAATATGTACTTCTCCACTCAACCCAGGTGCAAAAATGAATACCAGCAGAGTCTAGTGAATGACCTTTGACCTTAGCCTTAGTCCTTCCTGTGCCATCGGCACACCGGGCTGTCACAAACCGCCAGGCTCTTCTGTCATTGGCTGTTTCCTCTGCTTCTCTCCATGACAGACCTTTCTCTCTGAAGCCCCACGGAAACTTGATAGTTCAGACGCAAGGTATCGGCCTCTCAACCAAGAGACCGTGGGTTCAAGCCTGACAGTGGTTGAAAACTATTTGTCGAGTAATTTTTCGAATACCCTCATGGTCCAGGTAGGTGGATCGACACCTAATCCCATCAGAGACGGCTGATAAAAGGAGGTCCTGTGTGCAGATCACAAAACTGTGCGTGTTAAAGATCCTTTTGCTATTTACAGTGTAGTCAGGGCAAAATAAAAATATTAAAAAATCCTGCCAAAAAACCCCCTGAGATCACCTTAGTCGTGGATGGGGGTAAAATCAACTAATCCCCCCCCTCAAACTCTTAAGTCCCCACAGAGTAAAGTGCCATCTAGATCAATGCATTAAAATGAAAATAAGTTTAAGTTTTACAATTACTGTTTGATTTTTGTTTTCACTTCATTTATCTGTTTTGACTTATAAAGCAAGACAATCAATTTAAGAATTTAAAAAAAGAAAGAAAGAAAGAAAAAAGCAAACAAATCAAGAACAAAAACAAACAAATTTTCCAAAATCACCCGCTGTTCATAACTTTGGAATTCGCTCATGTGAGAACTCTCTGCAAAGATATTTTTTCTCTCCAAAACTCGATATCTCGAGGCTAAAAGTCTGTTCGTACACTGTTCTCATAATTCATGGTCACTTTCTTTTCCAGAATGAGAAATCACCTGTAGATGACTTTTTGGGGACCCCCTGGTGTTCTAGCATTAGACGTTATGCTGTATTTTGCCAGAAACCACGGCCAGAACTATGTCAAGGTAAGACACACCTGTTTGTGAGTCTTCATTCTACTGTGGCTCCTTTGTGTTATTTACGGCGGCTATTTACGTAGTTCACAATTGCCACATCTCTTTGTTTGCTTACGTTATTTATCTGTTTTATTGCTACTAAATCTAGATATATGTTATATTAGGCTTTAATTATTGTTTAGATCTAGAGTCTAGATATTTCTTGTTTGTTGTTCGATGATACCCGAAATGTCACGTGTTTTTCACATTTCGCTTCACTTTAATGTTTTAATTTGTAATATGTATGGTTATTTACATAGTTCATGTTGCCACATCTCTTTGTTATATACGTTATTTATCTGTTGTATTGCTACTAAATCGAGATCTAGATATTTAATATTATGCCTTAACAATTGTTTAGATCTATTAGATCTAGATTCTAGATATTTCTTGTTTGTTGTCTGACGAAGGGTTATACCTAAAACGTCATGTGTTTGATCTGTCTTTATTAGTGGAGTTTTCATTTATTGTCATTTTTCACATTTTGTTTTGTGGGTCTATAAACTTGTTTGCTATATCTAGGCACTTTTAAATACAATTGGGCTAGCCTATTTTTATTTTGAGCAAATTCAGATTTTATCATGGAAAACAAACGTGAGTGTTTTTTCTCCCTGGGAGAAGTTTTGCGTCATTAGCTTTTGTGTTGATTTCATTATAGGTGATAATAAGTGTCTTGTGCTTATACGATAACCAAGACTTTCTCAAGTCTACAAGTGGACTAACCCATAAACATGGTGGCTGCATCAGATCTATTGAGCTCACAACTTCGTTGACCACGAAACTGTAAATATGTGTGTCTAGAGCATGCCTAGAAAGAAGCAAGCTCCATAAAAACAAATTTTTTAATGAAAGAGCGAACAAACGGCCACAAATGACGCCATGTTTTGTTTCCCTTTCCATCCTCCCCAGGTGGTTCTTGAAAATTGACCAGAGCAGATGAGCACGATTGTCCATTTGTGCAAGCCAGCAAAAATCTGACCAAAATTCTGTGTGAGGTGCTACACATTGGAGAACAGGGTAAGTGATTAATTTATTTACACGTGCTGTCACCCTAGCTGGTGTTCTCAAATGATGTTAATGGACGTGTAGATGAGCGCCTTACAATGGATCAACCCATGTTCACAGCCAACGTAGAAACTAAAGAGCTAAAAGACCTCAGCTCACTGGGTTCAACTCAACTCAAACCTGGGTTAACTAAAGAGCTAAAAGACCTCAACTCACTCAACTGTAGACCTGGGATAACTAAAGAGCTAAAAGACCTCAGCTCACTCAACTGTAGACCTGGGATAACTAAAGAGCTAAAAGACCTCAGCTCATTCAACTGTAGACCTGGGATAACTAAAGAGCTAAAAGACCTCAACTCACTCAACTGTAGATCTGGGATAACTAAAAACCTAAAAGACCTCAACTCACTCAACTGTAGATCTGGGATAACTAAAGAGCTAAAAGACCTCAACTCACTCAACTGTAGACCTGGGATAACTAAAGAGCTAAAAGACCTCAGCTCACTCAACTGTAGACCTGGGATAACTAAAGAGCTAAAAGACCTCAACTCACTCAACTATAGATCTGGGTTAACTAAAGAGCTAAAAGACCTCAGCTCACTCAACTGTAGACCTGGGTTAACTAAAGAGCTAAAAGACCTCAGCTCACTCAACTGTAGACCTGGGATAACTAAAGAGCTAAAAGACCTCAACTCACATCAACTATAGATCTGGGATAACTAAAGACCTAAAAGACCTCAGCTCACTCAACTGTAGACCTGGGTTCACATTTGTTGCCTCTGCCACTGCCAAGGGATTGTAACGATTTATAAAAATTCACAGATCAGGAAGTGACCAGAGTTTTATAGAAACGTACACATTTGTATTCTCGTGGCTGAAGAAATAGGATTCTGTTTGAAAATTTCCCTGTCTGTGTCTTGACCCATTTTTTTTATTATCTATTAGGTCTTTCATTTCTAATTCATAATCCTCTTCATTAGTTGTCGGCCTACTGCAGTATTATACCTTTTATCATATTATACCTTTTTATCATATTATACCTTTTTATCATTAGAAATAAAAGAACAGGCATGGTTGGCTCTGACTTCTACAATATTGGCTACACATAAACTCATTTTGATTTGATTTGATTTGAAGTTATGACAACATGCAAAGTGAAATTTATGAGAAACAGTATCATTTTGATTTGATTTGAAGTTATGACAAAATGCAAAGTGAAATTTATGAGGACAATATCATTTTGAGCAGACATTTTTTTGTAAAATACAAACTAAACAAAACAACAAAACCCAAACAATCAGAGCCAAGTGAAAGAGGTAAGGCTGGGTGGTCTTTTCACATTAGTCGGACAACATAATAGATTAAATTGCAATGTTTTCATCACACTGGTGTCAAAAACCTAAGTGGTCAGACATTGGATAGTTAAGTCCTGAGTCCTAGCAATGTAAGGTCTAACTTGTCATTCTTTGAGAAAGGCACTGAACGTTCTACCAAGGTCCAAATGGGTATCAGCATTTGCTGGAGAGTAAAACCTACTACTTGATATTGATTTTATCCCCACCTTCCTCTGAAGTGATCTTAGGGGTTTAGGTAGGATTAAATTCTTTTTGCTCGGACTGCCCTGTACACAACTAAGGAATCTTTGACAAGCACAAAGTGTTGTGATCTGTGCACAGGACCTCCTTTTATCATCCGTCTCCGATGGGATTCCGTCGCCGATGGGGAATTAAGTATTGATCCACCTGTGTGGACCAGGGGAGTAGGTGTTACTGGAGATACTTGAGATAATTTTTCAACTGTCGGGGCGCGACCTCATGACCTCTTCGTTGAGAGGCAGACACCTGACCTCTGGACTACCAAGTCCCCAGATTTGTGACAGACACTTCTTGTTATATGTGGCACGTTATTGCAGTAAAACTAAAGTAATTCCCATGTTATTGTAGTAAAACTAAAGTAATTCCCATGTTATTGCAGTAAAACTAAAGTAATTCCCATGTTATTATTGCAGTAAAACTAAAGTAATTCCCATGTTATTATTGCAGTAAAACTAAAGTAATTCCCATGTTATTGCAGTAAAACTAAAGTAATTCCCATGTTATTATTACAGTAAAATAAAGTAATTCCCATGTTATTGCAGTAAAACTAAAGTAATTTCCATGTTATTATTGCAGTAAAACTAAAGTAATTCCCATGTTATTGCAGTAAAACTAAAGTAATTCCCATGTTATTGCAGTTAAAGTAATTCCCATGTAAAACTAAAGTAATTCCCATGTTATTGCAGTAAAACTAAAGTAATTCCCATGTTATTGCAGTAAAACTAAAGTAATTCCCATGTTATTGCAGTAAAACTAAAGTAATTCCCATGTTATTGCAGTAAAACTAAAGTAATTCCCATGTTATTGCAGTAAAACTAAAGTAATTCCCATGTTATTGTTAATTATTGCAGTAAAACTAAAGTAATTCCCATGTTATTGTTATTGCAGTAAAACTAAAGTAATTCCCAGTAAAATGTTATTATTGCAGTAAAACTAAAGTAATTCCCATGTTATTGCAGTAAAAACTAAAGTAATTCCCATGTTAAAGAGTTGAGCGTAGGGTAACCAGGAGAAGAGTCCTGATCTCTTTAGCCATACAGCACAAGGTGACAATCTGCCATTGCTTTCCATGCTGCCTTTACTTTCCAAGAGTGTGAATAGACTTAGCTACCCATTTCAATGCTGCCTTTACTTTCCAAGAGTGTGAATAGACTTAGCTACCCATTTCAATGCTGCCTTTACTTTCCAAGAGTGTGAATAGACTTAGCGACCCATTTCAATGCTGCCTTTACTTTCCAAGAGTGTGAATAGACTTAGCTACCCATTTCAATGCTGCCTTTACTTTCCAAGAGTAGACTTAGACCCATTTCAATGCTGCCTTTACTTTCCAAGAGTGTGAATAGACTTAGCTACCCATTTCAATGCTGCTTTTACTTTCCAAGAGTGTGAATAGACATTTAAGCCTTTAGCTCTTCCAAGAGTGTGAAAAGACTTACTACCATTTCAATGCCGCCTTTACTTTCCAAGAGTATGAATAGAATTGCCCGAACTGGGAATTGCTGCTCTTAGCAAATACTGGCACGCCAGTTAATGCAGTATTATTATAAATGCTTGATGTTAGAAAAAGAAGAAGTCTATTGTTGTTGAATTCAATCATCTTCATACTTTGTCATATTTGTCAACAGCCTCTGAAGACGGTCACCCATTTCAATGTTCTTTACCCATGACAAGCCGTTTGAGGAGTTTTTCTGTATTTGCATTCAAGCTCCTCAACAAGACCTGAGGGATTTCAATGCTGCCACTGTTCAGGATTTTGAAAAGGTTTGCTACCCATTTCAATGCTGGGAACGCATCAAAAGTAGATAGGGCAATGGGAATTGAGATTATAGCAAATTGAGTAAAAGTCAGTTGATCCTACGATTTCCTGGCTGGGATGAGTTAATGAGTGACGGGATAAATGCTTGATGTTAGAAAAAGGGATCAGATAGAAATGACTGGGACCAGACATAAATATCTGGGATCATATTTGTCAAATGACTGGGACGGTCAGACATAAATATCTGGGATCAGAGAGAAATGACTGGGACCAGACATAAATATTTGGGATCAGAGAGAAATGACTGGGACCAGACATAAATATTTGGGATCAGAGAGAAATGACTGGGACCAGACATAAATATCTGGGATCAGAGAGAAATGATGGGACCAGACATAAATATCTGGGATCATTGAGAAATGACTGGGACCAGACATAAATATCTGGGATCAGAGAGAATGACTGGGACCAGACATAAATATCTGGGATCAGAGAGAAATGACTGGGACCAGACATAGATATCTGGGATCAGAGAGTAATGACTGGGACCAGACAGAAATATCTGGGATCAGAGAGAAATGACTGGGATTAAAGAGAAATGATTGGGATCAAAGAGAAAATGACTGGGATCAGACATAAGTAACTGGGATCAGAGAAGTGACTGAGATCAGACATAAATATTTGGGATAAGAAAAAAGTGTCTGGGATCAGACAAAAGTAACTGGGATCAGAGAAAGTGACAAGGATCAGACATCAAAACTGGGATCAGAGAGAAATGACTGGGATCAGACATAAATAACTGGGATCAGAGAATGTGACTGAGATTAGAAATAAGTAACTGGGATCAGAGAATGTGACCGAGATTAGAAATAAGTAACTGGGATCAGAGAAAATGACTGGGATCAGAGAAAATAACTGGGATCAGAGAAAAATAACTGGGATCAGAGAAAATAACTGGGATCAGAGAAAAATAACTGGGATCAGAGAAAATAACTGGGATCAGAGAAAATAACTGGGATCAGAGAAAATAACTGGGATCAGACATAAGTAACTGGGATCAGAGAAAAATGACTGGGATCAGACATAAGTAACTTGGATCAGAGACAAATGACTGAGATCAGACAAAAGTAACTGGGATCAGAGACAGTGACTGAGATCAGACATCAGTAACTGGGATCAGAGACAAATGACTGGGATCAGACATAAGTAACTTGGATCAGAGAAAATGACTGAGATCAGAAATAAGTAACTTGGATAAGAAAAAATGACTGAGATCAAACAAAAGTAACTGGGATCAGAGAAAGTGACAAGGATCAGACATAAGTGACTGGGATCAGAGACAGTGACTGGGATCAGACATAAGTAACTGGGATCAGAGACAACTGACTGGGATCAGAGACAAATGACTGAGATCAGACATAAGTAACTTGGATCAGAGACAAATGACTGAGATCAGACATAAGTAACTTGGATAAGAGAAAAATGACTGAGATCAAACAAAAGTAACTGCGATCAGAGAAAGTGACAAGGATCAGACATAAGTGACTGGGATCAGAGACAGTGACAAGGATCAGACATAAGTAACTGGGATCAGAGACAACTGACTGGGATCAGAGACAACTGACTGGGATCAGACATAAGTAACTGGGATCAGAGACAGTGACTGGGATCAGACATAAGTAACTTGGATCAGAGACAGTGACTGGGATCAGACATAAGTAACTTGGATCAGAGACAGTGACTGAGATCAGACATAAGTAACTTGGATCAGAGACAGTGACTGGGATCAGACATAAGTAACTTGGATCAGAGACAGTGACTGAGATCAGACATAAGTAACTTGGATCAGAGACAGTGACTGAGATCAGACATAAGTAACTTGGATCAGAGACAGTGACTGAGATCAGACATAAGTAACTTGGATCAGAGACAGTGACTGAGATCAGACATAAGTAACTTGGATCAGAGACAGTGACTGAGATCAGACATAAGTAACTTGGATCAGAGACAGTGACTGAGATCAGACATAAGTAACTTGGATCAGAGACAGTGACTGAGATCAGACATAAGTAACTTGGATCAGAGACAGTGACTGAGATCAGACATAAGTAACTTGGATCAGAGACAGTGACTGAGATCAGACATAAGTAACTTGGATCAGAGACAGTGACTGAGATCAGACAGTAACTTGGATCAGAGACAGTGACTGAGATCAGACATAAGTAACTTGGATCAGAGACAGTGACTGGGATCAGACATAAGTGACTGAGATCAGACATAAGTGACTGAGATCAGACATAAGTGACTGAGATCAGACTAAGTGACCGGGATCATAGAGAAATGACTGGGATGACACAAGTAACTGGGATTAGAGAAAAAACGACCTGGGGTCAGATATAAGTTACTGAGATCAGAGAAAAATGACTGAAATCAGCCATAAGTTTGACTGAATCAGAGAAAAATGACTGAAATCAGCCATAAGTTTCTGGAATCAGAGAAAATGACTGAAATCAGCCATAAGTTTCTGGAATCAGAGAAAAATGACTGAAATCAGCCATAAGTTTCTGGAATCAGAGAAAAATGACTGAAATCAGCCATAAGTTTCTGAATCAGAGAAAATGACTGAAATCAGCCATAAGTTTCTGAATCAGAGAAAAATGACTGAAATCAGCCATAAGTTTCTGGAATCAGAGAAAAATGACTGAAATCAGCCATAAGTTTCTGGAATCAGAGAAAATGACTGAAATCAGCCATAAGTTTCTGGAATCAGAGAAAAATGACTGAAATCAGCCATAAGTTTCTGGAATCAGAGATAAATGACTGAAATCAGCCATAAGTTTCTGGAATCAGAGAAAAATGACTGAAATCAGCCATAAGTTTCTGGAATCAGAGAAAATGACTGAAATCAGCCATAAGTTTCTGGAATCAGAGAAAATGACTGAAATCAGCCATAAGTTTCTGGAATCAGAGAAAATGACTGAAATCAGCCATAAGTTTCTGGAATCAGAGAAAATGACTGGGATCAGACATGTTAATGGAATCAGAGAAAAATGCCTGATATGAGACATAACTAACTGGGATCAGAGAAAAATGACTGATATGAGACATAACTAACTGGGATCAGAGAAAATGCCTGATATGAGACATAACTAACTGGGATCAGAGAAATATGACTGGGATCAGGCAGAAGTAATTGGGATCAGAGAAAGTGACTGCTGGGTTCAGACCAAATGATGGCTGTGATCAGATGAAGGGACAGTGATATATACAGGGTGTTCGGCAAGATTGGAAAGTCGGAAATATGTCGGATTTTTCATATTCAGGTCGGAAAGGTCGGAAATGGTCTGAAATGTCTTGGGTAGGAAAACAAATAGGAAATGGGTCTCAGGTAGTAAATAACAGGGTTCCCATGCATCAGGGAAATCCTTGAAAACGAAAATAATGTTTCCCAGTCGAGAAAATATCAGGGGAAATGATATATTGAGGACGAACATGAGAGAAAATCAGGGAAATCAAAGTAGACATGAACAATTATCGGCACCGCGAAATGGGAAAGTGCGAATAAGTTTGTGGACGATGAGTCATCATTTTATCATCCATTTCCGGTCATGCATGCTTTGCTGTCTGGCGATTCTTTCATTTTGAAACTAAACGATTCAGATAATTGTAAATTTACAGCCCGAGGAATTAGTATCGGATTTCGACACAAAGCTTTAAATACCTTTCTTTAGCTTTAGCGCCTATACCAATACCATGAACTGCATATCTATAGACCAGCCTCCTTTCTGTAATTTGACTTTACTTTGGAGAGATTAAGAATGTCGTGTGTGTTAAAAAGCCAACCGTGCACGCTGTTGTATAGTTCGTGTCAAAGGGAGAGAGACAGAGGGCAATGTGCATATTTTAAGTCTGATCACTCATGTGTGTGTGTGTAAGAAGGCTAGACAGATTTTTGTGTGTGTTCAATGCGACCAATTGCGCATGTGTGTATATAAGTATTAGAGAGATATATATATATGGAGAGTCAGGAATCTACGAATGACAGAAAGGCAAATGCAAGTGTTTATTAGTAAGAAAAGAGGAGGTTGGATGATTGAAGGGATATCATGCACGCACGGCCTGATAGCAGAATAGAGGTGGGGGAAGGGGACAGAGTCAAGAAAGTCAATGTGAAAACATGATTACAAAACAAGAGGTAACTGAGTCAGACATACGGTATCAGAAGAGAAAGAGAGAAAAACGAATGTCTTCCACTACAGTGTAGACATGGGTAGGAAAGGGTAGAACCAGGAAGAAAGCAATTATGTACTATACTATACAGTAACACTAGATTCAGATCTAGATCTAGATTCCAGTTTTATTGAAGAAGAAAGAAAGAGGGATGGTGTGGTGCGAGACGTGCTTACTATAAGCACGCTCGGGTGGTCGCCAATATAATGGAGATTTTTACTAGGGAGGGAGGGGTAGAAGCTTTACGTTGCAGTCAATTAAAAACTAGATCTAGTTTTAAGTTTTGATTCTGAGAAAGAAAGAGGGAGACTGTGGGGGTGGGGGTGGTGGGATGGCTAAAAGTAGGACAGAGGAAGATTTATAATTGGCAGAGTTCAATCAAGTTATAGAAAAGTCTTCCAAACCTCATTTTCTCCTCGGTAGACTGAGTAATTATTTGTGCGTGTGTTTAGGCTATGATATATATTGTCACTCTTGTGTTTGATTAATTTTTCGAAAGGAGATATAAAAAAATAAAATTCATTTTTGCACTGTTTGCATGTTTTGTGAAATGATAGATAGGTCTATCACTAGATCTACAGCTATCAGAATTTTTTTTTTCCAGAAAAATGCTGAAATATCATTAATCCAAAGTGAAACATTAAAGAAATGTGTGATCACTTTTCATTTCATAGATGCACTAGAAGGTCATTCACTTATGATTTTAATTAACAATTTATAATAATGTATTGAAATTGGAAATATTTACGTTCTCCGTTTCTGGCTCTGGGAAAGTATTTCATTTCCTAGGTAGGATTTTTTGTGTTGAGGTAGGAAATTTTCAGTTGACTTTTTGCTGGACACCCTGTATATAATTCAGCCTGGAAGTTAAACGTTCTTTTTAATCTCCAGCAGACTTGTGTCTTTAAGACAACTTGTCATTTTGTCTGATAATGATTCAGATATTCAAATTTCCATCCCTGTCTCCCTCGCTATCTTTTAGGTGTTGGACGTGGTCAGGGAACAGATCACACGTGTGCTGGCCGATTGTCCTGGGTCCTTTGAGACATTCCGCGTTAATATCAATTCCCTCACATACACAGAGATCAACAAAATCTGGGAGTCAGAGCGTATGGCCAAGGAGGGCCAGGGAGCCCAGCTCAAACCAATCATGTAAGTCACAGAGTTCTCTCCCTTCTTTACTACAGGCGTGAAAATAACAGAGTCATTAATAATAATAATAATAAATAATTCTTGGTGAAAGTTTGTTCTGCGTTAAAGATGCAACATACCAAAATTGGGGCAATTGGACAAGAAATAAAACGTAGATTGCAAATCACTGTCAAAAAGTAACATTTTGAGAAAATCGCGTTTAAAACATTTTTTTTCCCTTTTAAAAAAATATTTGTTTGCATATAAACCTAGAAAAGAATAGTTTATTACTTTGAAATGTCATACAATCTTGAGAAGTTCTCAAATATTTCTTGTCGACCCTATTTCAACTGCTCCGGGTCCCTTATACTCATGTCGCATGGCAGCGTAATTTGCAACTGACCTTAGCTAATATTGAAAATAATTCCTTCAAAGTACATTTTTCGGCTAGAGTACTCTGTGATAATTAGAATGAGTACCAATTTGTTATACTTTAGACAAAGTTTTCAGATTTTATGATACAACCAAAGTGTTGAAGGTTAGGCTGGTATTGTTTCGAAAAAAAAATGGTATAAGATGAAAGAATCGATTCTGAGCTATTTTTATGGTCCATCCAATAGTTCAATAAACAAGATTTGTTCAGTTGGTGGTGAAAATGCCTTCCTCAAGGAGAGAATTCCAGACCATCAGGGTGCAAACGAGAAAGACTTTTCACCAACTGTTTTAAGAGTTCTAGGAGGAACCATTGACTTTTTTGTATCGGCTGAAGATCTAAGCTGCTGATTTCTGAACGTATGCACTGATCATGTCAGATAGGTAGATGGGGGCATTATAGTGTATGCATGTGTGACAGAGAGTCATCAGTTTATAAAGAATTATTTTTTTACGGGGAGCCAACGAAGGGTGTGGAGGAGGGGTGTAACGTGATCTTTTTTGCTCCTCTTAAGAACTAATCTTGCGGCATTAGTCAAATCAACTCAATTTTGAGAATTTTGTGTTCATAGTTTTGTCTTAATTGTAATTTATTTCCTAGCGCTTATTAACCCTACCAAACCAAGTTACCAAATTTTCGGTACTTCCCTATCAGCCTCATATGCCGAGTTACCAAATTTTCAGTATTTGGGTTAGCACGTGAAACGAACTAAAAACAACCAACCAATCACAGTCAAATCTCGCATTTAGTGCATGATTAGGCCTTTGCAAATGTCTGCTCCCTTGTGAAAGCTTTGAGCGGTTGTTTTGATTAGAAATTTGAATAAAAATTGACCATGAACCGTGCGATTGATGAACTGAGTACCTCAACAGGAAAAAGGGCTCAATCAGTGCTCTTCACAGTTCAACAGATGATGGATACTTTGGCCGAGTCTGACTCAGATGAGGCAGAATTTCTGCAGGAATATGATGTGTCTAGTTCTAGCGAAAGTGACACAGACAATGAGGAATTGGGTGATGAGAATCTTGCACCTGATACTAGATCTAGACTGAGTGTTAGGCCTAGTGTTGGAGGAAGGGGGCGTGTCTCTCAAACAGCTGGTGGGGGAGATGTTGGTGGTGATGAGGGTTGGACTAGAGACTTTGTAGCACCAACTATTCTAGATCTAAACTTCGATGAAGATGGGAAAGGGCCGGTGAACCTTCCTGATTCTATCACAGAAGACAGTTCGTGTTTAGAATTTCTTTCCTTGTTTGTGGAAGGCGATTTCTGGCAGAAATTGACAGAAAAGACGAATCTCCGTGCTCATCAAGTGCGCGTTAAAGAGCCAAATTCTTATCATGCAAAGAATTTCAAGGATGCCTCAGTTCAAGAAATGAAAGCCTTTATTGGACTGAGAATATATATGGAGTATTTGTGTGTGAAGCCGAGCTATCAGGATTACTGGGCAAATGAAGGAACTGATTTTGTTGGATTCACTCCCGGCTTCCGTAACGTCATGACGCGGGATAGATTCTAGGCCCTCTGGACTTTTCTACACGTGATTGATGAGGAGGATACAAATGTTGACAAAACTGACAAAATCTACAAGGTTAGACCAGTTCTTGATTATCTATTCCCCAAATTTCGTCATTATTACCAGCCAAGGCAACATCTGAGCCTAGACGAGGGGATGATACCAACGAAGAATCGGCTTGGAATCAAGCAATACATAAAGGACAAGCCTACAAAATGGGGTATCAAATCTTTTCTTCTGTGTGAGGGCGAGACAGGCTACGTTCTCAATGCTGAAATTTACATTGGGGCAGCACCAATGGCTATACAAGACCTAGGTGTCGTGGGAAATACTGTCGTTTGTCTCTTGACATCATGTGGGATGGAGAACAGATCACATATCCTCGTCATGGACCGGTATTACAATTCGGTAACTCTGGCGAAATATTTACTGAATGAACTGAACACTGGGGGTGTTGGAACTCTTCTACAGAATAGAAGACTCTTCCCAAAGTCCTTGAAGAAAATAATAAAAAAACTTACACGGGGTGAAAGTCGTTATTTGTGTCGGGACAGCATCACGTGTATGATCTGGCAGGATAGCAAGCCCATCAGTTTTATTTCAAACTACCATGATCCGGCGCAAAACAATGTGGCAAACAGAAGACACAAAGATGGTACTCTGGTTGAGATAACCGTGGCAAACAGAAGGAACAAAGATGGTACTCTGGTTGAGATAACCGTGGCAAACAGAAGACACAAAGATGGTACTCTGGTTGAGATAACCGTGACAAACAGAAGAAACAAAGATGGTACTCTGGTTGAGATAACCATGCCACGGCTTGTCAAGGACTACAACAAGTACATGGGAGGCTGTGACAAAAATGACCAGATGACCCGTCTTCATCGCTCTCGCCGCCATTATCGCTGGCCCCGACGTCTATTTATAAAGAAAAATTTCATGTGGGCCTGCTACAACACGTACGTCTTGTACGTTTCAGTACGACAAAAAGCGTCGACAAAAACCCTTGTTTTTTACAAGGTTCATTCAGAGACTTAGTCTGGAGCTCATTGTGGATTATAGAACGACAGCAGTTCGGAGAGGACAAAATGAACCCTGTCCGCAACGTTCGACTCCAGGCAACCATTTCCCTGATATTCCTTCTGGTACCTCATCCAACCACATCCAAGCACCTCAGATACAACAGGCAGAACCCTGGAGTAACCTACAAGGACAATCCCCACAAGAAGGTGAAAACCGATGTCTGCTGTACGCAGTGCAAAAAGTATGTCTGCGTCAAACAAGGCTCTACCTGTTGGACGGACTGGCACTCAAAGGTGGAATACTGACGTTAGATGAAGGGTAGGCCTATTTTCTCTGATCTCCCAAAGTTTCATCTAACTCTAACCACTGGTTTCCTTGAAACAAATATTTTTCTACCCCATGTACATTTTTTGTTCTTTTTTTTTTGTTTGTTCAGGAGGCCAGGTACAGGGGACTTTTAGGGTCAGGGATTGAGGTCTGGTAGGGTTAAACAACTATAACTAGCTTGTTGTGAAAGCCAAATTCAGATGCCCTGAAAATCCTTGGAGATGAAAAGTGATGACATCAGGAGAATGGTGGACAGTGTAAAATCAAATGAAACAAATGACAAATTAAATTTCATTGCCTCTTTTTACAGCGAACTTCGCAACCGCATTAAACCGGAAATTATAGAACTGATTCGTCAACAGCGACT
The DNA here is from genome assembly GCA_037039925.1 of Doris montereyensis. Classification (NCBI taxonomy): domain Eukaryota; kingdom Metazoa; phylum Mollusca; class Gastropoda; order Nudibranchia; family Dorididae; genus Doris; species Doris montereyensis. Next base: position 68,669 of record JAXRKP010001641.1, read on the forward strand.
CAACTACTTAATGGGTGGAATGCGATTTGCCAAGTACAAAGGCAGCAACCGACTTAAAGGTGAGCTCGGCAGGAAGAGACATCTCTGAAATGTCACATGCTCTAACACGTGTATTGTGGGTGTCTGGACTCTATTGTGCAAGTACCAAATTTAGATAAACTCCCAGGCAGGACTCGGTAGTCCAGAGGCAAGGTGTCAGCCTCTCAACCTAAAAGGTTGTGCATTTTAAGCCCTTGCAGCAGTTGAAACAATTTCTAGATATTTTTTTATAGTAAAATTTACACACACACCCCCCCCCCCCCTGGTCCAGGTAAGTAGATCGACACCTAGTCCAATCGGAGACTGACTGGTAAAAAGAGGTCATGTGAGCAGATCACAATACCCTGTCCTTGTTAAAGATCCCTTGGCTGTGTACAGGGCAGTCCGGGCAAAATTAAAAATGCTACCAAAACCCCCGAGATCACCTTAGTTGTGGATGTGAGTAAATCAAAATCAAACTAGGTCAACCCCATTTTTTTTATACCATGTACACGTTACACTTTGTGGTCTAAAAAGTTAAAAAAACGATTGAGCTAGTCCAAATTGTGTTTGATTTAATCACATATGACAAAGTTTTATCTTCAGTCTGTGCTCAATCCATGCTTCCGCCACAACTCAGTGAGAAAAGATTTTGACAATTTAGATAAAAGGAAAGGCACATGCACATTTAATGTTGTCACGATGTTGGGAGATGATTTTTGTGTCAATCACTAATGTTTTAATGACAACCCCCCCCCCCTTCTCCATCAGAGACAAATCTGTCTTACAGTGGTGAGACAACCCCCCCCCTCCACCTCCCTCCCCCTCCATGACAAATCTGTCTTACAGTGGGAGACAACCCCCCCCCTCCTCCCCCTCCCCTCTCCATCAGAGACAAATCTGTCTTACAGTGGTGAGACACCCCCCCCTCCTCCCCTCCCCCTCCATCAAATCTGTCTTACAGTGGTGAGGTTTTGATTTGTTACCCACACCCACCCAATGCCATTTCTGTCTTGCAATCGGGGGGGGGGGGGCATGGATGATGATATAAATCACCTTTTGGACAATGAAGGAAATGACATTGAATAATATTAAAGTGCCATAGGAACAAAGATGAGACAAATACAAGGAATAAAAAGAAAAGTGGCACGCTTTCCCGATGGGTGCCGCTGCAGAGGTCGAGCGTTTGATCTTCATATTTTCCAGAATTTTTCCGTCCATTCCTTGTATTTGTCTGGTCTTTGTTCTTATGGGGCTTTGATATTGTTCAATGTCATTTCCTTCACTTTGGACATGTTCCTTGTCTCACTGTTTGTCTTTGTTCCTATGTTGCTTTCATATTATTCAATGTCATTTCCTTCACTTTGGACATGCCCCTTGCCCCACTGTTTGTCTTTGTTCCTATAGGGATATTATTTAATGTCATTTCCTTCACTTTGGACATGTTCCTTGCCCCACTGTTTGTCTTTGTTCCTATAGGGCTTTCATATTATTTAATGACATTTCCTTCACTTTGGACATGCCCCTTGCCCCACTGTTTGTCTTTGTTCCTATAGGGCTTTCATATTATTTAATGTCATTTCCTTCACTTTGGACATGCCCCTTGCCCCACTGTTTGTCTTTGTTCCTATAGGGCTTTCATATTATTTAATGTCATTTCCTTCACTTTGGACATGCCCCTTGCCCCACTGTTTGTCTTTGTTCCTATGTTGCTTTCATATTATTCAATGTCATTTCCTTCACTTTGGACATGCCCTTGCCCCACTGTTTGTCTTTGTTCTATAGGGCTTTCATATTATTTAATGTCATTTCCTTCACTTTGGACATGTTCCTTGCCCCACTGTTTGTCTTTGTTCCTATAGGGCTTTCATATTATTTAATGTCATTTCCTTCACTTTGGACATGTTCCTTGCCCCACTGTTTGTCTTTGTTCCTATAGGGCTTTCATATTATTTAATGTCATTTCCTTCACTTTGGACATGCCCCTTGCCCCACTGTTTGTCTTTGTTCCTATAGGGCTTTCATATTATTTAATGTCATTTCCTTCACTTTGGACATGCCCCTTGCCCCACTGTTTGTCTTTGAGGGCTTTCATATTATTTAATGTTATTTCCTTCACTTTGGATATGCCCCTTGCCCCACTGTTTGTCTTTGTAGGATGTCATTTCCTTCACTTTGGACTGCAAGGCTTTCAATATTATTTAATGTCATTTCCTTCACTTTGGACATGGATTCCTTGCCCCACTGTTTGTCTTTGTTCCTATAGGGCTTTCATATTATTTAATGTCATTTCCTTCACTTTGGACAAGCCCCTTGCCCCACTGTTTGTCTTTGTTCCTATAGGGCTTTCATATTATTTAATGTCATTTCCTTCACTTTGGACATGTTTTGCCCCACTGTTTGTCTTTGTTCCTATAGGGCTTTCATATTATTTAATGTCATTTCCTTCACTTTGGTTCCTATAGGGCTTTCATATTATTTAATGTCATTTCCTTCACTTTGGACATGTTCCTTGCCCCACTGTTTGTCTTTGTTCCTATAGGGCTTTCATATTATTTAATGTCATTTCCTTCACTTTGGACATGTTCCTTGCCCCAGTGTTTGTCTTTGTTCCTATAGGGCTTTCATATTATTTAATGTCATTTCCTTCACTTTAGACATGTTCCTTGCCTCATTGTTTGTCTTTGTTCCTATAGGGCTTTCATATTATTTAATGTCATTTCCTTCACTTTGGACATGTTCCTTGCCCCAGTGTTTGTCTTTGTTCCTATAGGGCTTTCATATTATTTAATGTCATTTCCTTCACTTTGGACATGCCCCTTGCCCCACTGTTTGTCTTTGTTCCTATAGGGCTTTCATATTATTTAATGTCATTTCCTTCACTTTAGACATGTTCCTTGCCTCATTGTTTGTCTTTGTTCCTATAGGGCTTTCATATTATTTAATGTCATTTCCTTCACTTTGGACATGTTCCTTGCCCCAGTGTTTGTCTTTGTTCCTATAGGGCTTTCATATTATTTAATGTCATTTCCTTCACTTTGGACATGTTCCTTGCCTCATTGTACTGTTTACCTTCACCTTTAGGACAGGACAACAGTTTGTCACAATCCCCAGGTTGATATACTTTGTTGTCAAGAAAGGTCAAAGTAAAACAAATAATTTAGTTTTGTCCAAATTGTTGTTGATTTAATTACACATGACAATGTTTTATTTTTACTCGGGGGTGCTCGATCCATGCCATTGCCCAAGGGACGATGGGTGATGCATATATGCTTCATTTCATGCTACAGAAACAGGGATACGCCCCAACTGGTGGAGCCATAACGGCTTGGTGCCTATTTTATTGATGGAATCTCCCGATCGTTTAAGAAATTTAGCTACAGGCTTTCGGAGATGATCGCTTGCACCTTGGTTGACTGGATGTTCAAATTTTAAATTTTTAAAGCCGTCCAGGGCCCCCACAATCTCACGCCAGACAGCAGCTCTACCACTATAGAGCTCCAACGCCACATTCAGTTGACTGTAGGGTTGCATCATTCACAGCAAAATGGCCGTCTTGTTTTATTTTATTTTATTTATTTCCTTCTTTCTTTCTTTTTTTTTTTTTACCTTTGTAGTTAATGAAAGTTTTAACGATTTTGTTTCCTTCCCTCCCCCTCAGACAAGTTTTGGTTCTGGCGTCTGTCTCCAAACCACAAGGCTCTGCATTATGGCGATTGCGGGGAAACCGAACACCTGTCCTTGGAACAACTTCCAAATAAATGTAAGTTAGCGGAGTGTTAGTCAGAAGATGCTAATTAGTGATAGGATATCTCTTGGTTAGAGGTTTGAAAAGGGTCCAAACTAAATTGCTGTTTCATTCACTATCAGTCTTCTTCGTTTTTAAAGGGAACCAAAAGACAAACCCCTTAAATTTATTGAATTTCATCACTTGCCAAATGGATTAAGTCAGTGTGCTGTGCAAGAGACTTATTACTGTTACTATTAAAAAAACCATTAACAATAGCGAGATCAGCGAAAACAACATTGTCATCGCATACAAAAGGGCGCAACCCTTTGGCGTTTAAACCGACAAAAAAACAGTATAATATGCAAAACCCCTGCTGAAAGTTGAAAGTGATGGAAACCATCAAGTGGCACTCCTCTGTTTTTGTTAACTCTAACTGGTCACATGACTGATGCTATTGTTCTAAATTTAGAATAGAATACAAGATTCAAGGTCAGGTCAGCTTCACGTGACCAACTGAGGTTAGTAGCGCAAAAGTGCAAACTGATCCGCATTCTTTTGTGAAGATCAGCTGGCAGGAAGTCAGAAAAATGTAAACAAAGTGGGGTTGCCACAGCAGAGAGGAAATTGAACGAACAGAGCAAGATGGCCGCCGCTTAACGTGTACACAAAAGGGTTTAGGCACCTCCCCCCCCCCAACCCGCAAAAAACTCTGTCAGTAACAACAATATAGGGCTAGAAACACCTCTCCTGTAAATCCATATCTGGTGTTGACATCTCTGTTTTCTATTTTATTTATTTCAGTGCCGATTTCGGACATTCAAAAACTCCTCATTGGCCGAGATTGTCCGCATGCGACAAGCAGGGACAAGGGCAGGAGAACTGTGAGTATAATCCTCTTTGACGCCGTTTTGATGAAAACAAATCATGGCTGAAACTGTCTAAACGTACAAATCCACGATATATTATGGGATATGAGATTTGTCCTTAAAATGATCAAACACATGTGTTTCTTTTGTGTTCTTATAAATATTGGAGACCTTGAACCAATAGAAAGGCTCATTTCACGCACATGATCTAAACAAAGATTTCTATTATTATTCCAGAAAGTAATATCGGGTACGAATATTTATGACATTTTTTTGCTTCTCCTGAAACATTACGTCAATTGGGGGTGGGGGTGGGGGGGGGTGATCAGCCAGTGAGTTCATCGAGCTTGGTGCAGAAATTCAACATTTACCTCCCTTGTCTGGGATTTTGATAAACCGGGCTGAAATTACAAAACCGTACTTCAATGCCCCATTTCATATTTAAATGTCAATTGAAACACCATCTTTTCAAAAAGGCATATCTCATTTGATAAAATTTGTGTATTATGTTTCACCATTAATTTGAATGTAAATTTTGATGATCCTTGTCCTTGTAATTGAAATTGGTATACCATTATCTATACTATTATGAATTATAATATTATAGATCTACTTCTTTTGCTTTTTGAATGCGCATAGAGCATTAAGTAATTTCTTGGATATGCGCTATAAAAATGCTATTCATTATTATTATTACAGAACACGAATGTCAAGTTGGCCTTTTGCCTCAAGTTGGAGCCAGACGCTGACCCGGTCGGCTTCATTGCGTCATCAGAAAACGAGTTTGACATGTGGACGGACGGTTTGAACTACTTGGTGGGAAATGAAGTAAGGCTCAAAGTCGATTTTCCGCTTGGCGTTTTTTGTGTTGCTTTCTTTTGCTTTGAGTTGGTTTTTTATAATGTTCTTTTTTCCTGTCTATTCAGGTTTGGTTTTGTGTCTCGTTCTTATTTGAAGAACTTGTTTGGGATAAGGTAGGAGTGTATGGTGGTGTGTGGGGGTGGGGGGGGGGGTGGGGAGAGGGGTGGCACAGTGAGTGAGATGGTTAGCAAGCACCATTTTTTGTTTCAGTTTGAAGAAGTTTGAGGTCACGATACATTTTGCTTCATTGTTTTGTCACAGTCATAAACTTTCATTCAGTTGCTCAGCTCGCTGGGGGCTAGATCTATCTACCTGCAAAGACTGCATATTTTTCAAAGGCAAGTCCTACTTGTAGTACTACTACCAATAGGCTATAAACCAATTTCTCCCTATTTGTAGTACTATTACTACTACTAATAGGCTATAAACCCTTCTCTCCCTATTTGTAGTACTATTACTACAACTGAGGAGTGTTTCTTTATACATTTGCCACTTTTCTTCTTTTGTGCTATCATTCAGATCATCTGCCTTTCACTTTCACTGATAAATCTTTTTATCCTAGATTGGTATATCTTCTTTACTACTAGTTTATTTAGTTCTTCTATTTTGGGTTAAGTATTTTTTTCTCTTTCCAGTACTGCTACAAATAGTCACTTCATTTTTCAAAACATCATTTCACTCACAGCTCCAGACCATTGTCATGCCTACACAGGAAATTTTGTTTGTCTTTCTGCAGATGAATAGCAGCTTAGTGAAGACGGACCTGGAGAACCTGCTGTCAATGGAGATTAAGATGCGAATGCTGGAGATGGAGAGCATCAACATACCGTCGGAGGCGCCCCTTATCCCTGAACCGCCAGAAAATTACAATTTTGCCTACAGGCTTTCTTAACTCACTCAGTACTAGAGTCATGTCCGTCTACTTTTGATTTCTGGCAAAGGACGTACTACTACCCAATATTAATTTGATGTCGTGTCTCCGTACTAATAATTCGACTACACGAGTGAGAATTGATGGTATCGAAAGGTATTGCGAACTAGTAGGGGAAAATAAAAAAGAAGGAAAGTCAATACCGGTGGGTGTCGGGTCGGGTGGTCGGGTCGGGTCGGGCGGCCAACAGTCTATTGACGGGACCCATGCAAGACGGTTACAGCAGTGAGGGAATTAATTTTGATGAGATGCGTATGTGTATACCTATGTGTGCATGGATATTGATTGTGTAAGTTTTGACATATTAAGATATAAGTATGTATGTATAAATGTAAATGTATGCATTAATTTGAAGTTGTATGTATGTGTTTGTGTATATGTATATATGTTTGTGTGTGTGTGTGTGTGTGTGTGTGTGTGTGCGCATGTTTTTGTGCATTTATGTACATATCTATATGTATGTAAATGTGTTTGTGTACATGTATGTATGTATGTATGTATGAATGTATGAACGTATGTATGTATGTATCTATATGTGTGTGTATGTATGTATGTTAATATGTATGTATGTGTGTATCTATGCATGTATGTATGTATGTGTGTATGTCCTCAGTATGTCAGGTCCAATGTCCTATCAATGAATTTCATCGATGCATATTTTATTTCTTGTGAGGGGATGACCTCCCCAAGATAACTGCCTGTGCTGGATTGGGTCATTCCGACAAGCATTGCAAACGCCTTCATTGCAATCTCCCCAATCCCCAGTCACTTAAGAGTTGCAATTTGTTGTTTTTATGTTGATGTTATTTTTACCTCCTGTTTGAGTGCATATTCGGGGATGCTGACGTCACATCATTATGTTCCGTTGTTAGTATGTTTTCCTGTTTGTTTCTTTTTTTCCCTCCAGTTATAATGTTCGTTACCTTGGATGCGCTGATGTGTATAGTTTGTGTTTACAACACCTTTGCGTTTCAGGGTAAATTTTTGTCACAGGAAACGGGAAAAGGGCACTCAAGTATTTCAAAGTGTTTGTCAGCGTGCGAGTGTCTGTCAGTGTGTTTGAAGAGTGTGTCTGTCAATGTGGCTACCAGTGTCTATCTGTCAGTGTCTTTGCAAGTGTATTTGCCAATGTGAGTTGTTGTTTTTATAAATATTTGTGTGTGGGGAGTCAGCTCAATGGAACTATTACTATGAATTCAATATGCCTTGAGAGTCAGCTTAATAGAGTTTTAAAATTTCTATAAATTTGTGTGTTTTAGTTATAATATTATTAGGAAATATTAGATCACATTAAAATGTTGCTGTTTGGAACGGCCAGATAAAGATAAAGATGAAGTTGGGTATTTTTTATCTCCCCCCTATCCCGTCAAGTGTGTGCGTATGTGTGTGTGTGTGTGTGTGTGTGTGTGTGTGTGTGTTACACAGCTGAGTCGCCAGTGAGCATACACTGACTGACTGCCCACTGCTTGATTGTTTTGCGCCTTTTTTTCCCCTTTTGAAGATTTGACGACCTCCTCCTCTTTATCCATCTGCTGTCAGCAAACCTGATGTTGATTTCTGTTTAAATTGTTGATGAAGATGATGAGATGTCATTTATTTATTACTATTATACTTATACTGCATTTGATAGAATTTGCGATTTGTTTTCTTTCTTTCTTCTTCATGAATTGTCATTCCCATGTGGTCATATAGCTTTTGGAGACAATCACCATTCTGTCTATTTCATTTAGACACCATTCTGTGTCGTTCCATTTAGACACCATTCTGTCTATTTCATGTAGACACCATTCTGTGTCGTTCCATTTAGACACCATTCTGTCTATTTCATGTAGACACCATTCTGTGTCGTTCCATTTAGACACCATTCTGTCGTTTTCATTTAGACACCATTCTGTGTCGTTCCATTTCGACACCATTCGTTCGTTCCATTACATTTTTTTTTTTTTAAAGTTGCTTACTTATCTATTTTATCTTTGTTTTCCAATTATGAATTTATTTTATGTATGCAGCACTTTAAAAAAAAAAAAGACAATACTCCTTTGCAATTTTATACATTATCATAATAATATAAGTATTTTTGTACTTGCATGTGAATATTATATATATATATATATATATATATATATATATATATATATATATATATATATATATATATATATATATATATATAATATATATATTTATATTTAATAATGGTTTGATGGTTTCTTTTTTATTCAGTATTGTTTTGAATGATTTGAATGAAAATGTGTTTTTACCACATTTATGTTAATGTAGGTGAGGATTGAGTTTGAATAGGTTTATGGATTTGCCAAGGTCAAAGTCGTTTCCTCTTCTCCTAGGTGGTAAGGAGAGGTTACTGCATGCGAGGCACAGGGTAAATGTCAATGACACTCACAGGTGGTTGAGGGTTGGTCCTACTTCTTTCCCTTCACTCTCTTACACGTCTTTCACACTTCGCTGTTTCCTCTTGATTGACCTTGAGAGCACTGTATATGGTGGAAGGGGTAAATGTCAATGAAATCGACCTCTCCTATCAACATCCGGTCTACTAAGCAATGAAAATGTGTGCGGATGGGAGAAACATAGAGAATTGTTATGAGGAGCAAATTTTAGTCTCGATGACAATGTCCAGAGATCTGCTGGTGTTGTCGCTGTTTTTTGTTCCCTGTATTTTAAAATTTGTTTTGTTACTGTGTTCTGTTTGGGAATTGTTAGATATGTCATTACTACCACCACTACTACTAACTACTACTACTACTACTACTACAACTACTACTACTTACTTACTACTTTTACTACGACGACTACTTCATGATTATTAGTATTGATATTTGATGTTGATTTTGTGTCTGTATGTGTACATGTCTGCAATTTGTCCCGTGCTAAAAGTTTTAACAGTTGCTTTATTTTAAATTTATACCTATTTTTCCAAATATGTTTATGAAATGAAATGAAATGAAATGAAATGAACCATATATTTTATGAATTGTGCTCCTACTATCAAATGCCTCAACATTAACAACAAGGAACAAACCTTTTTTTGGGGTGACATTATGCAAAGAATTGATTGAAAACTTCTTCCATTCCACTTTTGCCATACTCCCCCCTCCCTCCCCCCCCCTCCCCCCCCCCTGTTCTCTCATTTCCCCTAAATTGAAGTACAGTCACGTCTCGCTAGTTCGGTCTTCGATAATCCGGATGTCGCAGAAATCTGAGCAGATGAGCTGGGGACGGATTTTTTCTTCTTTGTTTATATCCAATAATCTGGATATTCAGGATTCCGGGATCTGAAATCTAAAAAAGAAAGTTTGGAACGATTTTCCACAACAAAGAGAGTTTATGCTTCAATGAACCAAAACACTCAACTGCTCGAGAAAGTCTAATCGTCGAGTTACGGCACATCAAAGACACCCGACCATAGTTTATTGCTCTGTTCCTCCAGGTTCTTGCTGATTCACAGTGTGTCATTTTGATCTGTGAGATTCAGTAATCCGGATGTCTCAATATTCCAAACAAATTGCTCAATACGGAGGTGTTTGGACTATCGAGACGTGACTGTATGTGCTTATTTGTCTTCTTATCATTCATCTCCCCCCCCGCCCCCTCCCTCTCATAACCTCAGTACAGCCTTATTATTTAACTAAATTCCGTCATTCGCACTCAATGACCTGCTATGCGACCACCAGCGTTCCGTCCAAACGTGTGTGTCGGGACGTGCTTCCATTCATCTGCTTTAGGTAGATTGTCTCAGTAATAGGCCAGCACAGTGCTATTTTGTTGTGGTCGGTATCTATTTGGTGCTAATGCTAAGGGAGGGGGAAGTGGGCGGTCGGCTGGCTGGGCGTTGCCGAGTGACAGGTCCTCCCCAGGGCACTCGGTGCTCCAAAGGCAAGGTGTCGGCCTCTCAACCGAAAGGTCGAGGATTTTGAGTCCCGGTAGGATGAAGACTAATTTTCCACCGCCACTACCACCATGACTGCTGATCACAATCGTGTGTCACTGGGCGATAATGGTGGTAGCCTGGCGGTGGTGGGCTCACCATTTTTTTTTCTTTTCACTCATCATTTTGCTGCAGATTCCTTTTGATTCACCCCAGGGATCTCCGCCCCGCTTCCGGTAGACTGGGTAAATTCCAAATGAAACTCATATGCCAGTGTTTTAAGTGGTGGACAGGATTTGGTTTTTACCGGTTTCTCTAGTGCTTCCATCCATGGATGAGTGTTTCAAAAACGGAAAGAGGTCCTTTACAAAAGTTTGTGCAGGTTACGCGAGGGACAGTTACTTAGTTACCCAGGCAGGCCTGCTTGAACACAGCTCCCAGGACAACAACCAAAAATGCTCTTCCAGACCCTTGAGATCGCTGTCAGTGGAGGGTATGGGTCAGTCAGTCAGCGATCAATCAACTGCCCAGCAGGGTGAATGGTATACTCCTGGAATAACTGCTTGTTGCATGTATCTGTATTGATTTTAACTCTAAAATTCAACACATGTTTTAAAAAAAATAAGAGATACAATTAAAAAAACGTTCTTGTTTATGCATGATATCGATGGTCGTGTGGATAGGCTTTCTAACTTGGGATCTTGAGGTCATAGGTTTCGAATCTGGGAATTGCTGAGTTCCTTGGAAAGGACACTTAACACACATCTTCCCACTTGAGCCAGGTGCAACTGGGTACTAGCACCAGCTGGGAGATAATAGCCTGAGACAAGACTGGCGTCCTGACCATTAGGAGACATTCAAGTGTTATTTTCTGTTCCCCTTTGATGCTATAGAAACCTGGATAAACTCCGGCCATATGGACCATAATGGTCTTATAGGAGCTTTACTTGTTACTTTTTATTTTATGTGGACATATTTGTATTATATATATAGTATATAAAGTATATAGAGTGACCTTTTGAACTTTTCCATAAAGTTCTAATGGACATTTTACAGTGGTAGTTTTAGATTTACCCTGATTCAACCCGTTATGACTATGATGGTTATATGTACGTGTCATATTGTCGTGTGTGGTGAGATTATTATTATTATTATATTATTATTATTATTATTATTATTATTATTATTATTATTATTATTATTATTATTATTATCATCATCATCATACAATTATTGTTATCATACTATTATTATTAGTATTAGTAGTAGTAATATGCTTGAGATCAACTTGCTTGGCTTAGCAATAGCAGAGAACTAAGTCAGCAACTCTGTGTGAATTTTAGCCTGTTTGTTACAAATAATGTGACGAGTCCACAGCGAGAGGGGAGGACGATTGTAGGCGCAAATTAATCCCCTCTCCCAAACCCCCCCCCACCCCACCCGACCAAAACAAAAACCCCAGTCAACCCCCTTAATGATAATAATCATAACTAGTTTCTTGTACATAATAATATTACAATTACCCGAAGTTAAGACTTAGAGAGTCATTCAAAAGCTGAAAACTTTCAAACTTTAAATACAATTTCTCACTTTGTTGTCGTTGGTTTTGTTTTTTTTAAGTGTGTGTGTGTGTGTGTGTGTGTGTGTGTGTGTGTGTGTGTGTGTGTGTGTGTGTGTGACTGAACGTTCTTTCCGTGGACTCTTGATATCATCACCATTTGTATGGCATTCATCCATTGTGTTTTAGGCACTGCATGCTGTGGACTCTTGATATCATCACCATTTGTATGGCATTCATCCATTGTGTTTTAGGCACTGCATGCCGTGGACTCTTGATATCATCACCATTTGTATGGCATTCATCCATTGTGTTTTAGGCACTGCATGCCGTGGACTCTTGATATCATCACCATTTGTATGGCATTCATCCATTGTGTTTTAGGCACTGCATGCTGTGACGCACTTCCTTTGGTGAAAAGAAGGGGTGGGGGGGGGGGGATGAGGCTGGCTCTCTACTTCGTTATTATTATTATTATTATTATTATTATTATTATTATTATTATTATTATTATTATTATTATTATTATTATTATTATTATTATTATTATTATTATTATTATTATTACTATTATTATACAGGTCATATTCATAATTATAATCTGACTTTGTTTTCTTTTCTTCAAAGTTAATGTCTTTCTTTGCTTTGTTTTGTGACTGTTTTTAAATAAAAAAAAAAATCTGTTGTGGTGTGGGCAGGTGTCGGACAATAGTTGGAGGGTATTTTTACAACTTTCCTTCCTTCCTTCCACAATCTCCTTTATCATCTTGCTTTGTCCGTTTTATTTCACCCTGAGATGACTCGTATATAAAATGGTTAGTGACAAATAAATGGCGATGAAACAAGATTTATAAATGATCACAAATGGAATGTATTTATTGTAAGGCAAAAAGTGCTTTGTAGAAATCATTACAAAAAGTAAGAAGAGATAAAGGAACGTGCGTTGTTATTGTGATGGGGAAACACGTGAATAAGTGCTTTATGCAAATCAATACAAATTGAATGTTGAGGAAACAGTGCTTTATACACATCAATACAAATAAATCGTTGAGGATGCAGTGCTTTATACACATCAATACAAATAGAACGTTGAGGAAAAAGTGCTTTATGCAAATCAATACAAATTGAACGTTGAGGAAACTGCTTCATACACATCAATACAAATAAATCGTTGAGGATGCAGTGCTTTATACTATACACATCAATACAAATAGAACGTTGAGGAAATAGTGCTTTATACACATCAATACAAATAAATCGTTGAGGATGCAGTGCTTTATACACATCAATACAAATAGAACGTTGAGGAAAAAGTGCTTTATGCAAATCAATACAAATTGAACGTTGAGGAAACTGCTTTATACACATCAATACAAATAGAACGTTGAGGAAATGGTGTTTTATACACATCAATACAAATAGAACGTTGAGGAAATGGTGCTTTATACACATCAACACAAATAGAACGTTGAGGAAACAGTGCTTTATACACATCAATACAAATAGAAGGTTTAGGAAACAGTGCTGTATTACTGTATACACATTAATACAAATAGAACGTTGAGGAAATAGTGTTTTATACACATCAATACAAATAGAATGTTTAGGAAATAGTGCTTTATACACATCAATACAAATAGAATGTTGAGGAAATAGTGTTTTATACACATCAATACAAATAGAATGTTGAGAAAATAGTGCTTTATACACATCGATACAAATAGAACGTTGAGGAAACAGAAATGGAAAAATGAGAAAAGCGATCTTTACAAATCATTACTTACAAATGGGAGATACGAGAAAAGTCATCTATACCAATCAATAGAAATGGACGATACGAAAAAAGTCATCTATACCAATCAACAGAAATGGAAGATATGAAAAAGGGATCTATACAAATCATTACAAATAGGAGAAACGAGAAAAGTGATCTATACAAATCATTACAAATAGGAGAAACGAGAAAAGTGATCTATACAAATCATTAAAAAATGGAAAATTCGAGAAAAGTGATTTTTACAAATCATTAGACATGGGAGATACGAGAAAAGTGATCTATACAAATTATTACAAATGGGATATACGAGAAAAGTGATCTATACCAGTCAATAGAAATGGAAGATACTAGAAAAGGGATCTTTACAAATCAATAAAAGTAAAAGATACGAGGAAAGTGATATTTACAAATTATTACAAATGGAGATACAAGGAAAGTGATCTACCGTATACAAAGTTTTACAAATAGAAGATACGAGAAAAGTGCTTTACAAATCATTAAAAATTGGAGATACGAGGAAAGTGCTTTACAAATCATTAAAAATGGGAGATACGAGAAAAAGTGCTTTACAAATCATTAAAAATGGGAGATACGAGAAAAGCAATCTTTACAGATCATTACTAATGGAAGTATCTTACAAATCATTACAACTGAGAGATACGATAAATATGATCTTTACAAATTAATAAAAATGGAAGGTAAGACAGAAGAGAAAATTGTTGTTTTCAAATCAACACAGAAGGAAGATACAGAAAGTGTTTGTTTAGAACTAAACGTGAATGTGCAAATTATCTTATGAAAGCTAGAAATGTTTGTGCATTGTGTAAATCATTTATGAATGCTAGAAGTGAATGTGCATTGTGTAAATCATCTTATGAAAGGTAGAAATGAAATGTGCATTGTGTAAATCATCTTATGAAAGGTAGAAATGAAATGTGCATTGTGTAAATCATCTTATGAAAGGTAGAAATGAAATGTGCATTATGAAAGGTCGAAATGAATGTGCATTGTGTAAATCATCTTACGAAAGCTAGAAGGGAATATGCATTGTGTAAATTATCTGATGAAAGCAAGAAGTAAATGTGGATTGCGAATTTCTTTATGAAAGTTAGAAGTGAATGTGCACTGTGCAAATTTCTTTATGAAAGTTAGAAGTGAATGTGCACTGTGCAAATTTCTTTTCTGAAAGCTAAAGGAATTTGCATTTATGAAACTTTCTTTATGAAAGCTAAAAGTGAATGTGGATTGTACAAATTTCTTTCTAAAAGCTGGAAGTGAATGTGGATTGTGTAAATTTCTTTATGACAGCTGGAAGTGAATGTGGATTGTGTAAATTTCTTTATGACAGCTGGAAGTGAATGTGGATTGTGTAAATTTCTTTATGAAAGCTAGAAGTGAATGTGGATTGTGTAAATTTCTTTATGACAGCTGGAAGTGAATGTGGATTGTGTAAATTTCTTTATGAAAGCTAGAAGTGAATGTGGATTGTACAAATTTCTTTATGAAAGCTAAAAGTGAATGTGGATTGTACAAATTTCTTTCTAAAAGCTAGAAGTGAATGTGGATTGTACAAATTTCTTTCTAAAAGCTAGAAGTGAATGTGGATTGTGTAAATTTCTTTATGAAAGCTAGAAGTGAATGTGGATTGTGTAAATTTCTTTATGAAAGCTAGAAGTGAATGTGGATTGTGTAAATTTCTTTATGAAAGCTAGAAGTGAATGTGGATTGTGTAAATTTCTTTATGACAGCTGGAAGTGAATGTGGACTGTGCAAATTATCTTATGAAAGCTAGAAGTGAATGTGGATTGTGCAAATTATCTTATGAAAGCTAGAAGTGAATGTGTTACATTAAGGAACTGAACCCTAATAAAAAATTCCAAGCCAAAAAAAGAAAAACAAAAAAAGACAAAGAATAAACACAACCCCAAGATCAAAACAATGAATAAAACAAAGCCTGTTATGTGTTAAACTCTCTCTTCCGCGCACGCACGCACACACACACACACACACACAAACACACACACGCACACACTCAAACACACGCACGCACACACTCACACACACACACACACGCGTGCGATCGCACACACACACACGCGCGCACACACCTCTATTCTATCCATCCAGTTTGTTTCAGGGGACGAGGTGGTCCGGATGTAAGGTGTCTGCTTTTCAACCAATATGTCGTTGGTTAGTGTCCCGATAGGTTGACATAAGTTTACGAGTCTTTTTTATGGATAACACCATCAATCGACTAGTTTAGCCCTGATAGGTGGATCCACAACTAGTTCAAAGGATAACACCCATCAACTGGCCCTGATAGGTGGATCCACAACTAGTTCAAAGGATAACACCCATCAACTGGCCCTGATAGGTGGATCCACAACTAGTTCAAAGGATAACACCCATCAACTGTCCCTGATAGATGGATCCACAGCTATTTCAATCGGAGACGGATGATAAGCAGGAGGTCCCGTGTGCAAATCGCAGTACTCTGTTCACCTTAAAGATCCTCTCTAGCCTTTGCACAGACAAAAAGGTTAAAAAAGATACCCAAAACCTCGAGATCATCATTCTTAATTTTGGATGTGGCTAAATAAATTCAAATCAACATCAAATTTACAGCCTCATTTGTTTCTGTTTCTAGGCTAGAGATACACCAGCTACCTTGACATACACCTTTCGCTGTCTACACACTTTCTTTTTCTTTTTCTTTTCTTTTCTTTTCTTTTTTGTACTACACAAAACATCTACATTGCATTTCTTTCTTTCTTTCTTTCTTTCTTTCTTTCTTGATCAAGTCCCATCCTACCTTTCGGTGTACGGGTTCAGATGCCCGAGATGATCTTTCTCCAGAATGTTCTGTCCTGGCATTTTCTGTTTCCTTCCAAAAAGGTTACATTTCTATGCTTCAACTTCAATGCCTCTTTTATATCTTCTTCCCACTTTCTCTGAGGTTTGCCTTTTGGTCTTTTATCTTGGGCTTTAGCACTGTATACTGATTTAGATATTCTATTGTCATTCATTCTAGTTACATGCCCAAACCATCTCAATTGATTTGTTTCTATCTTAGTTTTTATGCCCTCTGCTTTGATTTGATCTCTTATTGTTGTGTTTCTGATTTTGTCTCTTTTAGTTTTCCTACTGCTCTTCTTAGATATTTAATTTCAGCTGCCTGTACTATACTAAAGTCCAAGTTTCGCTGCCATAGAGGAGAGTAGGACAATAAACTGTATTGTATACTGCCATTTTGGTTTTTGTTGACAACTCTTGCTTACCTACAAATGCCTTTCCTAGATGGTTATATATTGCACTTGCCTTTTTGATTCTCTGGCTGATTTCGTCTTTTAGTTTTCCATCTGAGTCAATCATTACTACTAGGGAATTGTAGCTTTGAACTTGTTCTAAAGTCTCCCTGCCCAATGTAAGGTTTTGTGTTTTAACATCCCTAGTTACTAGCATTGTTTTTGTTTTCTTTGCATTTACTCTCATTCCTCTTTTATTTAGTTCATTGTGCATAATGTTGATATTCGACTGAAGGTCACTTTCTGATTTTCCAAACAGAACTAAATAATCAGCAAATGAAAGCATTGATAAATTTACCGGTTTGAGCTTCCACACACCTACATTTATTTCCTTCATTTTTGAGGATGCCTTTGCGACTGAATTCATAATGGGATAAACAAAAGAGGACTTGGGATACAACCCTGTCTTACTCCTATATCCACATCAAATTCTACAGATATGTTTCCAGCTACTCTCACTGCACATGTTGGTTTATTGTAAAAAAAACAACGAATAATGGCTTCTATTAAATTTTGCTCTACATTGTGTTCTTTTAAGGGAATGTCATAGTTCGTCCCTCCTCACAGTCTCAAATGCCTTTTCTAAGTCAATAAAACACAGGTGCAAGTCAATGTTTCTCTCAATGAATTTTTCTATTATTTGTCTTATTGTAAATATGTGGTCTTGTACACTTATTCCTGGTCTAAATCCACTCTGATGCTGTTCAATCTGATCCTCTACTTTTTTCCTTAGTCTCATTTCCAGTATCCTGGCATATACTTTCCTGGAACGCTAAGTAGTGATATGCCTCTATAGTTTGAGCATTCCATAGTTGATCCTTTCTTATGTATTGGTACTACCATTCCCTTCTTCCAATCGTCTGTCACCTGTTTGGACTTCCATGCTTGTTGGCATATTGCATATAATAGTTTGTCTGCCTCTCTCCCTTGGTTTTTAATCATTTCTGGATAAACTTGATCTGCTCCTGGGGCTTTTCCTAACTTCACTTTTCTTATAGCTGTTTGGATTTCTTCCATTGATATATCTATATCTTCAGCTGTCTCGTCTGGATTACTTGTTATTCTTACTAATTGATCTTTACTCCTTGTTTCATATGTTCTGGAGGGATTATGTAATTGGTGAAAATGCTTTCTCCATGTTTCCATGATTTCGCTGTCTTCTTTCATTATTTCTCCTTTGGCATTCTTAATTTGTCGTATTGGGTAGGCTTTGGTCTTTCTCATGCTCTTCATTGCCCCCCCCCCCCACCCCCGAACAGCTTTTGATTTCCTTGATAGCTTTCTTGAAATCTTTGTCCAAACTCTTCCCATTGTTCCTGTTTTACTTTCCTAACTTCCTCTTTGGCGATAGTTCTTTTATTCACGTAATCTATCCTATCCTCTGGTCTCTTTGTTTGCAAGTATTTCTTCCAGGCATCCTTCTTTTCTTTGATCTTAGTCTTAACATTCTCATTCCACCATGCTGTTCTTTCCTATCTTCTTTAATTTGTTTCCTACCACAGACCTCTTCAGTACAACTGAGGAGTGTTTCTTTATACATCTGCCACTTTTTTTCTATTGTGCTGTCATTCAGATCCATCTGTCTTTCACTGATAAATCTTTTTATCATAGATTGGTATACCTGTTTTACTACTGGTTTATTTAGTTCCTCTATTTTGAGTTCAGTAGCTTTCTTTTCTTTCCTTTTCTGTTTGTTTTCTTCAGTCAGTAATCTCATTTTGGCAATCACTAGTGATGATTACTAAATATTTCTTCTCCTCTGTTTACTCTTGCATCCAATGTACTGGAAAAAAGGGAGCTGCTAACTATTATGTAGTCTATCATTGACTTTTCACACCTGTCTTCATTAAGTCTTGTATATTTGTGGATATCTTTATGAGGAAAAAAGGTGTTGGCTATT
>JAXRKP010001641.1:92500-97500 GCA_037039925.1 Doris montereyensis
AGAGAGAGAGAGAGAGAGAGAGAGAGAGAGAGAGAGAGAGAGAGAGAGAGAGAGAGAGAGAGAGAGAGACAGAGAGAGAGAGAGAGAGAGAGAAAGAAGAGAGAGAGAGCAGAGAGAGAAAGAGAGAGAGAGAGAGAGAGAGAGAGAGAGAGAGAGAGAGAGAGAGAGAGAGAGAGAGAGAGAGAGAGAGAGAGAGAGAGAGAGAGAGAAAAAGAGGGAAGAGAGAGAGGCAAGGCAGACAAACAGAGAGAGAGAGAGAGAGAGAGAGAGAGAGAGAGAGAGAGAGAGAGAGAGAGAGAGAGAGAGAGAGAGAGAGAGAGAGAGAGAGAGAGACAGAGAGAGAGAGAGAGAGAGAGAGAAAGTGAGAGAGAGAGAGATAAGGACAGACAGACAGAGAGCAGACAGACAGAGACAGCTAGAGAAACAGAATGAGAGAGGGAGAGAGAGAGTTTGTGTGTGTGTGTGTGTGTGTGTGAGAGAGAGAGAGAGAGAGAGAGAGAGAGAGAGAGAGAGAGAGAGAGAGAGAGAGAGAGAGAGAGAGAGAGAGAGAGAGAGAGAGAGAGAGAGAGAGAGAGAGAGAGAAAGGAAGAGAGGGAGAGAGAGAGAGAGGCAGGCCGACAGAGAGAGAGAGAGAGAGAGAGAGGGCAGAGGGAAGAGAGAGAGAACTGAGAGAGAGAGAGAGAGAGAGAGAGAAGAGATAGAGACAGAGATAGAGAGAGGAGGGACAGACGGATTTCTTTTCTCCCATTCAACAGACAGGTGGTGACAGCTCGAAACAGAATTAGGGGTGTGGACGTGGGCAGGCATGATCGAGTGTGTGGCAGTCGTGGAGAGTGGAGCGGTAGCAAACCTTTGAGTGGTGGTGAGAGAGTGAGAGTGGTGGTGGTGGTAGTAGTAGTAGAGAGAGAAAGAGTGCAGTCAGTAGTAGAAATAAAATAGGGACAGACAGACAGCCTAGACAGACAGACAGAGATAGCCTAGAAACGTTGGTGACTGGCGTTTGTGTGTATTTGTGTGATGTGTGTGAGAGAGAGAGAGAGAGACCCCACCCTGCAAGAGAGAGAGAGACAGCAACAAGTGGTGAGAGAGACTGCAGGGCGCATTACAGGTGTGTGTCTGTGTGTGTCTGTGAGTGTGAGTGTGTGTGAGAGTGCCGGTGTGGTGGGGAAAAAAGACAAGAGGCAGAGTTTCTTTCAATTCTTAACTTGCTGTATTATATCGTTTCTCCTTCAACTCGGTCTAACTCGATTAGTGTGGACGTGGGCGGGCTATCGAACAGTGACAGTCGTTGGAGATTTCAAACCTTTGGTGGTGGTGGTGGTGGTGGTGGTGGTTTAGTAGTCTAAGATTTAGATAGGCGCAATAATGGCAAAGCCGGTGCCTCAGGAGCCTGCGTTGGTGACTCGTTTGTGTTTTCAAGGTTTACAACAAGGGAATTCAAAGTGGTGTGCATGGATGTTCTGTTTGTCTGTGAGTGTGTGTTTGATGTGCCGGTGTGGTTAAAAGAGAGAGAAAGTTTCTTTCAATTCCAAGGAATTCATGGTTAGTGACAGCCACTACAACAACGTTTGATTTATAAACGGATTTTGATCTAAATTTAAAAAATCCCGCAAAAAACAAATTGCATGGATGTTTATTGTATAAACTAGGGAAAAAAGAAAAAAAATTCATGGTTTTTAATTGAATTTGATTTTAAAACGTGATATAATAAAAAGTTTTACCGCAATAAAAGTGTAGTTTTACCATGAAAAAAATGTAGTTTTACCATAAAAAAAGTGTAGTTTTACCATAATAAAAAGTGTAGTTTTACCATAACAAAAAGTGTAGTTTTACCATAATAAAAAGTGTAGTTTTACCATAATAAAAGTGTAGTTTTACCATAATAAAAAGTGTAGTTTTACCATAATAAAAAGTGTAGTTTTTACCATAAAAAAGAACAAAAAAGATTAATGGTTTTACCATAATAAAGAAAAAAATTAGTGTGATTTTTTCTATTAAAACAGCAGGAAGTGTGACTTTACTGTCAATAGAGGGATACCAAAATGTGTGATCTTATGATACGGTGTGATGTCAATCATAAAATGTGAACTTTTTCTTCAATGACGTAGACTTTGACTACAGCTACACTAGACTGTACACAACCTCATCGCACCACTGTAAGTAGTAATACAATTGATTTGCCCTCTCAAATGCTGATAAATACTACGGCCTTGTAATACATGTTGTCAGTTTGTTTGTTTGTTTGTTTGTAAAAGTTTCCTTTAAATGTTTGTTTTTTTTCTTCAGTTGTTGGTTTTTCTGCGGATAATTTTTTTGTTTGTTTGTTGTTTTATTTATATAATTGTGTTTACTAAACTGTTTTACTCACTGAAACTATGGTAATTAGTTTATGGTTGCAGGAGGAGGGGGGAAGAAGAAAACCTCTCTATAAATATATGATTATGTGAATATGCGTGTGTACAGGTGTGGTTTTATTTTACGATCAAACAAACAGACACTATTACAGTACATGTCGTATAAAGCCGACCTTACTCATTTGCTCTACCTGTGACATCCTTGACCGGAAATGGCCGTGGGTGCACAACCGTTTTCCTACCATGCCGATGACGTGCCAAGGCCTGAGTTTTATCAAATTGTGTCTTTGAGTTCACATCTGTGATGTTCTTCCTCTGTCTGCCCCTATTCTTTCTCTGTCTGCCCCTATTCTTCCTCTGTCTGCCCCTATTCTTCCTCTGTCTCCCCTATTCTTCCTCTGTCTGCCCCTATTCTTTCTCTGTCTGCCCCTATTCTTCCTCTGTCTGCCCCTATTTGTCCTCTGTCTGCCCCTATTCTTCCTCTCTCTGCCCCTATTCTTTCTCTGTTTGCCCCTATTCTTTCTCTGTTTGCCCCTATTCTTCCTCTGTCTGCCACTATTCTTTCTCTGTATTCTTCCTATGTCTGCCTCTATTCTTCCTCTGTCTGCCCCTATTCTTTCTCTGTCTGCCCCGATTCTTTTCTGTCTGCCCCTATTCTTTCTCTGTCTGCCCATATTCTTTCTCTGTCTGCCCATATTCTTTCTCTGTCAGCCCCTATTCTTTCTCTGTCTGCCCCTATTTCTTTCTCTGTCTGCCCCTATTCTTTCTCTGTCTGCCCCTATTCTTTCTCTGTCTGCCCCTATTCTTTCTCTGTCTGCCCCTATTCTTTCTCTGTCTGCCCCTATTCTTTCTCTGTCTGCCCCTATTCTTTCTCTGTCTGCCTCTATTCTTTCTCTGTCTGCCCTATTCTTTATCTGTCTGCCCCTATTCTTCCTCTGTCTGCCTCTATTCTTCCTCTGTCTGCCCTATTCTTTCTCTGTCTGCCCCTATTCTTTCTCTGTCTGCCCTATTCTTCCTCTGTCTGCCTCTATTCTTTCTGCTTGCTTGAACTGTTCCCTGTAGAATCGTCCTAGAGATGGTCACCAGTTCTTGTTACATGGCCATACCATGTCAGCTTCCTCTTCTTGATGTAATATTCAGACGGTAGCTAAGTGCACATTTTGTAGCATAAATGATGATGATGATGGTGATGGTGATGATGAGGATGGTGATGATGATGATGAGGATGATGATGATGAGGATGATTATGACCCATAGCTTTTTCAATCACGTATCAAATGTACAACGTTAAACCCTTTATTATTTGCCGTTACTTTCGAAAATCTGACGGACTGACTTAGCATGGAAATGAGGTGACAACCTAGGTAGCTGAGGTGCCAAGGATTCGAACCTCAACTCTGGAAGTCTATTTTAATGTGAGGGTCCCGTGTGTACTCATTATCCGGTGGAGATTTATTAATTCACTTTGTCAATTTCAAGAAAAAAAGCTGAATACACACTATTTCACTAAACACTATTTTGTTAACTGGTTTCATGGATAATATGTCTGGAATTAAATTGTACATTAACCCCCGCCTCCTTAATGTCTTCATACTATTGTTCCATTATACCATTTGAATGTTAATATATAACCATAGGTGTCCTTTGCTTATTGGTGTGTCATGTAGCCTACGTAATTTAAAAATCAATTAATTAGTTCTGTGCCAAATGTTTTTTGCAGTTCTAGCTTATGGTTTTAATGCACATAGATTTTGATATGTATCCTCATTGTTAACTTTAATTCGTTTCAATGTTAATCTATGTACTATAGACATAATGTATAATGTATGATATCTTGTAATTGACGTAAAGGCCTCATTTAGCTAAATAAGCGCTCTATAAATGTTTTTATATTCTTTATTGTTATTGTTAATTCCAAAACTGCATCCGAATAGAACACAAATCGATCAAGTTTCTTCCTCTCATTCAAACGGACATGGAAGGCTGTGTGTTGGGTGTGGCCACAGACGAAAGCGAAAACACATTATCAGCTTGTACGTTGATCTTCCACACAATGAGTTTCCTGTTGCTTTCGACGATTAAGCAGAATAAAAAAAGAGAAAAAAATCTCTCCAGGGGCATGCACATACATATTGACCCTTAATCCGCACCCCCCGTCTTCCACACACTCGACCTTCATCCATAAATCATAATACACAACAACTACAATATCTACAACAGTAGCAACAACAACAACAACAATAACAACAACAGCAACAACAACAACAACAACGACAGGAGCAGCAGGAGTCACAGAAACAAAATAACAACAAAAACTTAACAAAAAACCAAACAAATAAAAACAATTAAACCCCCGAGAACAAAAGAAATCAAAACAAAAAAGAAATATTTATGAATAAACGCACAATGATCTAGCCAAAGCTAAGTACATGAACACAACTGGTCACACAAAATGCTTACAAATCTCTCTAAAAAAAGAGAATGCTCGTAACGAAATGTTTAGTTTTATGAATCAACTTTGTGTTTGTATTAAAAAAAAAATCCTTCAAGGCCGTATGACCCATCGGGCCAGACCATTACCCTATTTCTGTAGCGTAAAGTCGACCAGGCGTTAATAACAAATCGCCTCCTCAACATGACGTCAAT
>JAXRKP010001641.1:102500-105119 GCA_037039925.1 Doris montereyensis
TACCACGTCCCTCGGTTGCAATAAGCTACAAGAGCCCTTGCAGCAGCCACTCTCAAGCTTTCTAAGCCCCAGGTTGGATGAGGGCCAGCTACGGAAAAACTGTAGCTCAATGTCCTTATTTGATAATCCTTGATGGATATCAAACATCTCTCCGCCCCTCCCAATGAATGCCAATGTCTGATGTGTCTACCTTATTTATTTATTTGATTTGATTTACCCATCACAACTAAGGTGATATCGGAGTTTTCGGTAGGAATTACCAATTTTTGCACGGACTGCCATGTACACAGCCTAGTGATTTTTATGCACAGAGTGTTGTGATTTGGTTCCTCCTTTTTCGCACTGGTTCAAGGAAACCCATGGCTGGTCCAGGTGTTGTGAGTTTGTAATCACGACGACACTGGTTCAAAACCCATGGCTGGTCCAATTGTTTGAGTTTGTAATCATGACGACACTGGTTCAAAACCCATGGCTGGTCCATTGCTTGTAACATTTGTTGTTCAAAGTTTGTAATCATGACGACACTGGTTCAAAACCCATGGCTGGTCCAGACGTTGTTGAGTTTGTAATCATGACGACACTGGTTCAAAACCCATGGCTGGTCCAGGTGTTGTGAGTTTGTAATCACGACGACACTGGTTCAAAACCCATGGCTGGTCCAGGTATTTGTTGTGAGTTTGTAATCACGACGACACTGGTTCAAAACCCATGGTCCTGTTAGTTTGTAATCATAACGACACTGTTTCAAACCCATGGCTGGCCCAGGTATTTGTTGTTAGTTTGTAATCATGACGACACTGGTTCAAAACCCATGGCTGGTCTGAGTGTTGAGTTTGTAATCACGACGACACTGGTTCAAAACCCATGGCTGGTCCAAGTATTTGTTGTGAGTTTGTAATCACGACGACACTGGTTCAAACCCCATGGCTGGTCCAGGTAGTTGTGAGTTTGTAATCACGACGACACTGGTTCAAACCCCATGGCTGGTCCAGGTATTTTATTGTGAGTTTGTAATCACGACGACACTGGTTCAAACCCCATGGCTGGTCCAAGTATTTGTTGTGAGTTTGTAACAACTTGACACTGGTTCAAAACCCATGGCTGGTCCAGGTGTTGTGAGTTTGTAATCACGACGACACTGGTTCAAACCCCATGGCTGGTAATCGACACTGGTTCAAACCCCATGGCTGGAGTTGAGTTTGTAATCATGACGACACTGGTTCAAACCCCATGGCTGGTCCAAGTGTTGTGAGTTTGTAATCACGACGACACTGGTTCAAGGCCCATGGCTGGTCCAGGTGTTGTGAGAAAAGCTAAAAACTTGTCAGTGTTAGTACAAAAGCGCTTAAACTACCTACTGTACTGTATTCTCCTCATGGAGTTGGGAAGGAATCTGAATAAAATGACCTGCTGGCGAATAAATGATATACAATCGACGAGCCTGCACTTATGTGAGATATATTCATCTTTTTGTTGTTGTTTGTTTCCTGAATCGTTACCTGAAGACGACTCGGTAGTCCAGACGCAAGGTGACTGCCTGCCAACCAAAAGATAGTGGGTTCAAGCCCCGGCAGTTTGCAAAGTTTAGTCGAGTTTTGTTTTCGAGTATAACCTACTCCCTTGTCTAGAAAGCTGATCGACACCTAGTCCAATCGGAGATGAACGATTAAAAAAGGAGGTCCCATGCAGATCAAAAACACTATGTGCACATTAAAGATCCCTTCGATGGTCACATGCCAGCTTGGGCAAAATTTTAAAATTTCTACAAAAGGCCCTGAGATCACGACGACAATAACCGTAGTGTTGTGAGCAGGTAATCACGACGACATTAACCGTAGTGTTGTGAGCAGTAATCACGACGACATTAACCGTAGTGTTGTGAGCAGGTAATCACGACGACATTAACCGTAGTGTTGGGAGCGTAATCAGGACATTAACCTGAAGTGTTGTGAGCGAGTAATGCAACGACATTAACTCGTAGTGTTGTGAGCAGGTAATCAGGACGACATTAACCGTAGTGTTGTGAGCAGGTAATCACGACGCAGTAACCGTAGTGTTGTGAGCAGGTAATCAGACGACATTAACCGTAGTGTTGTGAGCATGTAATCACGACGACACTTAACCGTAGTGTTGTGAGCAGGTAATCACGACATAAACCGTAGTGTTGTGAGCAGGTAATCACGACATGTAGTGTTGTGAGCAGGTAATCGACATTAGCCAAGCAATTAATGTTGTGAGCAGGTAATCACGACATTAACCGTAGCTGTTGTGAGCAGGTAATCACGACATTAACCGTAGTGTTGTGAGCAGGTAATCATGACGACATTAACCGTAGTGTTGTGAGCAAGGGTAATCACGACGTGAATTGTTGTGAGCAGGTTATCACGACGACATTGGCGTAAGTCCCACGACTGGCACAGATGGGTTTTTCACCAACGCTTAGGAAAGATACTTCATCCACTTTCCTCACTTGACTCAAGTGTGAATGAGTACCCAGCCATGTAGGAAGAAAGATATTGACAGAGTGTTAGTACGAAAAGCCTAACAGGTTTGTGTACTGTATGCTCCCCAAGGGAGTTGAGAAGGACTTTGAATGAAATGGCCTGCTGGGGGATAAAT
>JAXRKP010001642.1:0-47500 GCA_037039925.1 Doris montereyensis
TGACATGCAGTTGTTACACATTCGTTCCCTTTCAGATATGTGTGGCCTTCCATGATGATATTGGTATACCTGTCTTCCATGGACCTGTTGGGAAATCAGCTTTTCCTTGTCATTCCACAGACCAGGATTAATCTCTTTAACGTCTAGTCTAGCGTTGTCTGCTTTTCGTGCGTGCCCTGACTTAGTTTGGCCACAGTATTGTGAGGAAAACACCTCAACAGTAAACTCATGACAATGTACATACCACATTATTGTGATGTGATTGATTATAACTACTAACTCGAGCCAAAATTGATAAATTGAATAGAACGTCACACACACACACACACACACACACACACACACACACACACACACATGTACACATATTTGCACACACACACATACCCATAAGTACACATTTCATCACACTCTTATATACACGCGCGTACTCACACATACGTAGGCCTACACATTCATATACAACACACATACACGATTGTAATGTATGATGATGATTTTGAAACCAGCGTTGATGTATAAGCATTATTTACACTTTCAAGAAAATAATGAATGACAGGACATTTCAAAAGATGACTTGAAAAATATTTCTTCATCACAAATACATTTTAAAAAATACTTTTAAAAGTGCATCTAATTTATTGATTTAAAAACTAAAACAAAGCCATTTTTTTCTTGGTTGTTATTATAAGTTTCTGATACATAATAATAACTAATGATATATATTCTTCGGACTGAAGACATACAGAACAGAAATTGTGCATGTGTTTGGGAATTTTCCTTTTTAGCATTTTACGATTAACAAAAGTATGTTTCAGTTTTAATAGTTTTATGTCTTGTTGTATCTTCTATGCTTTCAGTGAAAGCCGTTCATCCCCATTTCCCATCAGAACATTGCCAATACTGATGTAATAGATTTGCCAATGAATCCATGGAATGTGCTTACAATTTACAAACTGCTTCCTGTTTTTCCTCTTAGCATTGTTTTTGTTATCCACAGTTCGATTTGTGTGTTATAAAGATGTGTTAACGTTTGGCATCTCAGTCATGTTGTGTTTATGCATGCGTGCATATCGTTTATGTGTGTGTGTGTGTGTATTCTTGAAAAGAGGAAGTGTGTATGTGTGTGTATGTATATATGTATACGTGTGTCTTGTTTTTTTAACTTGATTTACACACATCACAACTAAAGTCAGTCTCGAAGGTTTTATTGGATTTCAGATTTTTGGACTACCTGTAACCAACAAAGGGATCTTCTGCGTAACATATTGTTGTTTATTATACATGGGGCCTCTATTTTATCGTCCGTCTCCGATGGGACTAGGTGTCGATCTACCCTATCTGTACCGGGGGGGGTAGCTTTGCTCAAAAAATAAAAATCGAACACTTTTCAATCGTCAGCGGGGCTTGAATGCACTACCTTTTGGATTGGAGAGGCCAACGATTATAGTATGTGCTCATTGGTTTATGTTTTCTTTTCTCAGTTTATCATTCCAAGCTTGCCACACAAATTAAATTCATTTATTAGTACGCTTGTGAAATTGCATTCATATGTACAAAACGTGTTTACATATGAACGCATGGATGTATAAATCAATTATCAAATAACTTTCTGAAATGTATTTCTCTAATTAAGCATACATTTAATTTAGTGGGATGCATTTTCCATTATTGTTAAAAGAACGAAAAAAATTTGTTTGTACAATTGCTGTATATACATAAAGCGCATGCATCACTTGACTTGTGTGTCCACCTATCATTTGACTTGTGTGTCTACGTATAACTTGATTGTGTGTCTACGTATAACTTGGACTTGTGTGTCTATTTATCCCTTGACGTGTGTGTGTCTACATTTCCGCTTGGACTTGTGTGTCTACATATCCTTGACGTGTGTGTCACATTTACTTGACTTGTGTGTCTACATATCACTTGGCGTGTGTGTCTACATTTCACTTGACTTTATGTTCACATGTCCATGACTTGTGTGTCTACATGCAGTAGTCACTGGATAAAGGCACACTTCATAAAAATACACTCTACATAAACACGCGCCTATATCTGCTAACCGAATCTTGCTCCATGATCCGAAATGTCCCGGCTAAGGGAGTTAATCCTAATAGAAAAACAACCTGCTGCCTTGCAGGTCGATCTCGACTGACCAACGGCTAAGGAGTTAACCTGACAGTAAATAACAACCTGCTGTCTTGCAGGCTGGTCTTGAATGACCAAAGGCTAAGGGCGTTAACCTGACAAATAACAAAGCTATTGTAGGGGACATCAAATGGCAGCCCCATCATCTACCTAGGTACAGTGGGCTAATCCCCTGCGTATCCAAACCAAACTGATTCAGAGAAATAAATGTAATATACCTGGCTTGACCTTTCAACGACGAACATTGAAACGAATTAATGAAAAAGTTATACTAGTTGAAGAATGGAAAAATTCAAAGCAGATATTTTGGCGTACGAAACAAAGAAAAAGGACAAGGAATAAGAAAATGTAGGACCGAATCATATTATATAATCTTCTCAAGTTAGATGTCAAAGATGGAAGGCTAGAGCAGGGTAGGCCTCCTAGTGCGTAAAAAGGCATGAAAAGCTACTTGAAATAGAGAATTTTGAAATTTATAAGCCCACAGCTATTAGAGGTGAATATTAAACCAAAGGACAAGAAAATTAGATTATTAATAGTTTATCGACCAAATGAAGACGCAACTAAAAAAGAAAAAGATATCTTCGAAAACGATTTACAAATAGCTGCAAGAATATTACACAAACAGGAAATCCAAACAGTTATAAGAAGAAAAGTGAAATTAGGAAAAGCCTAGCAGCAGATCAAGTTTATGCAGAAATGACTAAAAACCAAGGGAAAACGCAGACAAACTACTGCATGCAACATGTCAACAAGCATGGAAGTCCAAACATGTGCCAGACGACTGGAAGAAATCAACCTGAGAATCCAAAAGGCAAGTGCAATAAATAACCATCTAGGAAAGGCATCTGTAGGTAAGCAAGAATTGTCAACAAAAACCAAAATGGCACTAT
The DNA here is from genome assembly GCA_037039925.1 of Doris montereyensis. Lineage (NCBI taxonomy): Eukaryota > Metazoa > Mollusca > Gastropoda > Nudibranchia > Dorididae > Doris > Doris montereyensis. Next base: position 3,045 of record JAXRKP010001642.1, read on the forward strand.
ACAATACTGTTTATTGTCCTACTCTCCTCTATGGCAGCGCAACCTGGACTTTATAGACAGTAAAGAATACATTAGAATACAGGCAGCTGAAATGAAATATCTAAGAAGAGTGGTAGGGAAAACTAAAAGTAAAAGAGACAAAATCAGAAACACAACAATAAGAGATCAAACCAAAGTAGATCGCATAACAACTAAGATAGAAATAAATCAACTGAGATGGTTTGGGCATATACACTGAATAAATTACAATAGAATAGCTAAATCAATATACAGTACTAAAACCCAAGGTACAAGATCAAAAGATAGACCTCGGAGAAAGTGGGAAGAAGATATAAAAGAGGCATTGAATCATAGAAATTTTACATTTTTGAACGGAAACAGAAAATGCCAGGACAGGAGTATCCTGGAGAAAGATCATCTCGGGCATCTGAACCCATACACCGAAAGGTAGAGATGAGGAACTGATAAACAAAAGAAAGAATAGAAATGTTCTCAAGTAAACACGCTTTTTTCCTGCGCTTAAAAGGCGTGCGTTTATCCAACGACTACTGTATCACTTGACTTGTGTGTCTACATATCACTTGACTTGTGTGTCTACATATCACTTGACTTGTGTATCTACATATCATTTGACTTGTGTGTCTACATATCACTTGACAGCTTGTGCGTCTATATATCACTTGACTTGTGTGTCTATATATCACTTGACTTGTGTGTTCACATATCACTTGACTTGTGTGTTCTATATATCACGGACTTGTTTGTTCATATATCACTTGACTTGTGTGTCCACCTATCACTTGACTTTGTGCGTCTACATATCACTTGATTTGTGTGTCTACATATCACTTGATTTGTGTGTCCACCTATCACTTGACTTGTGTGTCTACATATCACTTGACTTCTGTGTCTATATCACTTGACTTGTATGTCTACATATCACTTGACTTGTGTCTACATATCACTTGACTTGTGTGTCTACATATCACTTGATTTGTGTGTCTATATATCCTTGACTTGTGTGTCTACATATCCTTGACTTGTGTGTCTACATATCACTTGATTTGTGTGTCTACATATCACTTGACTTGTGTGTCTATCACTTGACTTGTGTGTGTCTACATATCACTTGATTTGTGTGTCTACATATCACCTGACTTGTGTGTCTGCATATCACTTGACTTGTGTGTCTACATATCACCTGAGTGTTCTACATGTTCCTTGACTTGTGTGTCTACATTACATATCACTTGGACTTGTGTGTCTACATGTCCTTTGACTTGTGTGTCTACATTATATATCCTTGGACTTGTGTGTCTACATGTTCCTTGACTTGTGTGTCTACATGTGCCTATGACTTGTGTGTCTACATTACATATCACTTGACTAGTGTTTCTACATATCACCTGACTTGTGTGTCTACCTATCACTTGCCTGGTGTGTACACCTATCACTTGACCTGTGTGTTTGCATATCATTTGATTTGTGTGTCTATATATCCCTTGCCTTGCATATCCAAGGATCTATCGCTTGACTTGTGTGCAAACGTATATATCATTTGTTTTGTGTGTCCACCTATCACTTGACGTGTGTGTCCACGTATTTATCACTTGTCTTATGTGTCCACATATTTATCCCTTGACGTGTGTGTCCACATATTTATCCCTTGACGTGTGTGTCCACCTATCTATCATTTGACATATGTGTCCCCGTATCTATCATATGACTGGTCTGTCCCTGTATCTATCATATGACATGTCTGTCCCCGTATCTATCATATGGCTTGTGTGTCCACGTATCTATCATATGACTTGTGTGTCCACGTATCTATCATATGACTTGTGTGTCCACGTATCTATCATATGACTTGTGTGTCTATCCTTATGATCCTTGACTTGTGTGTCCACGTAACTATCATATGACTTGTGTCCCCCATATCTATCATATGACTTGTGTGTCCACGTATCTATCATATGACTTGTGTGTCCAATGCATCTATCATATCCTTATGTCCACGCATTCATCATATGACTTGTGTCCACGTATCTATCATATGACTTGTGTGTCCACGTATCTATCATATGACTTGTGTGTCCACGTATCTATCATATGACTTGTGTGTCGTATCTATCATATGACTTGTGTGTCCACAATCTATCATATGACTTGTGTGTCCACGTATCTATCATCATATGACTTGTGTCGTAACTATCATATGACTTGTGTGTCCACGTCATCATATGACTGTCCACGTAACTATCATATGACTTGTGTGTCCCACGTATCTATCATCATTTATCCCTTGACTTGTGTGTCCACGTATCTATCTGACTTGTGTGTCCACGTATCTATCACTTGACTTGTGTGTCCACGTATCTATCACATGACTTGTGTGTCCACGTATCTATCACTTGACTTGTGTGTCCACGATCTATCACTTGACTTTATTGTCATCGTATTATCACTTGACTTGTGTGTCCACGTATCTATCACTTGACTTGTGTGTCCATATTATCTATCCTTGGACTTGTGTGTCCACGTATATCACTTGACTTGTGTGTCCTGTATCTATCACTTGACTTGTGTGTCCACGTACTATCCCTTTGACTTGTGTGTCCACGCATCTATCCTTGACTTGTGTGTCCACGTATATCTATCACTTGACTTGTGTGTCCACGTATCTATCACTTGACTTGTGTGTCCACGTATCTATCACTTGACTTGTGTCCACGTATCTATCACTTGATCGCATGACTTGTGTGTCCACGTATCTATCACTTGACTTGTGTGTCCACGTATCTATCACTTGACTTGTGTCCACGTATCTATCCCTTGACTTGTGTGTCCATTTATCTATCCCTTGACTTGTGTGTCGATTTATCTATCACTTTACTTGTGTGTCCATTTATCTATCACTTTACTTGTGTGTCCATTTATCATTTATCCACGTATCTATCCCTTGACTTGTGTGTCCACGTATCTATCACTTGACTTGTTGTCCACGTATCTATCACTTGACTTGTGTCACGTATCTATCCCTTGACTTGTGTGTCGATTTATCTATCACTTTACTTGTGTGTCCATTTATCTATCCCTTGACTTGTGTGTCATTTATCTATCCCTTGACTTGTGTGTCGATTTCTATCCCTATCACTTCTGATTCCACGTATCTATCACTTTTTGTGTCCATTTATCTATCCCTTGACTTGTGTATCCATTTATCTATCCCTTGACTTGTGTGTGTCCACGTATCTATCTCTTGACTTGTGTATCCATTTATCTATCACTTTACTTGTGTGTCCACGTATCTATCACTTGACTTGTGTGTCCATTTATCTCACCTTTATCAATATCAGTAAACACTGCACACACTGTACATGGTAATTTCCGGTTTTTATCTACATTGGCATCTTTGGATATTTAGATACTAGTAATATTACATATAAAATATTCATGCCCGTAGAGAATGATGATTATGGTTACTCTTTTACTACCACGATGAACTACTCAATATGTTAACGGATGCAGGGTGATATGAAGTACCGGTACAATATTCGATACTTAAATTAAGCGGGCTTTTCATGACATATCTAAAGACCGGAAATGAAGGAATGAGTAACAATAACAATAAAAAGTGTCATGGATCGTAGGCAAAACAGTATTTTCAAATCAATTACAGCACTGATTTGATCCAATTGTTTATTCGCTAAGAGCCTAAAGAAGACTATTTGAAATTTACGAAATATGGAGGTCGTGGGTACAGTGGTTCCTGAGTTGTTATAATATAATATGCAGTCAAAGTTAGGGATGAAGCCTACAGCTTTAAATAGATAGATGTTGAAAAAAAATTATACGCGGATTTCTTTCTTTCTTTCTTTCTTAATCAGCTACCATTCTACCTTCCGGTGCATGGGTTTAGATACCCCAAATGATCTTTCTCCAGGTTGCGCTGTCCTGACATTCTCTGTTTCCTTCTGTCAAAATTAATTTTTCTTTGCGTTAATGCCTCTTTTATTTATATATCTTCTTCCCACTTTCTCGAGGTCTGCCTTTTGGTCTTTTACTTTGAGTTTTAGTACTGTATATTATAATGATTTAACTATTCTATTGTCATTCATTCTGTTAACATGCTCAAACCATCTTAGTTGATTCATTTCTATTTTAGTTTATATGCTATCTGCTTTGGTTCGATCTCTTATTGTTGTGTTTCTGATTTTGTCTCTTTTAGTTTTTTCCCTACTTCTCTTTTAGATATTTCATTTCGGCTGCCTGTACTCTACTGTATTCCCTACTGTCTAAGGTCCAGGTTTCACTGCCATAGAGGAGAGTAGGACTATAAGCTGTGTTGTATACTTCAATTTTGGTTTTTGTTGACAATTCTTGTTTACCTACAAATGCCTTTCCTTGATGGTTATATATTGTACTTGTCTTTTTGATTCTCTGGCTGATTTGTTCTCTTAGTTTTTTCCTCCAGAGTTAATCATTACTCCCAGGTAATTGTAGCTTTGAACTTGTTCTAAATTCTCCTGCCGAATTTAAGATCTTGTGTTTTAGCTTCTCTAGTTACTAGTACTAGTAGTGTTTTGGCTTTCTTTGCATTTACTTTCATTTTCTCTTTTATTTACTTCATTATTCATCATGTTGATATTCGACTGGAGGTCACTTTCTGATTTTCCAAACAGAACTAAATCATCAGCAAATGAAAGCATTGATACATTTACTGGTTTGAGCTTTCCAAATACCTACATTCATTTGCTTCATGTTTGAGGATGCCTTTTGCGACTGAATCCATAAATGTGATAAACAGAAAAGGACCTATACCTACATACATTTCCAGCTACTCTCACTGCACATGTTGGTTTATTGTAAAACGTTTAATGGCTTCATTGTGGGTTTTTAAGGAATGCCATACTTCTACGTTCCTCTTCACAGTGTGTGTCAAATGCTTCCCTTTCTAAGTTAATAAAACACAGGTCCAAGTCAATGTTTCTCTCAAGGAATTTTTCTATTATTTGTCTAATTGTAGATGTGTGGTCTTGTACACTTCTTCCTGGTTTAAATCCACTCTGGTAGTCTTCGATCTGATCCTCTACTCTTTTCCTTAGTCTCATTTCCACAATCCTGGCATACACTTTTCTTGGTATGCTAAGTAGTGATATCCGTCTATAGTTTGAGCATTCCATAGTTGATCATTTCTTATGTATTGGTACTACCGTTCCTTTATTCCAGTCGTCCGGCACTTGTTTTGACTTCCATGCTTGTTGACATATATTGCATGGATGTAGTAGTTTGTCTGCCTCTCTCCCCTGGTTTTTAATCATTTCTGAATCCGAATAAACTTGATCTGCTCTGGGGCCTTTCCTAATTTCACTTTTCTTATGGCTGTTTGGATTTTGTTCAATTGAGATATCTACTTCTTCAGCTGTCTCATCTGGATTACTTGTTACTCTTACTAATTGATCTGCACTCCTTGTTTCATATGTTTGGAGGGATTATGTAATTGGTGAAAATACTTTCTCCATGTTTCCATGATTTCTGTGTTCTTCATTATTTCTCCTTTGGCATTCTTAATCTGTCGTATTGGGCATGTTTTGGTCTTTCTCATGCTCTTCATTGCCCCTCCCCTCCCCCCCAGAACAGTTTTTGATTTCCTTGATAGTTTTCTTGAAGTCTTTGTCCAAACTCTTTCCATTGTTCCTGTTTTGCTTTTCCTAACTTCCTCTTTGGCGATAGTTCTTTTTTCATTCATGTAATCTCCTATCCTCTGGTCTCTTTGTTTGCAAGTATTTGTTCCAGGCATCCTTCTTTCTTTGATCTTAGTCTTGACATTCTCATTCCACCATGCTGTCCATTAATTTGTTTCTACCACAGATCTCTTCAGTACTGAGGAGTGTTTTTTGTATACATCTGCCACTTTTCTTCTATTGTGTTATCAGTATCAATCACTCAGATCCATCTGTCTTTCACTGATATATCTTTTTATCCTAGATTGGTATACTTGTTTTACTACTGGTTTATTTGGTTTCCTCTATTTTGAGTTTAGAAACTTTCTTCTCTTTCCTTTTCTGTTTGTTTTCTTCAGTCAGTAATCTCATTTTGGCAATCACTATGTCATGATGATCATTAAATATTTCTGCTCCTCTGCTTACTCTTGTATCCAATGTACTGTAAAAAAAAGAAAGATAAAAAAAGGGAGCTGATTAACTTTTATGTGTCTATCATTGACTTGTATATTTGTAGATATCTGTATGAGGAAAAAGGTGTTGGCTATTTTCTGTTATTCTTTAGGCAAAAATCTATTAGTCTCTCTCCATTTGGAGAAGTTGTTGTCCTCTCCTTCTTTACGTACTACTCCTGACGTTTCTACATTGTTGCCTACTCTAGCATTTAAATCTCCTAAAGCATTAGTTCCTGTTCAGATGTGTCTGCAGCTATTTGTAAATCTCTTTCGAAGATATCTTTTTCTTCTTTAGTTGCGCCTTCGTTTGGTCCATAAGCTATTAATAATTTAATTTCTCGTCCTTCTGGTTTAATATTTACCTCTAATAGCTGGGGCTTATAAATTTCCAACTTTCTTGTAGCTTTTCAAAATCTTTTATGCACTAGGAGGCCTACTCCTGCTCTAGCTCTATCTTTGACATCTATTCCTGAGAAGATTAAAGTATGATTTGGTCCTACATTTTCTATTCCTTGTCCTTTTTTCTTTGTTTCCGTAATGGCCAAAATGTCTACTTTGATTTTTTAATTTCTTCAGCTAATTGTAACTCTTTTCCATTTCCTAATATTTCACTTTTAAAAAATAAGTCCGTGTTCTTTTCCAGTCGCCTTCGAAAGTCCAAGCCGGGTATATCATTATATGTACTTCAGTTTAGTTTCGCATAAATAGGGGATTGGCCCACTGTACCCCTAGGTAGGTGGTGGGGCTGCCACCTTGAGGCTCCCTCCCAGGCCTTGTTATTTTCTTGTTATTTTCTGTCAGGGTTAACTCCCTTAGTCAGCTTGGTCAACCAGACCCGCCTGCAAGGCAGCAGGAGACTCGTGGAGACGGGACCGCCTAATCCCCATACAGGTGCTTACCTGTCTACTCCCCAGATACGTGGATGTATGTTCATTATAGGAAGTACATTTGTATGCACATAGGGGCAGATAGATAGATAGATAGATTGTGAGGAAGGGAAATTGCAGTGTTGTGTGTTTGTAATCCACAACGGCCCAGTGGGTCTTTTTCCCAATGTTGCTGCACTCTTAGGAAAGCTACTTCACTTTGCTTTCCTCACTTGCGGTGTGAATGAGCACAACTAAAGGTGGAGAAAGATTTTGTCAGAGTGATAATTCCCAGCGCCTAACACTACTAACAGGCTGGTTGATTCTATGTTCCCCACGGAGTTAAGAAGGACTTTAAAATGGAATGGCCTGCTGGCGGATAAATGCTGTAGTCGGTGAGCCTGCACTTGTATGGAGGTATGGATTATAAATCCATCTTCGTCTTTATGATTAGTTTTATATAGGACTTGATTTAACCACATCCACAAATAAGGTAATCTCGGGGTTTTGCAGAATTTTTTTTTAATTTGCCTGGACTGCCTTGTAAACAGCCAAGGGATCTTTAACGGGCTAAGAGTGTTGTGATCTGCACATGGGACCTCCTTTTTATCGTCCGTCTCCGATGGAACTAGGTGTCAATCCATCTACCTGGACCAGGGGTAGATTTACTCGAAGAAACTCGATAATTTGTTTTCAACCATTGGCAGGGCTTGAACCCACGACCTCTGGGTTGAGAGGCCGACCTTGCCTCTGGATTTAGAGTCCCCTTTTATGATTAGATAGATGTATATAGATAATGGATGCATAAAGAGATAGACAGTGATACATAAAGATAGAAACAGATAGATAAATAGATTTAGATAGATTGATATTAATATATGTGTGTGTGTGTGTGTGTGTGTGTGTGTGTGTGTGTGTGTGTGTGTATTATAAAACTGTACATCTCAAACTTTGACCGCGCTAATCTCAGGAACCACTGCACCCACAACGGCCATATTTCACAGGTAGATTTCAAATAGCCTGCTTTAGGTTCTTAACGAATGAACTCTTGATCAAATCAAGATTTTAATTGATTGGAAGAAGCTTGTTTGCCTGCGATCAATAAACTTTATATTGTTATTGTCACTCATATCTTCACTTCCGGTCATTCACTATGAAATGGAAAGTCCGCCTAACCAAAGTATCGAATACTGTATAGGTACTTGATGTGACCTGATAACCTATTGTGTAGTTCAACGTTAAGAAAAAGAATGTGGTAAAGGTGTAGATTCTAATCTAATCACAATCATTGTCTACGGGCATGATTGTATATATATATCCAGTTATCATGGATTGTACCATGTCCATGGAAGACCATATCTCACATTTGAGAAAAGTTTGCTATCTGGAATTAAAAAGAATATGTCATATCAGGAAATACATCACTCCTGAAGCAACAAACAAATTAATTTGCTCATTTGTTCTTTCAAGAATTGATTACTGCAATTCTCTGCAGGCTGGACTTCCACTGACACAAATCAAGAAACTGCAGATAATACAAAACAATGCCGCCAGATCAGTTATGGAAGTTTCAAAAAGAAACACATTACACCAATACTTAAACACCTACAGTGGCTCCCAATAAAATCCCGCATTGACTACAAGATAGCTACAATCACGTACCAATGCCTGCACGAGGCTGACTTTCCAGTCTACTTAAAAGAGTTAGTTCCTAAATACACACCGAACAGATCACTGCGCTCAGCGAGCAAGAAAATGATACAAACACCCAAAACTAAACTTAAGACTTTCGGAGATAGGCCCTACAAACACAAGCAGCCAAAATTTGGAACATTTTACCATGGGACGTCCAGTCTGCAGAGTCTTTGAATATACTGAAATCTCGCTTGAAGACCCACTACTTCTCCAACATATTTAGATGAATTTTATTGAATTACGTGCTTTTACTGAATTGATTGTGATACTATTTTTTATTGATGCATCTGTTTTATGTAAAATGTTTTAGCCATAGCATGCCATGCCTGTGTAATCATTTTGCTTGTAATGCGCCTTGAGCTCTTCTGAGGGAAGGCGCAATATAAATATTCTTCTTATCTTATCTTATCTTATATATATATATATATATATATATATATATATATATATATATATATATATATATATATATAGAGAGAGAGAGAGAGAGAGAGAGAGAGAGAGAGAGAGAGAGAGGAGGGAGGGGGGGATGGTGGGCACAGACAGACAATCAGACATATATGAGGGGTGAGGTGAGATCAGGAAGTTGGACAGCACTGACATGACACATGTATGTGGACAACAATCACAAACAGATAAAGTTCATAACACTGTGTACGCTTGACAATGCATTGACAAAATACTGACAATATAATAAAGGCAATCGTAATATTGGAAAAATAGTTTTATTCAAAAAAAAAAATACATTATATGTATAAGTATAACTATAACATTGTAAATTAATGAACCCACAACCTCTGGGTTGGGAGGCCGACACCTTCCCACTAGACTTGCCCCCTTTATGATTGCCCATGATCTATAGATGTTACAGTAAGAACATCGTACCTAGGGAATACGAGAATTTTAGTGAATACACGTCAGAGGCCAGGCTCTGACAATGACAACTCTCTCCCAAACTGATGGTGTTGCAAACCAGATGCAAGCTACAAGTGATGAAACACCAGCACATGATGTGACAGACCGTGTTCTCACCCAGTCAAACATGGCAGCACATCAGCACAAGACACTAGTGACAAGCCAGCCAATGACAGCTGAAATCATTGATAATGATATACCCACAGGACCTTCATCACCCACAACAACACCATCTGCCTACGATGTTGACAGTCCTGTTTCTTCTGGAGAATCAGAAGAGCACGTGGTGTCTCGCTCACCCTCTCCACCTGACAGTCCTGTTTCCTCTGCTGAAAACCACAGAGTTGCACAACACATCAAAGAAATCAAAAGGCGTCGTCATGGAAGCAGCCAATGCACAAACCGCAAGCAGAAAGAAGGATGGTGAAAAGAAGTCGCGTAGATCCTGCGAGCTGGCGAACAAGGTGGCATAGTCATAGTGACAATGTTGCTGTGCCAGTCCCACTTCTTGTTGATCGTGGGAGAGGCGATCCTAGAAATATCCTTGGTGTCATAATTGACGACGAGAAGCACAGACCAATACAGGATAGCCGTAAAAGCTGGTATTCTCAGTGGTCTGTATTCCAGAAATCAATTCGATCTGTGCCCTCAGCGCCTTCTAAACACTGATAACATGAACACTGAAAAAACAGTTTCACTGCGCTCGGCGGTGATTTCTCAATCCGCTTCAGGTGGACAAGGCTTCTCAAGATGCAACTGTACTGGCGCCAAAAAGTGTAGGACAGGGCGTATGTAAATGCCTTAAAGCTGGGCTTCAGTGTAACTCACGCTGTCACAGCAGTCTCAATTGTTGTAACAAGTGACTATGTCAATGGTTTCTGCCATTCTTTAGAATTTTTAAATGCTTTGTTTTAGGTTTCGTGGAGCATTTACATTGTGTTTGTGTCTGTGCGTGTGTGTGTATGTGTGAAATAGAGAGAGAGAGAGAGAGAGAGAGAGAGAGAGAGAGAGAGAGAGAGAGAGAGAGAGAGAGAGAGAGAGAGTGAGAGAGAGAGAGAGAGAGAGTGGAGAGAGAGAGAGAGAGAGAGAGAGAGAGAGAGAGAGAGAGAGAGAGAGAGAGAGAGAGAGAGAGAGAGAGAGAGAGAGAGAGAGAGAGAGAGAGAAGAGAGAGAGAGAGAGAGAGTCTGTTTTACCTAACTGACTGTTTGACCAATAAAATTCTGTATACTGTATGCTGCCTGCCAATGTTTGTATTTTTTAAATGTTAATGTTAATTTTATTTTTATCTAGTTACTAATTAAACAAAACACAACATTTCTAAATAGACCAGGTATGCTATGATCGTCGCAACGTTGGCAATGATGATCAAATGAGTATCAGGGATCACACGTAATTACTGGGAAAATTTTTCAGGGATTTTGCGTAATCACTGGAATTTAGAATTTTTTAATTTGTGCAATAGTCAATAGCATGGCGCCACCCCAGCAAAACGACCCACAGTTGAACAGAAGTTTTGACAGGAATACACTGCAGCATGGTCTTCCATTGTGTCGTCCAAATTAGGTGACCATCATGTCGCTGCACTTTATGGTGCAAACGATGTGGAAAGACATGTTAAAAATCAGAAGTAGAAGCACCAAGAGATGGACAAACTAAAAAATCAAAATTAAAACCGGTATCGTCTTTCTTCTCTGCAGCAAGCACGCCTTTTGACCAGGGTGTTATGGTGGCAGAGATGTTATTTAATAAGTTCACTGTTGAGCACAACCTACCAATGGCTGTTTCTGATCATGCAGCGGATTTATTTAAGAAAATGTTTCCTGATTCCGCTATTGTCAAAAAAAAAAAAAAATTGTGTGTGCACAGACAAACGCAGCCGCAGGGACTAAATGTTTGGCTACGGACATTTCAGCAGCCACTGTAGAAAGGATGAGGACTCAGCCATTCAGCCTCGCCACTGATGGTTCTAATGATGGAGAAGCTGGTCAGCTTCATCCAATAGTTGTGCGGACATTTGATGAAAGGACAGGTGGTGACAGATCTTGTCATTTTGAAAGACATGTGATGGAGCTTCCATCAGCGAAAATATATTTAACGTCTCGACAGGCAGCTGCAGGAGGACAAAGTTAGTTGGAGCAACTGTCCAGCCTTTTCTTTGTGACAATGCCAGTGTCATGACTGGGGTACACAATGGAGTCTCTGCTCACATCCATAAGCAGAATGCAGAGGTTTATATTAATGGTTGCCCCTGCCATCTACTTCATTTGGCAGCAAAGACAGCCACCAAAGAACTGACTGTGGACGTGGAAGACCAGGTGGTTGATATTTTCTTTTTTTCTTGGACAAGAGCAGCAAGAGGAAAGAACGAATTCGTCAATTCCAGGAAGAATGTGGAGTTTAACTGCATGCCATCATTAAGCCTGACGCGACCAGATGGTTGTCATTACTTGCGTGTGTTGAGCGATTAAGGTCAGCAATGGGATCCTCTTCGCTTGCTATTTCAAAGACCAGTTAGATTCTCTCAATAGCCATGAAAAAGAAAACGCCAAACAAGTGCGCCTCCTCCGGATCAACAAATTTATGGAGAACAAAGCTGCAAAGCTTTACTGTCTCTTTATCAAGGAGAATCTACACATCTTTATCAATCCTAACCTCATACTCCAAAAAGAAGCACCTCAAGTTCACTTATCTAAAGGCAAGACTGCATGAACTCATTACAGATCTGGTTGTTCGCTTCATCAGGCCGGATGCTGTTACAGTTACAGCATGTCCGTCAATTTTGCCATAAAATTTGATGACAGGAAGTTGCAGTTTACGAGAAAAGACATCTTGATGGGTGATGATACCTCCAGAGAGCTGTTCCACCAGTTGCAGGCTGATGCCACATTCAGTCAAAAACAGGAGGACTGCTTTGTAAAAGTTATCAAAAAAGTTTTTCTGTGTTGCAACACAGTATATTTTAAAGAAATTCCCCTTGATGACAACCTGTTGGAGAATGCTGCTGTGTATGGATGTAGACAGAAGGCTTTAAGACCAAATTTTCAAAGCTGGATTTTTTAATTAAAAAATATCCATGTCTTCTGCCTCAAGAAAACATTAAACGCCTTCCCTTAGAATTCTCCAAATTCCAGTCTGAGCAGCTGCCTGAAGAGTTCTTGAAGGAGGAAAGAGTAGACCTCCAATGGCACATGACTGGCCGAATCAGAAATTTGGACAACATCTGCAAATTCCCAAACGTTGCCAAAGTTATGAAAGGATTGTGTTGCCTCACACACTCGAACGCTGACACAGAGAGAGTGTTTAGTCTGGTTCAAAAGAATCACACTGAGTTCAGACCGTCCCTCTTCACAGACACTTTGAATGCACTCTGCAAAAATGCATATGTATGTCAGCAAGAAGTCTGGTCTGCCGCAAACACAATTTCTCATCAGCTCTTATAGCTACGGCCAAAATCGCCTATTATAAGAGTTTAAAGAGAACAATTAGAGGACGTTACTTCAGCAATGAACTGTATATATATATGTAAATATTAGTGTTTCCTGTGATGTGAACTGTTATGTCTGTTAAATTGAGTTACATCTGCACAACCAGAAATTGGATTTGGAGTTAAAAGTCGGCCCAAGAAAGATACATAGTGATACACCCCAGCCTGTTGTTAAGTTGATTCCTTATTTTTCGTATGAAATTCCTCATTTTCAGGTCTGGATTCCTTTCAGAATTATATACTGGTGGAAGCTCTGCATGTACCATGTGTTCTACTATGATAATTTTTTCAGTCCAGTAAAGCTTGCAGAGGATCTTCTGGCTCAGAACACATATTGCTGTGGAACAATCCCCACAGCAACCGAGTTGGTTGGCCATTCAAAAACTCAAAAAGACAAAAAAGGAGAAATGAGAATGCTGCAAGGGCAATGTACTCGCAAGCCAGCTGGCATGACAAGCGAGAAGTCAACATCTTGGCAACCAATTCTAACACAACAACTGTGGTCCACACTTCATGCCAAGGATGCGTCAACGTTGACATACCAACACCTGTCATAAACTGGCAATGACAACCTAAAGGGGCGTTAGTCTGGCTGACCATATGGCCAATCTACCAGGTGGGCTGGGCTTCTCAAAAGTGGTGGAGGTATGTCTTCTGGTTTCTGGTCCAGACTGCCATGGTGTCCTCATACCTTGTCATCAAGACAAGCGACCCAGGCAACAGAAGAGGTCCCACCTCTCACGACACCTCTTTTGCATGAAAGTTCTGGACAAATGCTAATCAGAGCTGTCCGAATTCTGTCCCTGATTCCATCCCAAAAACCCCTTTGTCAGCTCAAACATTGTATAGAATGAGAAACACAAGAGCCGCAAGGTCCAAGGATTCCCGGCCGGAAAACGATGCTACCAGTGTGCCAGACAAGAAGAAGAAAACCCGCAGCAACAGCACCCTGAAACTGCATATGGGTGTACAATTTGTAATGCACATTTGTGTGAAGGGTCTTGCTTTGCAAGATTCCACAATTTTATTTTATTTTTTAAATATTTCTATTGGATAATGTTGTTTGAAGTCATGAAAACGGTATGTTTTTGATACTTATGTTAGTTCATTGACTTCATTTTTTTTTTTACCAATGTTGTAATTACCATAAGCATACATGTCATATATGAAATGAAAGGGGAATTTATTTCTATATTTGAAGATATTTTTTAAAATCAGGTTTGCTTGAATAGTTTTGGCAATACTATTTTTTGTGAAGTTAGGTCAGTTTCTGTAAGAGTTATTTTCCTTGGTTTGGTAGTTCAGGATAAACTGACCTAAATTCCTGTGAGAAGCAATGGGTTAAGAGGGAGTTATTATTGCTTCTTTAAACTGTTGAGGCACGTTCTCGTAGTCCGCTAATCATTTATTATGAAGTGATTGAAGCGAGTAGTTCAGGAAGACATTCCTTCAGAACTATTAGACTCTGCGCATAGTGTAGTAGCCTAACGGCAGCTGTATTTTTGTTAGCTCCTCATTTCTTTTCGATCTTTGGATTTTACGAGGATCTACTATATTTTCAACCTCGATTTTTAATATATTCATATTTCATTTCGTGTTGTGCATCTTTTGATATAATTTTTACAAGTTTTTCATAAGTATTCTTCTGTGATATTCAACATTCTTAGCCAAGCTTTCTGAAATTCTTATGATTATATTAGTACAATAGATTCTGCTAGATCTACACACGGTAACCATTTGTATCTGTGTACGTCCATTTTACAATTACTACTCACAACTGTTTTCATCGCCCCTGTTACAAGGTGTCCCGCGATTCTGTTTCACCTATAAACAAACAAATAAGACACAGCCGCGGTGGTGTCAGGAAATGAAGGGAAATAAGAGTTCACGTTGGCCACCGACCACTACGCCGAATTCCCACCCACCCCGTCCACCATCTACACTCCGTGTCATCACGATCAATGATGATAAGACTGGTCAAGGTTTGGAAAAGACTCCGACACTAACACGGCAACATTAGTTCACCACTCAATACAAGCAATATTAGATGAGACCGACTCTAATGTCAACTGTGCCTTTTTAAATAAAGAAGAAGAAGAAAACACAATACAGTGTACATTTCAAAACCTTAGGAATGCCAGAATAAAAACCCACACGAGTTCTGAGTGTGCCACCTAAACATCCAGAGTCTAAGACATAAATTCATGGAAATTAGAGACATATTATCTGACAAATTAGTGGACGTTTTAATCGTTTCGGAAACAAAATTAGATTCAACCTTTTGGACCATCTTTTTCAAGTGGAGGGTTTTAAACTACAGCGACGTGACCGTGATGCCCGTGGAGGAGGCCTTGCCACTTGGGTGGGACATGACGAGAAGACATCGCTTGGTGAGAAGACACGTCCTAGAAAAGACATAGAAAGCGTGGAGGAGGCCTTGCCACTTGGTGAGAAGACGTCATGACGCATCAGAGAAAAGACATAGAAAGCGTGGAGGAGGTCTTGCCACTTGGGTGAGAGAAGACAACGCGGCACGTCCTAGAAAAGACATAGAAAGTGACCAAGTGGAAAGCATGGTATATAAAGTAACGCTGGACAGGACGAAGCCGGATTTTGCTCTTTCATTCTACAGACCACCCTCAATGAACAGTGACTTTTTTAGCAAAGATTTTAAGTTTCATGATGGATAAATGTTTAAAGAAATGTGATAACTTTATTGTTATTGGTGATTTTAATTACAATTTGAATAGAGTAGAAAAATCAAAGCCTTTAGAAGATCTGTGCGATATTTTTGATATGAGTAACATCATTCTGAAGCCAACATGTTTTAAACAAAATTGCATACCATCTCTTGTTGACGTCATACTGACAAACAAAATTGATATGTGTAGTAGACCAGTTAATTTCAATACAGGCGTAAGTGATTGCCACTACATCATTTCAACATCTATAAAAATTGACACACCGAACATTAGACCTTTAAAGATGAGCTACAGAAGTTTCAAACATTTTGATTTAAATTTGTATCAAGAAGACCTTGAAAAAAAGGTTTATATTGACGAAAGGAATTACGATAAATCTACGGTCAACCAAAATCATGAGTCCTTTGAAAAGTGTGTACTGCAAGTTATAAATAATCATGCGCCATAAAATATAGATACCTGCGTGTATAAAACATCGATACCGGATATGAACCAAGAGCTTAAAAAAATCAATATACAAAAGCAAATGCTCAGCAATAATTATAGGAAATATAGAACTAATGAAACTGGGAAAATCTCAGAAGACAGAAATATTGTCACAACATTAAAAGGAAATCAATGGCGGCAGTATTTCCTGAAAGGTGTGCTGGGGGCAAAAAATTAAAAAGACTTTTGGCCGACAGTGAAACCATTCCTATCAAAGAAAACTAAATCTGGCCCACAGAAAATTGTGCTCCAAGTAAAAAATAAAATTTGAATAATGCCCATGATGTATGTGAAACATTCAATGAATATTTTGTTAACGTACAAAGATATAGGTAATGACGTGTGCTTTGACCAGGAAACACACCCTAGTATTAATAAATGATGCGGCACAAGAAAACCCAGCCAAAGACGCATGATCCAGCTCTGAGATAATGATAAAAGGCATCGCTCGGGTCAAATTTATGAAAAATGAGTTCTTGTTCTAAAAATAATGATTAATATCTCAAGAATGAAATTCCATAATATTATTGTTGTCAGAAAGTTTTTAATATTTTATTTCAATTATTTATCAACACCAGTCATTGATTTTTGGTCTTTAGATAAGTCTAGAAATATTTGAAAATGTTGATCAAAACATCACATTTTCAAAGCCATTTCTCAAAACCAAATCACCGTCGCCCCCCCCATGAATGACATACCGTTTGAAAGCTACTCCTCTCAACGTCTCATTGACACATAGTGCGCATGAATACAACGCTAAGCAATGGACTGCGCATACGGTAAATACCCGCATTGTTACAACGTTTTGAACTGCAATGTCAGCCGATCGGTTTTGTTTGATAACGTCTATTGTAAGTGATAAATCGTCATTTATCATGCATCTTGTGATGAATTGATTAATAATTTATCACAAACAGCACTTTTAAGTGCTGTTTAAGATAATTGCTAATTATAGTTACGTTTTTTAGCATCTCTACTTATCAGTGATTTACGGTAATACTAAAACAATCATGACGTCCTTGATAATCAAACAATAACTCAACTTCTAAATCTAAATGAACAAGACCGAGAAGCCCTACCAGGACATCATAAATGATTATTTTGGTGCACGGGGAAAATGAATCTGAAGCTTCTGATGAAGAATCCTCTGATGGTAAGTCAATGATTAATATTTGGTAATAAAATTATTAGTTGAAAAGTGCGACTGAAGACGTGAGACGAGAGGGTCGGCCAGTGCTTTGCTATTGTTTTGGCTTGGTGTATGAGCTAGTGTTGTCTCACTTATTAAGTCTTCATAGATGCTTCTTGTGCATGTTTATCTATCAACTTATTTTGCCGTGATGGTTTGAGATGCAATGCATTTGACAAAGAGTCTTCAAATTTATAATAACGTAAGCAAAAAAAGAGTACATTCAATTCAGTGATAAGCAATAGCTTCAAATTGTTTTGACAAGATAAGTAAGTTAAGGTAGCTGCAAGTCTAATTGATGCCACCATTAAAAATTTGGTCTATACTAAACCTCACCTTGAAAATCGAGATGTTACTTTTGGTGAATGTGTTTTTACACATGTCAACATTCTCGTACTCCACCACGATAATTCTACCAAAATCCAGATCTGCAGAATTATTATTGTCTGTTTTGCTCTTGTGCATTCCTACAACAACACGCCATGCACAATGCACGACAGAAGACTTGATTTGGTCATACTATCAAAAATCAGGTGCGGACAACCCTTCAAAACGACAGAAGACTCGAAATGAGTATTTTCATCTCGGTCAAAGAATCTGTAGGGATTTGTTTATGTTTATTCACAATATTTGAAGAGGATAAACTGAACGCACTCACGACTCATTACAAATTCAACGGTGTTACACCACGCATCCACAAAAATTCAAAAACGCCTCCCCTCACATGCTTTAAATTATGAAGTGATTCGACACGTTACTAATTTTATTAACAACTATGCAGACACACATGCCATCACATTACCAGGTAGAACTCCTCACCACTGGAACTCCGATATAAAACTTCTCCCTACAAACTGCACAAAAAAAATGGTGTTCACTGCATACTGTGCTGCTGCCATTGAGGACGTCCGCAAAGTCTCGGAACGAACATTTCGTCACCTGTGGCAACAGCTAGTTCCCTTCATCACAACAACCAAACCAGCCACCGACTTGTGCTTTACATGCCATAAAAACTCAGCAAAAGTGGCACGCTCCGCAAACCTGCCAGATTCTGAAAAGTCTGCTGCTGTAAAGCAAATTGAAGAACATCTCAACATTGTAACGAAAGAGATCATTCTACACTAACGTCTGTGAGGAAGTGAAAAGAAACCTCCCCCAATATTTTACTCTGTCACCACATGAATGCCTCTCATTTGCGGGAACTGTCCATTACAGTTTTGACTTTGCCCAGCAGGTATGTTATCCATCTGATCCTCTGCAGCCTGGGCCCATCTAGTTTAAGGCGCCAAGAAAGTGTGGACTCTTCGGAGTAAACTGCGAGGCTCTTGGGAGACAAGTCAACTTTCTAATCGACGAGGCTCTTGGGAGACAAGTCAACTTTCTAATCGACGAGGCTCTTGGGAGACAAGTCAACTTTCTAATCGACGAGGCTCTTGGGAGACAAGTCAACTTTCTAATCGACGAGGCTCTTGGGAGACAAGTCAACTTTCTAATCGACGAGGCTCTTGGGAGACAAGTCAACTTTCTAATCGACGAGGCTCTTGGGAGACAAGTCAACTTTCTAATCGACGAGGCTCTTGGGAGACAAGTCAACTTTCTAATCGACGAGGCTCTTGGGAGACAAGTCAACTTTCTAATAATCAACTTTCTAATCGACGAGGCTCTTGGGAGACAAGTCAACTTTCTAATCGACGAGGCTCTTGGGAGACAAGTCAACTTTCTAATCGACGAGGCTTGTCACACAGGAAAGGGAGCTGATTGTGTCATTTCTCTTCTCCGTTATTTCTTCGAACACTACGGTCTTGGAGAAAAGCATGTTCATCTTCATGCAGACAACTGCAGTGGACAAAATAAGAATTCGGCCATGATGTGGTATTTACTGTGGAGAGTTTTGACTGGCCGTCATCAGTCCATCCGTCTTAATTTTCTTATTACGGGTCACACCAAATTTAGTCCTGATGCTGGTTTTGGCCTGATTAAGAAACTGTTCAGACGGACGAGGGTCAACTGTCTAGCAGATATTCAGCAGGTAGTTGAGTCATCATCTGTCGTCAACACTTCCCAACTGTGTGGAGATCAGGCTGGAAACATCATTGTTCCCATGTTTGGATGGACCGACTTTTTATCTACATTATTCAACAAAGTAACTGCCACCAAAAGCTTTCACCACTTCTCCTTTTCATCTGATGGATCCATCACCGTGAAGCAGTATGCAGATACCACTGAATCGAAGCAACAACTGCTAAAAGGAGCTGCACCATCACAAAATGAGTTGCCTCCAACCGTCACACCTGCTGGCCTCGACAATAAGAGAAAGTGGTATCTCTACAATCAGATCCGCCAGTTTGTGGAAGAGCCCTACAAGGACCTCGTAGCCCCTCTGCCAGCAGCTTGTGCAACTGCGGGTGCAACTGCTGGTGAAAGTGAGGAAGAGTCCGAAGAGCCACCAGCTATTTCGTCCGTCGAAAAAAGCCAGACGTTAATTTCCCCTGGGTACTTTTCTTGGTCACCCATCCAAATATTAACCAAAGTAATTATGGCTTGAATAGATTAGTGTATTTTTTTCATATCTTATCTATTTAAATATCTTACAGTAGTGAAAGTTGTAGTTCGTACGAGAAATTTTAAGCTTTTTGGTGAATGTCTTATCGACTTTCAAATTTTCTTTCTTTCCTTTTTTTCACTTTTATAAATTTCTTGATTAGTCACCCAAAATTGGAATGTTTATCCGGTTTTGTGGTGAATTTATGATAAATAAATGTTTTAAGTTTTATCATGTAAAATTCAATTGTTGTTATATCAAATTTTGATGTCTTATTTCATTATTTAACGCATTCATGTGTTGAAAATGCATGTCGCGACTTTAAACACGATTTTCTCAATTCAAGTGAATCGAACCCTGTGCCATTCAAAAGACCATATCTCTGTCAAAAATTGAGATATCTTTAAAATTTAAGCTGCAAAGTAATCAGGAAAGATTGGGGTATTTGGAAATGATAACAGTTAAATATGTCAATGTTCCTTCTTTGGTTGGGTTTTCTTGTGCCGCATCTCTGTTATTCTGATCAAGATTCTGTTGATAATGATCCAGAATTGTGGGCTGAAAAGGACCGTGATAGATCAAGTAGTGATAGTGATGATCATAACATACCATCCACTAGCTCTGAGCGGCCTAGAACAACCAAAGTACGTCGAAATAATGGTAAAAGAGCTTGAGTTGTCATAAATGGTGGGCGTGGCACATCACCACCAACAACAACAAATGAATGGGACGCACCTGAAAAGGTTATGGTTCTTTAGATAGTGTCCCTAATTTCACTAAGATAAATGAACTGCTAGAGACGTTCACACTTGCAGATGACACAGATGTGTTGGTTTATTTCAATGCTTTCATGGATGACAATATATTTGAACTGATGGCCACCGAAACAAACAGATATGCGGAGCAAGTGAGAGCCGTAAAACCAACCTACATTCACCTCACAGCCTGGGAACCAGCCACAGCAACAGACATCAAAACCATGATTGTCTTGCTACTCACCATAGGGCCTGGTAGACAAGCCAGACATAAAGTCCTATTGGTCAACGAATCAAATCCTGGAAACTCCTTTTTTTTGGAAAGTTTTGTGAATTTATAAATATTTTTACATCAAGATTTGTGTTTACCAATATTTTTTCCTATTAGGCACAGATGATACCAATAATACAGTGTAAGTTTTACAAGTAGATCTAGAACTAGAACAATAATCAGACCAACATTACAATGTTTTATGTAAACATAATGTTTATTTCCAAGTTTATTGAGTTAATATTTTAAGAAAAAGCAATTTTTTTAAATATCCTAAAGCCATAGGCTCATTGCTTTCCTTTCATTTGTTTTGACATAAATAAGGCCCTAGTATATTTTACAGGATTACCGTCTTATTGACATTGACATTTGAAATTACATTATCCTTCCCCTTTTAGATGTGATTGAATGAATTTACCACTTTGTTTGCAAAAATGTTTATTGTTTTTTGTTCTTCTTTTTCCGCAGACAATGAAACGCAACCGATTCCTTTCTCTGCTGGCCTTTTTTTCATCTCGTGGACAACGATCAACAACCCCCTAGAGGTTCCCAAACTACGACAAGCTCTACATAATACGTCCACTGTTCGATCATATGAACAAACGCTTTCAGGAAGTGTACTATCCTGAACAGCAGCTCTCTGTCGACAAAAGCATGATGCCATTTCGTGGACGCATGGATTTCCGTATGTGCATACCTTTCAAGCCAATTCGATATGGAATGAAACTTTATTTTTGTTGTGAATCATCATCAGGTTATGTACTCCACATGAAATTCTATACTGGAGCTAACACAACTGGGCCTGAAAGAGGCCATGGAGAACAGGTGGTGAGGAATGTGACTGCGGCCTACCAGGGTGTGGCTCACACAATCTACATGGATTCATTTTTCACCACTGTTCAGTTCTTTCGTGATTTGTTGGAGAACAATACCTCAGCATGTGGAACCATAATTCAGAATAAGAGAGGAATTCCTAAGGAAATCACAAAATCAAAACTGAGACTGAAGAAAGGGGAAACAGCTGTGCGGCAAAAGGATGGAGTGATAGCGCTCCGTTACAGAGACAGAAAAGACCTCATGCTTTTGTCTTCTACACATGATGCAGAGGTCATAAACACTGGCAGAAGGAATAGAAGAACAGAGGAAGCTATCACAAAACCCTCCCTTGTACATGAGTACAATAAATACATGAAGGGGGTGGATCACATGGACATGTCCCTCCATTTTTACAGTTTCAACAGAAAAACTGTCAAATGGTGGAAAAGGGCCGCTACCCACTTCATCCACCTATGCAGAGTGCAGGCCTTCATCATTTACAAGAAGCTTCCACAACTCCCATCATGAACCTGCTTCAATTCATTATCCATCTGATTGGTTCACTTCTCAAAGATATGGAACAGCAACCAACCCGAAATTTAGTGCCGATAACAATGGAAAGGTTGAGCCACAAGGGAAATCACCATTTTCCGCAATCAATTCCTGCCAGCGACAAAAAGATTCGTCCCACTAAAAGATGTGTTGCCTGTTGCATAAAAGCAAACATATATGCCAGGAGAAAAGAAACTAGGTTTCAATGCAAAAAGCACCTTGTTCCTCTATGTGTGGAACCGTGTTTTGAAATTTACCATTCGCACTTGGACTACGCTCGTGAAATTCGTCGTTATTTTCAATATGACTAAAAACAATTGACTGAAAACATGAACGTATTTGTGCTAGTGGTGTTAGATTTATGTTTATAGTTTCCATATAGTTTAGATTTCAGTAACACTAGTAACAGCAACAGCTCTTTCAATGTGTTCAATCTATTTTCGTTCTGTGTATTTCTTACAAATCACCAAATTTAAATGCCGTTATTAGTTATAATAGTTATATATCATATTACACATATATAATATTATGTGGTGTACAATCGTATTTTTTTCTTTGTCTCAAGAAAGTTGTAATTATTATAATTCTTTATTTCTATTTTTTCTAGGGGGAAATAAGGTTATCACTGGCTTTTATAAATTGTTATCCTTTATCAATTGTAATCATTAATTTTTTGCTCAAACATTAACATTATGTAACATTTTTTCAAAATAATTATCATAGAATAAACTAAATAATGGTATAATATCAAACAGTGGTATGTTCCTGATGTCTGTGTGAAATTTCATGTATGTAGGTGTGCTAGAAGCAAGTTTATTTACATTTTAAGAACACATGTACATTTTTCACCTAAAATGGGCGACGGCCCCGGTCCTGGGGTGATGCATGGCCCCTGGGGGCTTGGTCACGTAGGTGTTAAACACAAACAAGGACTAATGCTTTTAGGAGGTTTAAACGCTAGAGTAGGTAACAATATAGATACATCAGGAGGAGTAATAGGTAAAGAAGGAGAGACAATAATTTCTCCAAATGGAGAGAGACTAATAGATTTTTGCCTAAAGAATAACATGAAAACAGCCAACATCTTTTTTCCTCATAAAGACATCCACAGATATACAAGAGTAAATGAAGACAGATGTGAAAAGTCAATCAGACTACATTATAGTTAGCAACTCCTTTTTTACAGTATGCAAGAGTAAACAGAGGAGCAGAATGGCAATTGTATAAAGAAACACTCCTCAGTTGTACTGAAGAGGTCTGTGGTAGGAAACAAATTAAAGGAGATGGGAAAAGAACAGCATGGTGGAATGAGAATGTCAAAACTTAGATCAAAGAAAAGAAGGATGCCTGGAACAAATACTTGCAAACAAAGAGACCACAGGATAGGATAGATTACGTGAATAAAAGAACTATCGCCAAAGAGGAAGTTAGGAAAGCAAAACAGGAACAATGGGAAGAGTTTGGACAAAGACATCAAGGAAATCAAAAGCTGTTCTTGTGGGGGGGGGGAAATGAAGAGCATGAGAAAAACCAAAGCATACCCAAGATGACAAATTAAGAACGCCAAAGGGGAAATGATGAAGAAGACAGCCAAATCATGGAAGCGTCGAAAGTATTTTCAACAATTACATAATCCCTCCAGAACATATGAAACAAGGAGTAAAGATCAATTAGTAAGAGTAACAAGTAATCCAGAGGAGACAGCTGAAGATGTAGATATATCAATGGAAGAAATCCAAACGGCTATAAGAAAAGTGAACTTAGGAAGAGCCCCAGAAGCAGATCAAGTTTATCCAGAAATGATTAAAAACCAAGGGAGAGAGGCAGACAAACTATTACATGCAACATGCCAACAAGCATGGAAGTCCAAACAGGTGTCAGAAGACTGGAAAAAGGGAACGATAGTACCAATACATAAGAAAAGATCAACTATGGAATGCTCAAACTATAGAGGGATATCACTACTTAGCATACCAGGAAAAATGTATGCCAGGATACTGGAAATGAGACTAAGGAAAAGAGCAGAGGATCAGATTGAAGAGCATCAGAGTGGATTTAGACCAGGAAGAAGTGGAAAGACCACATATTTACAATTAGACCAATAATAGAAATTCCTTGAAAGAAACAATGACTTGCACCTGTATTTTATAGATCTAGAAAAGGCATTTGACACTGAGGAGGGACGAACTATCACATTTCCCTAAAAGAAAACAATGTAGAGCAAAATTTAATAGAAGCCATTAAAAGTTTTTACAAAAAACCAACATGTGTAGTGAGAGTAGCTGGAAACATGTGCAGAATTTGATGTAGATATAGGGGTAAGATAGGATTGTATCCTAAGTCCTCTAAGATAGAAATAAATCAATTGAGATGGTTTGGGCACATAAACAGAATGAATGACAATAGAATAGCTAAATCAGTATACAATGCTAAAGCCCAAGGTAAAAGACCAAAAGGCAGACCTCGGAGAAAGTGAGAAGAAGATAAAAAAGAGGCATTGAAGAATAGAAATTTAACATTTTTGAAGGAAACAGAAAATGCCAGGACAGAGCATCCCGGAGAAAGATCATCTCGGGCATCTCAACCCATACACCGAAAGGTAGAATGGGAACTGAAGAAAAAGAAAGTAATGTATGGGTGTGCTGACATATTCAAATACATTTGCCACCATTGTAATAGTTTCACAAAGTTAATGACTGCATTGCATAGAGCATTGAATTCCTTTAATTTGACATGTCACATATACGACTTCCGGTTTTTACAATTTAAACATTATTTTTCGATTTTCTCTAATTTTTCAATTTCGTTTATGTTTTAAGTCTTGGGCAGACCTAATTCTCTTATTTTTCAACCAATGTCTATGAAACTTTCAGAAAATGTAGATTAACCTATGGTCTTTACAATGACAAAGCTATTTTTAAATTTTGTAATGTATTATTCATGTAAAAAACAGTAACGTCATGCCTACCCCTTAAATTTTGAGGAATTACCACATACCAACATAGAAGGTAAATAAATAATTTTTGTTTCTCTTTAAAAAAAGGCTTTGTCACTGTGTTCAAGGTGTTGTCCAGTGAATGTGTACAAGATTTGGTCTTCATACCTTTGAAATTGACTTTTTAAAACATGTCCCAAGAAATTATATGAAAAAGTCAAGATGGTCACCATTATGGATTGAATTCCCCTCCCCCCCCCTCAAAACACCAGTATATGCTCTTAATTAGTACCTCACTTGTCATAAAAACACATATAATTGAAATTAGCAGAGACCCTAAGGATCCCCATAAATATAACTGGCACTCAAGGTAACGTGTCTGCTGATAAGGTTCAGTAACTTAGGACTGATTCTTGACAAAGAACTCATGATGAAAGGCCATGTCGTTCATGTTATAAAAACATGTAATTACCATCTTAGCAATATTGGCAGAATAAGACTATTGCTTGATCTAGAAACAGCTAAATTCTAAAAAGTCAAAAAGTTCATTCAATCATGATCGATTTGATAAGCTACACTTTATATTTATGGCTTATATGAAGGAAAAATACAACTAAAAGAAAAAGATACCCCATTCCCAGATCATAGCATTCTAGAACCGTGCGGCAAAACATGGAATAGACTCACAGTCTCAGAATTGAAACACTTATTATCAGAAAAGGAATTTGTTTAGGACCAATAACAAACAAACGACATGACAGGTCTTTGTGTAGAGACGTTCTGAAAAATGGGGCAGTCTGGAAGCATTGTGATATGATAGTTGCTTGATAAACTATCCACTTTGACAATGACATCACAAAGAGCATCA
The DNA here is from genome assembly GCA_037039925.1 of Doris montereyensis. Classification (NCBI taxonomy): domain Eukaryota; kingdom Metazoa; phylum Mollusca; class Gastropoda; order Nudibranchia; family Dorididae; genus Doris; species Doris montereyensis. Next base: position 29,299 of record JAXRKP010001642.1, read on the forward strand.
GACAGTGACCACTGTTACAGAAGCAACCACACTTCAAAAGAAAGCTTTCAACGTCCTTTTTCTCCACTCTAGCCCGATAGCCATTCCTTCATCCAATGTAGTAGGGAAGAGACTAGTCGCGACCATCCATAATATAACACATAAAAACAGCAAAGCCGTTAAGTAAGCTGGGATACGTGTCAATGGCGAGAGAGCCTGTCTGAGAGATGAACAAAGTACTGGTGGTCTATTTTACAGTGCACTACATCCTTTTCCACTGATTTACCCATTCCTGCCTCAGGGTGCAAAGTGACATCAGTTGTTCAATTGGTTTTCGTACAGGTGTCGCTGTCACGAGTCCTGAGAAATTTTGCAGATATCCTCATACTGTACGCCTTCCACCACTCGACCTTTCAATAAACCCTGCAAAAATTAAAACAGGTTAGAATTTTTTGAATTTTTTTGCTCTCAACAATTTCAAATCAAAGACTCTTGTCTAGATGCTTCAAAAATTTTGTCTCAAATCCTTATCCTGAAAAGCCAAAATCAAATTCTATACCAAAACCAAAATTTTAAGGAGATTTTACTTTTTCTAAAAAAGGTGGTTATCAAGAGCCCCACAGTTTAAAGCCATTTTTTCCTATTTCTAAAACTAATTTTTCCTTTTCCCTTTTGTTCTCCCTCTTACGAGTTGTCGCTCTTATAAGGATCCCTGATTCTACACAAATTAAATGGAGTCATCATTTCTACTTGGATAGTGCATAAGGACAATGAAAAGCCATGGAGTCGCAGTGAAGGATTCTATGGAACCAGCAGTAAGCAGCAGTATAGGATGCTAACGATTAACTCACACACTGCTGGGTTCAGATGTCTGAGAATGCCGCGCATTTTGCTTGAAAAAATCACTGCAATCGCACTATTTGTGGTAAATGCATAATTCAAAAAGTTTCCCCTTGATTAAGAAAAAGATATTCCAGATGACGTTGGTCATTTCTACAAGTAAAGTATCATTTATTCTGTAAAAAAACTAATTCTTGAACTCTAAATAAAACATGGTACAAATAAAAACTGTTTCCGTAGTGGATTTAGATATAGGCTTAGATGAAATCTTTGTCTTCTTTTCGTATGATCCAGCAGCATAATGATAAAATATCTAATGATTAAGAATCAGCTTTACTTAGATCTAGAAATTTCTGACAATTGTCGGAAGATGTACAGGCGTGCAAAATAAAATAAAAAGATTACCTTTTTAAGGATGACGGTGCAACTGAACTTCCTTTCATCAATAGATTCTAGCATTGCCAGGCCACCCGATACGCTCCGTTAACAATCATTACTTGCTTACCTGAAAGCAAGAAGTTAAAAGGAAAAATTTATAAAGCATGCTCTTGCAACTAAGAATCCTAGTCAACAAATTTAAGGAACTGAGAGGCCAGGTATAATAGATCTAATTCCAATGCTTTAAAACTTTACACCCACATTCCCAATCAATTTTGATTGCTATCGAGTAGAAAGTTTTGAAGATTTCAAGCATAATACATACATGTATCATATAAAAGCTATTTGATCTAAATCTATCTAAATTCTAGATTCTCTACGGGCTTCTTGGTCTGGCAAAAAAAATGGCTAAGCGGTCTACATGTCAAAATGAACTAAATATATCTGATCAGATTAGGGATCTTCATCTAAAACATATATTTAGATCTAGAGACTCATCAGACTGATGATTTTCAGACTGTTAAGAAGAAGTTGATTTTGTTTCTTCTTCTTCACAGATGTACTAACTTGGAAGTAACTGACTAACTCAATTCTTCAGTCTTGAGTATTCCTGTCAGCAGACATGATTTTGATGTAGGTCCTTGGTAGATTCTACATACATCTAAATTATATTTTATTCTGGGTTATTTTAAATCTTCACTGCTATTTCTGACTGCTTATCAAACTATATTAGTTAAAAAATCAATCTAGGGTCTTCAACTGTGTCAAGCCATCAATAGAAATCTAGAATCTAGATGTCAAATCTAACAGCCATTCACAATGAGTTACTAGTTTCTGGGTTTTCTACGTAATTCCAATCCCATTCCATCCCCTGTCACACTTCATTCAATAACCTTCCTTACCAAGAGAGAAAAAACAAAAAAACAAAAGAAACTGAAAAATGGAAATTACCACAGCTGGGAATGACAGTCTCCAAATGAGTTTGATCCACCTTCAACTTGTCACCAGAGTCAAGCATCTTGATAATTCCTGTGTAAAGATCCTGAACTTCCTAGAGGAGGAAGATACATAAAAAAAGAGAGAAAGAGAAGATGAGAAGAAAACAAAATACAATACTGAATATACTACCAACGTAATGAAAAAAGATTCAAGTATCTGTTCATTGTTCAGAAAAGAAGAAAAAAAAGAGGAAAACTAGAGAAAAGAAAGCTAAGAATCAACATTACATCAACATTGCAAGGCCTAATCTTTTAAAAGTCACAGGCCAATCAAAGCCTAATAAACAGGCTAAGAGCCCAAATTTAAAACCCATGAGCTTATTGTGAGATGCATGGACCTCTAACAAAACAATTTCCACTATATTTTTCACTTTACCAACCAAATTTTGAGAGCGATTGACAAGTCTGAAAAGATATCGGGTGAAATGACAAATATGCAACTGAAAAAAAACTGCCTGAAAAAAACAATAACTGCTTGAGATTGAACTATTACTCTTGACTACAAGTTATTCACAGAGCAAATTAAATCTAAACTTCTTGCACTAAAGGTATATTAAGACATCTACGAAAACACAAAAATACTTTGTTACCTTGACAACTGCTTTCTTTTTGTAATATTTGTCCCCTAATCGTTTGTGCACGACCTTGACAACAATTTCTGGACACAGCCAGTAATCCTTACGATTCATTTTCTCCTTTTTCTTTTCCTCTACCTGTAAAGAAAAGAAGTTGGAAGGGTATAAAGCCTGTGAGCTTGCAACATGACAATCACTTTACCAATGTGTCGAAGGTATTACGGTATGTGTTGTGATGAAACTCTATAGGAATTTTTCAGTAGGAAAATACAGTGCAGCGTGCCAATCTTGAACACGAAAACTTGACCACACTGCTATCTCAAACTCTTCTAGCGGTCTGTCTCTAATCCCTCTATTTTCTTTGTACCAGCAACAGGCCTTTCTCAAACCCAAACATGGAAATTTCGAACTACCAAACTCCCTTAAAATATAAAAAATTCAATAAGCTTAAATTTTAAAAATGTACGCAGGAAAAGGTATGAGAATAACCACTTAACCCTCTTGATTATTCATGCATACGGCAGTATTCTTTTAGCAGTAATATGAATATGGAAAAGGTGTATGCATTTTGTTGGGTCTTTTGGGGTTTTTTCTTGTCAAAGGCCTATCTTCCCGATAAAGTAGTTTGCTATTCAGTGCAGTTATGTGCCGTTTAAACACTGCCTTGATACAATGCTGGTGATATATGCGCGTTCATTAATCTCCTCATCGTTCATAACCTGTTTCATAGTGCATGGCAACGCATGAATTTGGTTTGAATTGGGTTTGTTTGTTTAATTGAAATTTACCCCATCCACCATTGTGGTGATCTCAGGTTGACGAGGAAACAGCAAGATAAAAAGAGAAGTAAAAGAGTAATAAGAAAAAAGGAGGACCTTCCAGTAGCACCCGCCAACCGCTCGCTTTGAATTGGGCCGTGTGACTGAACAGACAAAGACTGGATGAATAAACTCTAGAGTTTCATCCTTTTGATTTGTAGTCCCTAAATTTATGGGGAAAACAGCCGACACCGAAAGCTCAAATTAACAGCTATTTTAAACTCAATGACACGACGTGGAGGAGTTTCAAATAACCATGCTGCACTGTATATATTATCCAAAAGAGAAATTAAGTCATACATGAGCTAAATATACATCAATCGTTTATCAACAAGCGCACAAATTCTGTAGAATTACAGAATGAGAAGATAACTAAAAGGCAAAAATAATGTTTTAACATTGCCTCTTATTGAGTACTTGGACATTTTGTACGCTCAGGGTTTTTTCTCCCATCTGAAGCATTTTTCCTCCTTCAGAATAGTTGAAACTTGGCTAAACATGGTGATTCACAGAGAAATTATCATCAATTACATCATTTTATCAGTGGCCTGACTTGTAACCGCTTCAGAATGCTAAAGTTTATCAGTTATGTGACTAGTTAAGGGTGTAGTTTCTCAGAAGAAGCAAACGTCTCATTCTCAGTCTCCACATTTACTAACCACAAGTATAAAAGACCCTTACACCAGAAGGTAGAAAGGAAATGATAAAGAAAGAAAGTATAAAAGAACAAAAGTATGCCGTGAAAAGAAAAGAAAAGAATGGTTCACCTCCATTATTTCATCTAACGCTGATTTGGCTTTCCTCTTTCTTTTGTCATCAGAAGCTGCCTTGGATCGATCGGCAGGGGCCTTGAAATTGAATCCATCAGAATTTTTTTCCGGAAGAAGACAATGGATTCTCTGGTACCCTACAGACAGTCAACACACAGAGAACATGCGTATATATATAAAAAAGACACAATATAACACCCTTTGGCAGGACCACTGGCTGTTGTGGAACACTTGGCAACGTCTCTCCAAACCTTTTCCCTTCCATCCCACGGACAGCTTCCCCAATTGATATTGTGACTTCACAAAAAGGTTGTGTCATCACCCCTTGGACACAGAGAATAATACAATAAAAAAACTCTTCTTCTCTCCTCTTTCCAAACCCCCCCCCCCCCCCCCCCCAAATTGAATTCACTGCAATTTACCCCATCCACCATATGCAGCGATCTGAGGGTGAATTAAAAGGAACCGGCAAGATCATAATAAAGACGTGTGAAAGAGTAAAAGGACAGAAGTAGGACCGAACAGTAGTGCCTGACAACCTTCCACCTAACAACACCCAAAGAAAATCCTATACAAAAATGCTTCAAAGAAAGAGAAACAAATTATTTTTAAAAATCTGAGCAAATCCAAAATCTGACCTCAGGCAGAAAAAGAGTAATAAAATGAAAGAGTGCGGCCAAATAGAGAAGCCAGATGGTGTCATGAGACTGTAATAGTCACAAGGACACAATATTGAATGACAGCACAGCCGAGGCTTGTACAGTTGAAGCAGTACTTTGTGCTGTTTTCACAACTTCCCTAGATATGAATAAGTATCTGGCTTTAAGCGAAAAGGATACTGTCAGAGAGCTTAGTGAGATGCATCTCACAAATCGCTTCACTGCATACTCCGGAAAGAGTTAAACTTAGTTTAAGGGGAGGAGCGGGTTCTGGGAATGCCATTTTTGCCGAAAATGGGACAAATCTAGTCTATCATACTAGTGGATAGAGCAGTTCATTCCCGTCATAATGATATCATAAAAGAAGCTCAGTATCGATTCTTTGAATTTATATGCATTTTTAGAAACACAGCTATTATACAATAAAAGCCAGGAATATTATCTAAAGTATGGCAACTTGGTAGTCATTTTGATCGCCACAATGAACGCTATCCAAAACAACCTTATTTGAGGATCTATTATGAATATTGCCTTAGATCGGCCAGAAGTTACGGAACACATTCCGCGCACCTATTATCAAAAGGCACCATCTCAAAATGAGTAAAGGTGCTGGTGCACTTGAAACAGTGTCAATAAGAAGTAGTTCAGAGCATCTCAAGGTTTTATGATGTTTCAAAGTATTATCCTACTCTTTTCTTAGGTTTATGGGAGAAAATGTATTCAAATAACAGAAAATAAGAGAAAAATATGAATGTCTCAAAATGTCATTTTTGGACCGTTTTTTCTAACTTGGATCGCATTTTTTTATTGACTTGAAACTTGGCACAAACCTTGCTTTTGATGCATGGAATAAAAGCATGCATGCGTTAGATGTTATTTTGTATAATTTCCAAAAAATGAATTTTTTTTAGTTAAATAAAATTGCTGTAAATTGTAAACATTTTATATGCAACTTTCAACACACCATAAAACTAAAAGTTTGATAGATTCGTCCAAATCCATGCATGCTTTTGTTCTATAGATATAAATGAAGGAGTGTACCAATTTTGAGACACATACCAAAATAATTGATGCAGACTTTACATTTCGAAAATGCATGTTATTTTTAGCTCAATAAATCCAATATGGCGGCATTGCCATGGCAACACCCGACAAAATTTCAATTTCTCATATTTTCTCCTCTAATTTAGATACGTAGAACTCAAAAATCGAGGTCCTAGTTGGCTTGCTCTATGGGTTTCCAAAATGGCTTTCAGAACCCGCTCCTCTCCTTAAATATCTTGAGCCAAAAGACGTTCAGTCTGAATAGCCATATTTTAATAAAATTGATGAAGGTTCCCTGAGGACTTTCAGGCTCATGGCTAATGTCTGACCTGGCTTTTGATGCATTTAGCAGAAGCTGTAGTTACAAGGCCACCCACCCTTTGTACAGGAAACGCACCTATCATGTGCCTAATTAACAAATAACGTAAAGCCAAGATCCTGTTGGACATTGGTGGAGAGAGAGAAAACTCAACTAGACTTACCATACAAATATTGAGAGAAAAAAAGAAAAAACAAGGCCATATTAAAAGCCAAAGAAAGCTGGGATTTCAACCTGTACCCGCAAAGTTTCAAGATATACTGTCTACCATTAGACCACATATGACATAGCTAAAACAAACAGTACATAACTCTTTTCATTTTTATAATTTGCTGATGACTCACGAAGATTTTTTCTGGACTGACTCCACTTTTTTAGCCGCAGACAGATTGAAAGCCACTTTCTCGTCTTCATCTTCCCGCTGTAGCTCTGTATACTCTATCTCTTTCTTGCTGCCAGAGCCCTCCCCATAAGCTATTTGTTTCTCAATAAACTTTTGCCGTCCTGTCATCATCAGTGACATCCATCCTCTGTTTGGCAATTAGAGCTTCCTGTCTTTTAATTGCCTCTGGATTACGGTCAATATAGGTGACAAACCAGCCTTTTTCTGTGTAATCAACCACACACTTCTCTGTTGAGAGTGAATAAAATACTATTATCAACGTAAATGACAAAAATCAGTATTTTTTTATACTAATTTCTTTTTTGAACAAAGATTCATGGAACATAGATGCTGAAATTTTCTAAGGCAAACAGTAGTTTGGTCAATCCATATTTCAATTTAGCAGATTAGGCATAGAGAAGCCATAGGATATTTAATCATGCCTTTAGTGTCATCTGTATTAGAACCCCGCTGAGCAACTGACAAATATAAGGCACCACACAGTGAATTTTTGTATTGTATTATAGCCATTTCCTCTTGTTAGTTGAGGGGGGGGGGGGGGGGGGGGGGGTTCCTATTGATGTGTGCTGACATGTATTAAATGTGCCCACCTTTTCTCTCTCGTGTGGGCGCTAACACACAAAACTTAAAGGGTACACTGCTCCTAATACTAAATATATTTCATGTCATAAAAAATGTATATTTGTGTCATCAGTGTAGGCATCCTAAGGTGTTGCGTCTGGCATTTCAGTTTCTTTAGAGAAAAGAATATAGAGTATCATCCATCTTCACTCAATACACCAGGAGTTCCCCGTGTTGTCAAAGTGAGCAACTAGGGTAAATCTTCTTGCCCAAAGGGGATTTTTTTTTTAAATGCCTGAAATGGGGCTCGAACCCAGTACCTCTAGGTCACAGTGCAATGTCTTTCAACCCTTCGGCCATCTTGTCCCCCACATGTCATTGACAAAAAAACAAAACAAAATTTTACCATGAAAAAAAGAAGGATAAATCTTAGAATAAGAAAAAATCGCTTCAGAGATATAACTTACCAGTCTCTCCCAAAAATTTGATAAAATCAGTCAGCGTTTCCCACTGAGTAGAGTTCATGTGAACATGTTCCCGGTATGCTATATACTCTTGATAAACAACATTAGCATTAACACGTTTGGTGCCAAATCTGCGTCGCAGCAGCTCTAGGTATTCAGATTCAAAGTCCCTGCAAAAGAGTTTGTATGTTACACATCTGATACTCTTACATCATTCTATACATTATGTATAATCTAAGCAAAGCAGTGCTATATAAATGTATCATATAAATCAAAATAATCATATTTCAATGCAGGCAAACAAAAATGTTTATGTTTTTTTTTTGTTATTTTTAAACTACTACCAGAATTTTAATGACGATTTAAAACAATTATCAAAACTCTTGACCACTCATTTGCTACGTACAGTTATTTGGGATTTTCAAAGAACTGAAAGGAAACAAAACATCTACAGAGGTTTAAAAACTGGAATCAAAATTCTCACTTAGAGAATGTATCCATATGTTTCTCGACATCTTCAGCAAACAAGAGCAACTGTCTCTGATGAGACTCGGATGACATGTGACATTTGAAGCCATTCTGGTGAAATTTTTTAAATAAACAGGAATGGCAATTTTACAAATAACATAGGAAAAGTCTTATAAATATATGGTAATGGCAAATTTTTTATCAAATAGGAATAAAGCAAATTTTACAAATAAATAGGAATAGCATTCTAACTTATTAATAGGAACAGCAATTTTACATTAAATAGGAGTATAGAAACTTTACAATAAAAAGGTGTAACAACTTTAGAAACCAATTGAATAAAAATGAAGAGCAATAAAAATTTGTCATCATAAGGTGTAAACAATTTCATGCAATAATTAAAATTTAAAACAATAATTAGGCATTATTTTCCTTTAAAATTTAAAATAGTTTAAATTTCTTTTCTTTGTAAAAAATAAATAAAAAGCATTTGTCTTTTATACAAAAACAGTTTTGGTATCTGCAGTTCATTAAACACAAGAATCACTATTGACAAACAATCTTATTTCTAATTTTATTTATCCACAAATATCATCACAATAGATATTTGGTCTTGAGTTTTTTTAATTTGCTTCATACTAATTTACTCTGTCTACCATATATATATTATAATACGAAGGAGCCACAGTGGAGTGAAGTCAAAGGAAAATAGGACAATAAGTGACAACTCCACTAATAAAGACAGAACAAATTTTGTTCTGTCTTTATTAGTGGAGTTGTCACTTATTGTCATATTTCGCCATATATATATATATATATATATATATATATATATATATATATATATATATATATATATACAGTGTTCTCAAGGTTACATAAGAGGAAATAGCACGATGAAAGACATGTGAAAGAGTGAAAAAAAAAGACAAACGCAACAGTAGTGCAAAGTTATATTATATTTTTGTCCCATTTTAGAAATTATTTCCAAGTTGTTTCTTTTTCAAGAAGTGATCATAGAATGACTGGAAAATTTACTTCAAAGTCATCATGCTCTCCGTTGTCCTTTCAACATTAGCATTAATCCCTAATAATGACATTAAAATTTCCTTTTAAGACATATTGGGTGCCTTGGCTAATCAAATTTGTCCGTGATGTAAGGATTTTTCTAAAATTCAATTTTCCGACCTCCATCAGTAATGCAGTAGAGATAAACACAAAATTTGTAATTAAATGGTAAAAGATAGTTTAACATCCCTATGATTTTGGCCAGGATTATTAACACAATAAGTTATTAATATGACATGAAAATAAGTATGAGATGGTTACAAATTAACTAAGAACCACTGATATAATTTCTATGTCATCAAATTAAAAAGCATTTATATATAAATTTAACATTTAACTCAATTTGTGAATATTGTTATTAAACGACAGATCTCAAGAGACCATCTCATTAAAGCTGTAAATGATTTTATGTTAGGAATGCAAACATCCAACATCTCACATTACTTTTTATTGAAATTGTTAATGTCTCCTGAAGTTTTAATGACAGTTTTTACATCCTGTTCTACTTTCTCCTTGCGCAAAATGAGCTGTACTTGACTTTATAATGTTATTATATGTTCTTGTAATCAGTATTTCAGTTGATAATTTTTTTAATAAATTACCAGACATACCTCATCTCGACACTGCTTTTGACACATCTGACAATACCATCGAAGCTTTTGAAGACCTTTGGATTTGATTCGGTTAGCGATGGCCTTGGGTGTTAGGAAGCCTGGTTTATCTTTACCCATTTTGCAGTTTTAAATTTTATGGCAAAGGTAGAGGTTTCTTTGTTTTAATTCCTGTTTCAAGTATGATCTGTTGATGTTAGATGGAAATAATGAATGATGAGTTACATTTAAAATCAAAACTCTTCTTTTTATTTTTTATAATACAATACATAACCATGATACAAAAGTAGAAGAAATAAAATCTAATTTTTGCTCATGATTGTCATATCTCATAGCTTTCTGTGTTTTTTCGCTCTTTCACTTGCAAAGCTAAGAAGGCATTTATATTACATTATTAGGGATGGGGACAAGCTCTGAAAAAAAAACACCTGAACATTATTGCACGCATTAACATTTCAAAATAATATTACGTAAGAGCATTACATTTAAATGTGTACAAAAAATACACAGAAAAGGGCTGCAATATAAAAAAACCAATGTTATCACATAGATGCCAACTTTTTAGAATCAAAATTCAAGATAGATCTGTATCATCATAGTCCTGTAGTAGTACATTGCTGGACTGGCAAGGCAGGGTTTTGGAGTTCGTGTCTTGTTGTATGGCAAAATGTGACAATAAATAACAACTACACTAATAAAGACATAACAAACGCATGACGTTTCAGGTATAACCCTTCGTCAGACAACAAACGAGAAATACCTAAGATCTAGTTCTAAGCACTACCTCAAGCATCACACAACGTGATGTTAGAAGAAAAACAGAAAAGAGAAAGAAAGAAAGAAAAAGACGGTCATGATAAGAAACGTAGAAGGGATGTGAAGAATATATAGAAACAAGAATGAAAGGTTCAGATATAGAATGAAATAAAAATATGAAAATAAGTTTAGTTGTAAAAGGTGAGAAGGCGATAGAGAGAAGGAGAGAAGGAGAGAGAGAAGGAGAGAAGGAGAAGAGAGAGAGAGAGAGAGAGAGAGAGAGAGAGAGAGAGAGAGAGAGAGAGAGAGAGAGAGAGAGAGAGAGAGAGAGAGAGAGAGAGAGAGAAGAGAGAGAGAAAAAAAGGGAAGAAAAGAAAGGAAAGGGGAGAGGTGTGAGTATGGGAAACAAGAACGAAAAAAGAGGATAACTATAAGACTAGATCTATATCTCACTGGGTCTAGAAAGAAGAAATGATAGAGAATGAATGAAAGGAAGTATCAATGAAGGCAAAAATTTACACTAAAGGTGCGAAATACCGCGATCGTTGTATTTTTCTTATTTGCTATATCCTGTAATACCTGTTTTAAATTATTTGGTACTTTGCTGCTAAAACTAAATTTATCTGGCAACCCAGCTTGCTTGGGATTGTGGGTAACCTCAAATGTAAACACGAAATGGCCGCCATGTTGCCAGAACTCATGTTTTTGTGTTTGTAGAATTATTTTTATCATTTTTTCAACGGAAATGGATCCGTCAGCTGATCGGGTTTGTTTACCTTCAAACAGTCGTCAGCATATGAGTCTAAACCAGGCCATTCTGAGAGTTTGTGAAGATAGCGAGGATGAAAATGACTTGAATCTTGATTCAGACTATCGTGATAGTGAGTTAGAAAGTGAAAGTGATGATAATAATATGTTGAGTGAGGATGAGGACAATAGTGTCCCACAACAAGAAATTAGAGGTAATGGTGATGCCACGCCCACTTCTAGACCAAATAGGACACAACGTAGGCCTACAAGTAGGTTTGACTCTGGCTGGGGTGATTTCAATATTTATAGTGCTGCTCATCAAGTTGATACTACATTCATTGGTAACACAGACTTTGGACCAAGGAATATACCTGATTCCATTAGTGAAGACAGCAAGGCCTTAGATTATTTGGATTTATTTCTTCCTGAAGAATTTTGGCAAGCGTGTACGATGACGAATGTTAGAGCGCATCAAGTAAAAGAAAGAAATGTCAGGGCATGTTATGCTAAATATTATAAAGAAGCAAGTGTAGAGGAGATAAAGGCAATGATAGGTATGCGGCTGTAAATGGAAAATGCATTATCAAACCGCATTATGAAAAATATTTCAAGGCAAACAATTTCTTGATCGAGACACCAGGTTACCGTGAAGTGCTAGACAGAGATAGATTTTTGGCCATTTGGACATTCCTTCATTTCATTGATGAACAAGATGCTAGTGCTACCATTGACAAGAGAGATAAAATTTATAAAAGTACGACCAATTCTTGACATGATTCTTCCCCTTTTAGACATTACAATCCCACACAGCACCTTAGCTTGGATAAAGAGTTGTGAATAATACGAAGGAGCCACAGTGGAGTGAAGTCAAAGGCGAAATATGACAATAAGTGACAACTCCACTAATAAAGACAGAACAAAAAAGTTCTGTCTTTATTAGTGGAGTTGTCACTCATTGTCATATTTCGCCTTGGATAAAGAGATGATTCCAACAAAAAATAGATTGTCCATCAAAAATTACATCAAATCAAAACCAATCAAATGGGGGATAAAATCTTATCTTTTATGTGAATGAGAAACTGGCTACATTATAAATGCAGACATTTACACTGGAAAGCAAGCAAACATTATTCCTGAAATTGGAATTGTCGGAACAACCGTTGCAAATTTACTAACAAGGGCCGGTGCTGAAGATAAGAAACATATTCTCGTAATGGACAGGTTTTACAATTCAGTCACCCTTTTTGAATACCTGCTTTCACAGTTGAACACTTTTGCAGTAGGCACAGTGATGACAAATCGAAAGCACTTCCCAAAGATAGTCAGTAATAAAAGGAAAATGGCCAGGGTGAACATAAATTTGCAGCATGAGAGAATCGTTTGTCTTTCATGGATGGACAGACGCCAATATATTTCATTTCAAGCTACCATGACCCAACCAAAACAACCGTTACTCAAAAGAAAAATAAAGATGGGACTGCAGTTTCAATATCACAACCATATCTAGTGAAGGATTATGTGTCATACATGGGGGTTGTGATATCAATGACCAGATGACCAGACTGAACAAAACCCGGCGCCACTACCGTTGGCCAAAGCACCTCATTATCAAATTCATAATGTGGGCCATTTATAATGCCTACATTATTATGGGATCATTCAACCATCACAATAAGCCGAATAACAGGGTGAGATCATTCCAGTATTTTATTGACATTTGTCTTGAATTGATAGGATCGTTCCGTAGCAAAGTGCAAAAACGTTCACGGAGAAGTATTGAAGAGCTTCCACTGCGCCTTCAGAATGTAGACCTGCACTTCCCCAAAAAGTCACCAACAGCAACAGGGAACTATATTTATGTAGTCTGCATGGACAAGTACACAAAACACACCAAGGCATTCCCAAACATGGATTACAAGACCGCCCCTGTGAAGAAGACGAAGTCACGAGTGTGGTGTGCTTATTGCAAAAATACCTCTGCATCACTGATGGGTCCACCTGCTGGCAAGATTGGCATGAAATATGATGAAAAGAAGGAATTTTGAAGATAGAGATATCTCCAAACTTATGTGGGTCATTTCCCTTGCAAAAACTTATACTTTCCTTTGTTTCAGCAAGCATATGATCCATACAATGCACCTACTTCATTTTTACGATTTTTGCCCAGGAGCCCAGGGTGGGGGGCACAGAGCCCCAGGGGTCGGGGTTCAAAGGGTCAAGTGGAAGTAATAATAGGCGATGACTGGAGAACACACGTGGCAGTTTGGGAGACGAGTTGAAGCTCCGCTTGCCTGGCCTAAGTCGTCACCCTATTATTACTCCCACTTTAGCACCGCTTCAGTGTATTTTTCGCTTCATTTACTACGGTCAGCGGTGCTAAAGTGGGAGTAATAATAGGGCATCGACTGGAGATCAAGACATGTAAAAATGAGAGGCCCAGCACGTTGCGTGGTGCTCTGTCGATCAAGGAGCATGAGAGAGTGAGAGAGCTATCGGGACCATATCCAGTATCGAACAAAGACTGGATTTGTAATCGTAATCGAGATGAAATCTTAGCGGTGCTAAAGTGCGATTATCCCCTCAGTTTTATCCTCTTCTTGAGAAAAGTGTGGGGGATTCAGGGGGTCTTGCATGAAAACAAACAAAACAAGCAACAAAAAGCCCGGGTCTTGTGTTTCCAAGTCGTCTTCCCAAGTCAGTCGTTGCCCATTTATTACTCCCACTTTAGCACCGCCGCATATTTTCTACCATAGCGCCTATGGTCAGCGGTGCTAAAGTGGGAATAATAATAGGGCAACGACTGGAAAAACACACACGTGAGAGAATAGGAAGACAACTTAAAGCCCCGCTTACCTGGCCCAAGTCGTCACCCTATATTAATACTCCCACTTTAGCACCGCTGCAGTGTATTTTTCGCTTCATTTACTCATGGTCAGCGGTGCTTAAGTGGGAGTAAATAATAGGGCGATAACTGGAAACACGTAAAAGTGAGAGGCCCTTCATAGCACATCGCGCAACACTGTCGATCGAGGAGCATGAGAGAGGGATATCTGGACCATGCCCAGTATCGAGCATAAAAAATGGATTTGTAATCTTATTTGAGATGAAATTTTGGCGGTACTAAACTGCGAAAGTGCGATTATCCGTCGAATTCATGTTAGTTCACTCTAATTATAATGAGTTATAATTAAACAGGGTTACATGGATTCTTAATCCATTTCATAACCTAATAACACAGCACACAAAACACAAAAGCCATTAGTCAATTCATGGCATTCATTATGCCCAGGCAACCCCCCCCCTGACGTGAATCGTCTCGTCTGGGCAGTGTGAATCTATAATTATTACAGTGTGAGTGTGAGTAATGAAATGGAAATGGATCTAGCTTACTAAATAGATCTAGATCTAGATCTATCTAGCTTACTAAATCTAGATCTAGATTATATCTAGATCTAGACTGCTTTAGATCTGATTGATCTAGAATCTAGATCTAGATTTATACTTTTCTCGTTACTACAGTGCTCTATCACTTACATTTATTAACACGCTTGACTGTAAAAATTACACATAGACTGAATTGAAATTTAATACACTCTCGACGTCTCTTCGTCGTTGTTTGTACTTTGTAGTTTGTATTCGACGAAATGACGCAAACTTCCGGACTTCCGGACGAATTTGAACTTTCAACTTAGCGCAGGAATTCCAACTCGCTTAGACAGACGGTCAGAGACGAGTGAACGTGAAAGGTGATCAAAGGCATTTGTAGAAAATGGCGTGTAGCAGAAGAAAATTGTTTTGTTACTGTGGCGTAGAGGAACGAATACAGTAGTCTCCATCCCATACAACAAAAGCGAAATTGCACGCCACAACAAAATGCACGATTCGTCATAATGCACGTTTTTTTCTATTCTTCAAAGAATAACTTCGAATTTCAACCGACCAAGTTTGAGAAAATCCTCCGGTCCACCCTTGAGATTGCAAAATGTAACAACGAATAACTTGAAAAACTTCATTTCGCCCGACGGCGGCAAAATGCAGCAAATTGTTGTAAGACTGTCTTCAATTTGTTGTGTTTAGACAGAAAAAATGAGTCAATTCTTGTGAAACTAATACAGTAAAAAAAAAAATAACATCTTCTCGCCGTTTTTTTCATTCAAGTGATACAATCTGTCACTTGACTTAAGCAAATTGTGTGTCTGATGTGTGTCACGTAAGTGTGTGTGTGTGTGTGTGTGTGACATCTAGATCTTAACCAACTATAGTCTTGGCTGTTTCGGCTCTGGTCACCCTTACCCTCCTCTTCATTCACTCATTCGATATGCCCTTTTCACACACATCGACCAAACGCCGTCCGCCGTGGACGGCACGTCGCCGTGCATTGAAATAACCACTACAGTCTGGGACTACCTACAGTCTATGGGCGCTTGCATACACATCGACCACGCCATCTCGCCGTATACGACCGCCGTGGTGAGGACGGCGTATATTTCATTCCGACGCGGCGGCGTGCTGTCTACGTCGTTGAAATTTACACTGGACTCTATGAGGTTGTTCATACTAGTCGACAACCAGCCGTCGCAGTTCCTGCACACATATTTCCTACCGAGCACATGATTTCAGCGCTTTTCTTATCATGGAGGACGTAGACACAGAAGCTCTGATCACATCAGTGCATGACAGACCTGTACTTTGGGACAAAAGTTTTGAAATTTATAAATCCCGATCAGAAACGACGGCTGCATGGAGACAGATCTGTGTGGAACTCAATATTGAGTTCGAATCTTTAAGCGAAAACTCGAAAAATAGATATGTGAGTAGTGTATGCTTTTTATGATATGTGTAGCTGCTGCTCCTCTTCTTCCTCCTACATCCACAACAACAACAACTACTACTACCACCACCACTACTACTACTACTACTACTACTACTACTAGGCCTACTACTACTACTACTACTACTACTACTACTACTACTACTACTACTACTACTACTACTACGGTTACTGTTACTATTACTATTACTCCCCTACCTCCATGGCCAACCCTTAGAGTAAAGGCCCCTTTACACGCACAGTTGATTCATCGACAAACTGTACGATATCGAAAGGATGGGGGAATCCTATCAACTTCTCGATAAACCTGCGCGTGGAAACGAGCAATCCTTTCGATATCGAAGGGTTCTCAGTCTAGGCGCCAGATATTTTCCGCAGGCAAACTGAAGGACGAGTGACGTCGAGGAAATGACTTCTTTGATGTTGCCGCAGGCGGAGTTAAAAATGCAGTCTAAAAATTACCTAAATATTAGTACAATCTGAAAAATAATATGATTTTCTTGATCAGCGACCCAAACTTAGTGAAAATCACGCGAAGAACGCAATTTAATGCCGGATTACCAAGTTTAAATGTTTGTGTGTGTTATGTTTTGTTTTTGTTGACGGTTTGAATTTCGCGCAAACTAGCTACAACTAAAGTACAACAGTCCAAGGACTGACAGGTTAAAGATAAAAACCGTTCGTCTGAACGGAACTTCTCTCGTCGACAAACTGTCAGTTCAACGATGACCCAGATCTATTCCTGGTAAAGGAATAAGATTTGGTAGCTGCAAGTCATTAATAAGTATGTCTTTCCAAAGTGGTATTTCCCTGAACAAAGTGGAATCACAGTCCTTCCCTAAGCACCTAGATCAACAAATGTGAAGCGATATTGACTGTCAGCCACAGCTAAAAGCACCACCGAGAAAAATCTTTATAGTTCCAAAACAAAGATCCAATGTCTTGTGGTTTGATGATTCGAATATGTTTACCATCAACGGCGCCAACGCAATGAGGAAACTGTGTCTTCGTCTTAAATCCGAGGGCAAGGGACTTCAATCTTTCTTGGGTTAAAGGATGTATACACTCCTGTAAACACGTGAACGTACTGCCGCTTGCAAGGTACCTTAAAGTAACAGCTAACCTTTCATTTGGTGAAATAGATCTTTCATTTTTTGTTCTTGCCTTGACAATATTTTGGCTTATTCTATTCAGAAGCTCATCAAAATTGTCATCGACATTCTAAATAATAATTGAATAACAATATTTTGTCGTCTTGCACATTTAGGAGACCAAAGTTTTAGACGCGCCCCAAACAATCGATGCACCAAATCCAAAACCAAAACGAAGGCTAGGCACAGCGAGCAGAGCTGATCGGTGTTTGCACATTTAGGGATTGTACCCATTGAGTTCTTCGGCATCGTTTTTTTCTTAGAGAGAGAGAGAGAGAGAGAGAGAGAGAGAGAGAGAGAGAGAGAGAGAGAGAGAGAGAGAGAGAGAGAGAGAGAGAGAGAGAGAGAGAGAGAGAGAGAGAGAGAGAGAGAGAGAGAGAGAGAGAGAGAGAGAGAGAGAGAGAGAGAGAGAGAGAGAGAGAGAGAGAGAGAGAGAGAGAGAGAGAGAGAGAGAGAGAGAGAGAGAGAGAGAGAGAGAGAGAGAGAGAGAGAGAGAGAGAGAGAGAGAGAGAGAGAGAGAGAGAGAGAGAGAGAGAGAGAGAGAGAGAGAGAGAGAGAGAGAGAGAGAGAGAGAGAGAGAGAGAGAGAGAGAGAGAGAGAGAGAGAGAGAGAGAGAGAGAGAGAGAGAGAGAGAGAGAGAGAGAGAGAGAGAGAGAGAGAGAGAGAGAGAGAGAGAGAGAGAGAGAGAGAGAGAGAGAGAGAGAGAGAGAGAGAGAGAGAGAGAGAGAGAGAGAGAGAGAGAGAGAGAGAGAGAGAGAG